>JBAIZL010000001.1:116964430-117429430 GCA_036971475.1 Prosapia bicincta | reverse complement strand
TTGAACTCTTAATAATAATAAGGGAGTTCATAGTAAGTTCTGACTGATGGAGGTGCTCCAAAATACGTCAGTGGGGAGAGGGACAGTGCTAATATTAGCAAGTAATTAGGGTACTCAAAATAAAAATAAAATCATCTAGTAATATTGAGAATCTCATATCTCACTAGTGGCCGAGCACTGATGAAGACGACATCATCGTCAAAACTTGTTTTAATAAACTAATGTGTAGTGAGATTTAGAGTAAACTGTTTTAACTTTTACAATTTTGAATTTTTCTCACTAGCTAAGCTAAGTTTTCTAATTAACTTAATATCTCAAACTCTTGAGTTTTGTAGTCCATTACAGTTGATGAAACTTAATTAATCACTTTAACATTAGTTTATGATTATCCAAACTTTAAATTTCGTAAATTTCTAAAAACTTACTGAGTTAGAACGTTTTCGATTGCTATGTGGCGATCTTCATCAGTGTCTACCTTTTAACACTGATGAAGACCACCACATAGCGATCAAAAACGTTCTGTTTTAGCAAGATTTTACAAATTTAAAAAATTTAAAGTTCGGATAGCCATAAACTAATGTTAAAGTGATTAATTAGTATCTCAATAAGTTTTCCTAAATTTAGTTTTAAACTATAGTGTTGGGAAAATCATTTAAGACTAAAGTCCTTATTTAAGTAATTACATATTTTTGAAAGTATATTATTGTACAATAGTAGTCTTAGGTTGAAATTGAAAATTACCTTTATCTACATACTCGCCTTTATGCATTAATGCTTAATTACATGCCAATACATAGTAATAATTTTTATTAATAACGAAATGCATTAAATTTTTTTATTAAAAAAAATTAATAAATTTATTTCATCAATTATACACTATATTATTAGTTTTAAAATACACATACCTTTACATATTTTAAAAATTAAATTAGGTGTTGTGAATTATAATCTTAGAATTCTTTTTATTCATTTTTTCCAACGTACTTATTCAATGTTAAATTTCAACAGGCCTAATAACATAGTAGTATACAATTGTACATCTGGAACAAGTAACCCTATATATTGGCGTAATATTGAAGAATGGGGTTATGAATATATAACCAAACACCCTTACAGTGACGTGATATGGTATCCTGGTGGCAGTTTTAAGACTAATCATCTTATCAATTCTTTATGTTGCACAGTATTCCACATGATTCCAGCATACATATTGGACTCTATATCTCGGCTGACTGGTAATAAACCTGTGTAAGTTTTTAGCATTAAATTAGATTATATTATAGTGTCATGATATTTTAAAATTTATGAACATTTCTATCTCTTAAAACATAAATGTACTTATTACACTTTTGCTATTACTTGCGACCAGACTTTTTGTTAACTAAAGGTTGTTACATTGTTAACTTACACTTGGAGGAAACATTTTCGTCTTACTACTACTTCAGCCTCGTATTTTAACAGGCTTTAGTTAATAAAAAGTCTGATCGCAAGTAATAACAAAAGTGTAATTTGTAATTTACAACCAGCTCGTCATGAACAGCAGCAAGATTTCGATACTTATTTATAGTTTAAAATTAATTTTCAACACTAATACAAATAAGTGAATATACTATAACAATGTTTTTAATTGACCTAATTACATCAACCTAAATTAACAAATCCTAGGTTTCTGTATCTCATTTTTCTAATTTTATTAAAGGTGGTATAGGGACTGTATGATTTTTATTTTATTATTTAAAAAATTGAGTAACTGTTTTGTTATTATTTTTGTTTAAATAACAATTTATATACAAACCGTGTTGTTTACATTGATCACAGTTGTTTAAATTTTTAAAATATTATTAGTCACTTCATCCTGCAGTTCAAACCTAATTTTTTGAATTATTGAAGATTCTCGTCAGTAGATTTACTACTTCTTTGCTAATTGTTGGAATCTTCATTTTAATCATCTTCCAAAAGGAAGTTATCAAAATAACTAACACTTTCCTGTAGGTCATCATCTGAAAGTCTGAACTAGTATAGAAAATTCCACTAAAGTTTTAGTTGAACCGTGTCACGGAATTCTTTTCATTCAATTCCTGTCTGTCAGTATTAAAAACAGTGAAAAATTGTTTCAATTCTAACATTGTTGGTCCAAACTTTAGATAATTCTGAAATGGATTCCTGAAGATCAATATTAGCAAGGACAATTTGATTATTTTGTACTTAGACTACAATTATTTTAAGATTTTTTTTATGGTAATGCAGTATTAGATATTGAATTACCCCTTGGTCCATTGGCTGTATAATCAAACTTACGATTTGGTGGGAAAAGTATAGCTTTAATGTTATGATTACAGAATTTTAATACATGATTTGGTGTGTAGTTATCAAGAAAAAGTACAAATTTTCTTTTTTGACTTGTAACCTTTTTTGTCAAGATTTTCAACCAATCTGTAAAATTTTTAACAGTAATCCATGTCTTTTTAATAAATCTCTAACCTACCTCAAAAAACTTAACTCCTTGTAAGCAGCACAGAGTTTTACTTTTGAAAATTTCATTTTTAGTCTTTCAGTTCCTAGCATGTTTGCAGCAACTAACATCACAATTCTCTGTCCACTGTGTTTCCCAACAAAGCAAGGATCATTTTTAAATGTTAATGTTTTGTTGAATAAACCTTTCAAAAAACCCACATCTCTTCTACTCTGGAAATACTTATTTACAGATATTCTTCCAAATCTGTTTTAGCACAGACTGCTTTCATGCTTCACAATTACTTATACCGGTACTTACTCTTTACCCAGATTACTTTCTCAAGCACTCAATGAGTGCTTTTAAACTTCTCTAACCACCCACTGCTGCCTTTGAAATCGATATCCTCCAACATGACTTCAAGTTCCAAGGCTTTTCTTTAGGAATTAAGTTTTTGCTTTTTAACTCCTTTATCAACTTTTTAAACAACTAAATTTATTTCTGAAACATAAATTAACTTTTGTTTTGACACCAATGAGCACAAATTTTGAGCTACAAAAATACAGTGGTTTTTAGGGTATTAGCAATCTTACAGTATTTGTCTGTATCAAACTTCAATGATAGAATAAGTGAGTCCAACTAAAAATATTCAACAACAGCCTATTTTCATTCGTTTCTAAGAATTTTACTGTTATGGGTTATTAGAGACATTTAGTTAATGATTCCAAATAACGTAGATTCAGAAAGAATTATAAGGAATAAAGGAAATTATTTCCAAAGGAATTGTAAGAGGAAAGAATTTTAAGAAATATATCTCTATAATTTCAGATTTAAATATTGAAATTAAGAGTGTAAAACTATGTTATAGAGCACAAATAACAAAAGGAAACATAGTACTATCATTTTAAGGGGATAGATATCTCGTGGTACTTTTGTCTAACTGGTTTCAATGGCAAACACCAACTAAAAATACTGTGTAAAGTGTTATCCCTCCTTTCCGGCAATTTTATTGTTATGGGTTACTAGAAACATTAGTTAATAAATCCTAGGAGTGTAAGTAGAGAATAAATTGTAATGGATTCCAAGAAATGTATTTCTAAAACTTATGAGTTAGGAATGACTCAGGTAATAAAATCAAAAGAATATATATATATATATATATATATATATATATATATATGTATATATATATATGTATATATATATATATATATATATATATATATATATATATATATATATGTATATATATATATATATATATATATATATATATATATATATATATATATATTCTGCAGTTAGATGGCAGAAGAATTGAAAATCCTTTTGACTATAAACATTTAGGAAGCACAAAAGAAGAGGGTATCATATTAGAAAACAGTATTAAGAAAACAAGATTGTCCCATGACGAGGCCTAAGCTCAGGCAGAGGGGATAATTAGGGTTTGGTGTTAGAAGGGCAAAACTACATTTAAAAACATTCCCCCATTTTTACCAACTCATAATAATAATGTAATAACTATACCTTTATTTCTTTTCTACCAGGAAACCTTTGTCACTATTAGTCATATTTAAAATGAACCAAATTGTTTCCGTCCAATTTTAGCTCTAGATCAGGTAAATAGCACTTTTAATGTTCTTACCCCAAAGACAAAAATAAATAAATCTATATTTATGTTAGATATTAATACTAACAAGCAGTAAGTTTATTTCACATATTTTAAATGGGTAATATGATATTGTTTGATTTTGATATTTATATTGCAGAATGGTCCATGTACAGAAAAAATTGAAAAGAGCTGTCTCATGTTTGGAATATTTTACTACACATGAATGGAGATTTAACAATGAAAACATGTTGAAGTTGTTGGGACAAATGCAACCAGCTGATAGAAAAATATTTGACTTCAACATTAATAACTTAGATTGGAAATCTTACATTGAGACTTATGTGTTAGGTACAAGAAAATTTGTACTGAAAGATGATCCAAGTACATTTCCTACAGCTAAGAAACATTTACAAAGGTAAGATGTGATAAATTCTTTAGGAATGAAAACCCTGTGATATTTAGAATTAATTAGCTGCGTTCAGAAACAACTGAACTTATTTATTCACTTGATGTTGAAACACAGTATGTTTCAGTGTATAAATAATATATTTGTTAATTCCATCTACACAAGAGCTACTAGCTTTAACTAAAAACACTTCTAAATATGTTAACTTGCCTATAGTAGAACTTACTTTATAATTGTTGAAGATGTCCATTTCGGGAGATGTGTCCCATTGTCAAGTTATGATCTGAGTTGGCAATGGGACACATCTCCCGAAACGTCTGTCCTCAACAATTATAAAACATGTTTACAAATGTTTTTAGTTATAAATAATACTTTTTTATTCTATCTTCAACTTAAGCTAGGTATCTTACATCAATTAGTTCAAGTTAAAGTTAAATTCTATTTATAAATATAAATACAAATGTGAATAAACAAATATATATATTAACAACTCACAATTATAAAACTTTAATATCATACTCATTGACTTATATCATGGTTTGTGAGTTGAGGTTATAAACAAAATAATTATACATAACTCAAAATTATAAACTTTAATTTCATTCACGTTTTGGTAACTTAAGTGATCATCATCAGTGATGCTACTACAAACATATAATTTCAATTTGCAGTTTTTGTGTTGTACATCTTGAGCTTTTTTGTATAAATTACACTTTTTTGCATCAACTTGGCAAAAAAAAAACACTACCTATTGATTTATTCAGCAGATGCATTTTGCACTAGGTTAGCATATTATTCATTGCTGTGAATTACTGACAAGACTGTCAGGTGTGTTGTGTTACCATGCTCAGGTGTGTTGTGTTGATGTGAATCTGTGGTGTATTTCTGTTCTTTGGTGTGTTATTGTTCATAGAGTAGTTGTTAATTATGTGCTCAAATATACTATTTGATTGTGAATGTGTTTTCTCATTTAGAGTGTGTTGTGTATAGTATTTATGGTGTTTATATATCTTATAGTTTTCTACTGTGTTAAGTTTGTTGCTTTTTTTATGTAGTGTAGGATTTTTAGATTGGTGTCTATGTCAGTCTGTGCGTGTAGTGTGTTTTGTATGTGTATGGTGAAATTTGATTTGGTTGTGTCTTTCTTATCTGTGTTCTTTGTATCTTGTTGTAAATATTCTCCCTGTTTCTCCTATGTAAAAGCTGGAACAGTTGTTGCATGTAATCTTGTATACGCCTGCCCTGTCGTGTTTATCCTGGTGTGTTTTTGAACTGTGTAAGTGTTTTTCAATTTGTGTTGGATGTTGTGAATACTACTTTGTATTTAAGTTTGCGGAATGAGGAAGCTATTTTTTGTGATATGTAAGTTGTATGTATTTTTGTGTTTGTGTTATTGTTTTTTGTTGTGTTATGTGTACATTGATTTTGCGCACTATGTTGTCTATAAGTTGTGTTTGTATCCATGTTTATAGGCTATGTGTTTTATTGTGTTTAATTCGTTTATTTTGTATTCATTTCTCATGGGTATGTTGATTAATCTGTGTATCATCGAGTGGAAGGCAGAATGTTTGTGTTGTGTGGGGTAAATGGACCTGTTGTGTAACCCTCTGTCTGTGGTGGTGGGTTTCCTGTATATTTTGAATGTCTGTTTGTTGTTTTGTTATCGTTAGGTCTAAGAAGTTGATTTTGTTCTCTTGTTCTGTTTCCAGTGTTTAGTTTTTGTTATTGTGTAATTTGTTTATGTAATTGTAGAAAGTGTTTATCTTTCGTATATTGCCGTTGCATAGGATTAGGATGTCATCTACGTATTTGTACTAATATATTATTTTGTGAGTGTGTTTGTTTTTGTTTATGATGTTTTTCGTTTCAAATTGTGTATGAATATTTCTGGCAATATGCTTGAGATGAGGGATCCCATGGGTAAGGCTTTGTTTTGTGTGTAGTATTTGTCGTTGTATGAGAAGTAATTCTGAGGAGTGATTTGTTTTTGTTAGTGTTATTATTTCCTTGGTTGTGTTGTTTTTTATTAACATTTGTTTGAGTATGTTTATTGTTTCTTTGACTGGTTTGTTTGTGTATAGGTTGGTGATGTTGAATGATGCTAGTGTAAAGTTATGGGGAATGTGTGTGTTTTTTATTTTTTGTGTAAGATCTATGTTGTTTTTACGCTGGTATGGCCATGAAATATGATGTTTTTTCTTTTAATTTTGTCAAGGGGCTTAGCAATTTTGTGACAAAAAAAAATAATAGCACATCACCACCCTCACACAAAATTCCAAACCCTAACCTAAAAGGAGAAAAAGTAACATTTCCAGTATGAAGTTTGAGGCTTACATATAGACTTTAAAGTTTTTCCTTATTATTTTTGATAAATTATATTTCAACAAATCGGAGAATAAAGTTTACAATGATACTATTTAGTAACAACAAATTTAAATAACATACAACTTTTCAACTCATTATAAAGACCATGTCTTTAAAACTGGTATTAATCAGCTCTGTAATTCCTCATAGCGGCTAACCTAGACACTGAAAGATTGATTAATTTGTATATTGAAGTAGGATTTTTAAGAAATTTACTTAGCTATGAATTAATGATGTTTATACTGATTCCTTAAAATACAGTAATTTAAAACATTAAAAAAGTTTCTAATTCTTTTTTCATTCTTATGTAAATGATAATTAATTTGTTTTGCAGAATGTATTGGATTCATCACTTCAGTCAGTTTCTTCTACTGGCAATTGCCTGGAGAGTGGCCCTAAAGTCTGGCAGATTTCGTAACCTTTGGTACAACATCTTGACATTAATGCTTCGTCTTGTTCGATCAATATCTGTGATCGCACCATCAGTATGACAGTTGTATTAGTTACTACTGCAATTATTTAATATTATACAACCAATTATTTGAGTTGACTGAATAACTAAAATATTGGGCAACATTCACAATTTTATACTACTATTACCAAATGTTTTGGTATTTTTACTTGTTAAATTTTATTTTTTTAAACTGTAGTGATGAGTTCAGTATTACAGTAGAGGATTAAGTTACGAAATAAAGGGTGAATGAAGCATAATATATTTTTAATGAATCTATACATAGGCAGCTCTCTATTAAACACTATTGAATTTATTTATTGGCTTTTTACAGAGTATAGATTATGAGATGTATGACTCATGACACATTCAGAAACTATAAAACTATTATTTATAATAGTCAAGTAAAACTCACTGTGGTAGCTTTATTAGCCTGAAAAATAATAAGTAAGACATATACCAATGAGTAGTTATATTTCAATCTTCAAACTACAAATGTTAAACATGAGTTGATAAAAACATATGCCGTAAAATTATATTGTAAAGTATTTCTTAATGAATAATTAAATAAACCAATTAAAAAAATATCACCTTGCCTAGCCCTTAGATGCCATCATTAATAAATAACGTGTGCCTTTCATTCCTTATATGATTTGGAAAAATTTGATTAAATGGTTGTTTTATATCATATTTTTTTTACATAAAGCTGTAATAATAAATTATGTTAAAACTGAAAAGCTTTCTACTAAATTTTTGAGCAAATTTCAAACAAATTTTAAGATGAATATTTTTTTAAACTTTTTAAAACTTATAGTCAAATAATTTTATCATAGATTCCTACACCTAAATTGCTTTTTTTTAATGTACTAAAAAAGTATTCTATTTTTTAAAACAATGTTTTTTAATGAATAGAAAGTAATTTCTTAATTTAAAGAATATAACGGTTATAAAGGTATTCATTCTTTTTTTAAATTACTAGTTATTCAATTAATGATAATTAGTAACCATTAAAACATTAATTGAAAAAGCATTTAATTTATCAATACAAAATAGAAAGACTATAATATGGTAAAAAAATTTCATAGTGCAAAATTTTGAAATGTCCTGTAAGGATAGTTTCACTACTATATAGACTAGCAGTGTACTGTGAAAAAAAATCACAGTTATACATTTCAAAAGTAAACACATTTTTTGAACTTTGGAAAACAAAGTGGTGGAGGGATTAATAAACAAGAGAATTTAATTTTTAATGGTAAGTCAAATCCTTTCCAACTATAAATGTTGAGCTTGGTTTTCGGTATACCAATATCATTGTACCATTTTTTTTTTTTTAATGTGAAAAAGAAAGGCCCACACACACACCCACACACACACAATACATAATCCAGTCATGCCTGGGAGCCACTGAAACATTTACTTATATCAATTGACTCCATCTTCATGTGAGCTACTAGTTTTTAACTTAAAACACTTGTAAATATGTTACACTTGCCTATAGTAGCACTTACTTTTATAATTGTTGAAGACGGCCGTTTTGGGAGATGTGTCCCATTGTCAACTCAGACCATAACCCCATTACATATTTGTAACATATCAGACCATATTGTAACATATTTACAAGTGTGTTTAGTACACTTATATATTGGAGCCAACTATGCTATAACCACTCTGTTTATGAACTAACAAATTTCAAAATTTGTCATAGTTATCAGTGAATTTTTCAGGTTGAATTATAATAGATAACAAGAAAGTAGTTTGGATCCAGATGATGTTTTCCAAGTGATTTGTCTTATATTTTATTTCATGCTCTGAGGTCTTACTTTTTAGTATCAGTTTTTAAAAACACAATTGCCACTAGCTATTGGATTTTTTCTTACATATCACTTATAGACTTCTTAAATTTACATAGTTAGAACACTGACCTAAAAAATATGCTTTTATATTATTTAAGTCACACTAAATAGAGCATTGAAGAGAGAAAAATTCAAAGTTGTATCTATCAGAGATAGATAACAAAGATCTATTATCAGCAAACATACATGAATTATTTAGGCATATAGAAATAAACATAACTTCTATTGAATCTTCTTTATATTTGTTTGTTGAGTATTAATAACAATTATACACTTATTTTTTTTTTTAATATGAACTATATTATAAAAAAATATTTTTGTACCCACAACTTTTAGTATACCTTTGTTATTTTCATGTAATTAATTTAGCTGTAGATATCCTTGTAAAAAGACATTTTAAAATTCTATGTATGCAATTGTAACCATTTTTAATGTTATTGTTATTTTGCATGTATATAATTGAAAAATAATTTATCTAATTCGAATTAATATAAATTAATGTATCATAAACTTGTATATTAACTTTTACATTATATATTAATGTTATTTTTTTAGAACTTGATATATATTTTTGAAAAAGAAGTTGGTGTACTTTATTCTTTTTTACACTAAAATTTTTTTAGTGTTATTAAAAACTTGAATTCTGTTTCTTTGAGATGTTCTTTTGCCTTTTCTAAAATTATTTTTTCTATACCTTTTCATGGTTACTTTAGTAATTTTCTCAATTACTTAATACTCACTTTGTAAATAAAAGCTTAATTTTATAACAATAGAACATGGATTTATTCTTATTAAACATCTGTACTTTAGTTTCTTAGATCATTTCTGAAGCAGAAATTATTAGTTACAGTCTCTTATTTCAAATTGATTATATAATTGTTACAGTAAAATAGTGATTACAGATATTTGAGAAACAATCCACAATCAAATATGAATTATTTTTAAACCCTAGTGCATAGGCTTCAATACTTGTGACATGAATAAACACATGCAGGGGTCTTTCCTACGGATTATTTATACAGTGTATGAGTAATTTGTATTTTTATTTAATATCTGGATTACACCCATTCATTTTGTAATGCACAAAAACATAACTCCGGTGCTCTACCAGAATCCCATCTAGCATTGACGAGGTGAAGCCAACAATGGTTAAAGTGTGAGTGAATGTCACTTTATGACTCATTTGTAATTCAACTGTAATTGTGCTTACCTCGTTAATATTAGATAGGATTCTGGTGAAGCGTCGGAGCTGCATTTTTTGTGCACTACAAAATGAACAGGTACATTCTGGATATTAACCATTCGTCTACATATACAACTCTACTGGTGCATGGACAATCTGACCTAAGTCCAAGCCCCACTATTCTTTTTACATGCCCTACCAGAACTTTTAAAAGGACTCACAAATTATAACATTCAGTCAAACTTTACTGAACACCTTAGCCCAATATCCATAAACCACAAGTACCAAGATGTAACATTAAATTTATAAATTCTAACCAAACAAACAAACAAAAATACTCAACACAACTGAGAAGAACAAAATAGCAAACATTTCAAGCTACACCCAATTGCATTATAATTCATACACAATTTTTTACATCATTACCATCACAAAAAAGACCCTCAACAATCAAAATCTCCAAATATCACTATCCTTACCCGGCCCGGCCCCAACCTTAAACAGTCAAGAGGTCAGTTATGGTCTCAATTAACAATAGAATGTGTCTCCTGAAAGAGCCATCTTCTTTAAATGGCAAGGTAAGTGTTGCTATAGGCAAGTGTCACATACTCTTATACGTCTAACTGTTTAAGATAGTATAAACTAGAAGATAAAGTTGAAGAAAAAATCAAACAATACTTTCTTTGTTTTTAAAGTAGCCTTCAGAACATTTGTTTTAACATAATATTAAATTTCTCATTTTGTATGTTGTTATACGATATAGTAAAGAAAGAGCTCAAGATGTTTAAAGCAAAGGTTTATTACTGAAGTTTAAAAAATGATGGATGTTAGAACAATAAGTTCAAGTAGAAAGCCAATTAATATATTTTATTGTTCATGATAATCAGCAAAATTTTAACATTTTTGCTAAATTAATTAACTACTTGTAGAACTTATAATTTATTTAAATTCATGAAAAACTTACTGAGAAAAGATATTTCATTGTAATAGATAATCCTTATCAGTGTCTAAATAGGCAGTTTGGAAGTGTTGTTGGTTAGGTGTTATTTACCCATGAATCCTGTATGAGCTAATTCTCAATTTTTGGTGTTTCGTCAAAAATGGTACACCAGTAGAAACACTTATTACCTTTGTAGATGTCAACACACGCACAGGTAGTGGATAATCTGAAATTATAAAACATACTTTGAACCCTTTTAAACTCATTAAACATGCAAATGAGAGACACTACAATGATTGCTCACCAGGGAGTTGTTCGAACTTTATTAATATCTTCCAATTACCAATGTTCAATATGTACGCTGTTAAAGTCATCAATTGAATTTAGTTATTAAAAATCCTTGCTCTAAAAACATAACATTAGTTGGCTAGTTTTTTTCTGATAAACATTAGTGGATTTTGTTAATTCTTCTCATACCCAAAACAAACCAATTATTCTGTTTGAATTATAACATAAGCTTACTGAATGCTTCTCCAACATGTTGGAACTTCCAGACATAAGTTGTCAGCAGCATTGGAGATTTAAAAAGACAATAAAAAATAAAAACTGCTCGGGAAATATTACTGCAGAGAAAGCTTCAGAAAACTTTACTTAAAATAGAAAAATTTTATATTTTTAAAACCTTTTCCATGATGTAATGAAATATGTCAACACACTGTCCTAACACAAAGTGTTGCCAGTTTATTGCTGTGAGATGAGTTCAAATATCTTGAATTAGCTATAAATATCAATAACATGTTAACAGACACAGAAAAATATCAAACTACAACAACTAGTAAAAATATATGGTCTCCTGCCCCAAAATACAATGTAAGCATGCTTTGTGTGCAAAAGAAGTGTGATATATTGTTGAGCATCAATTAAAAAATCAATTTCAAAATTGCAAAATATTTTATAGTTTTTCAATTGTTGGCTAAAAATGTTTCCTTCTTACTGAATGATATTTGAAGTCACTCTAGTAAACACTTTAAACCCCTCTATTTCTAGAAAAAAAGTTGATCAATGAGCTAATTAAACTTTATCAAAGTAACTAATTTTAAAAATACTGAACTAAGTGAATACGTAATTGCTTACTTGCTGACGCATTTCAAAACAATCGTTCCTTTTACAAAGCTAATCCTCTACTGGCGGCATATCTGCAGTGTACAAAGGATCTGAACGGGATGGATTTATGACAGTGGAGTGGGGTGACGTGTTTGCATTTTGTGTCATGTACTGGAATAGGCTGTTGGCTTCAAAGTGTATGTGATCATTTAATACATTTTTCTTATCTGTTGTGTAGTGTTTGAAGATTTCATATTTTTCTAAGGTTGTTCGTTTTTTACTTTGTTTTAGTGTGTGTAGAACATTTAAATTAGTGTGTATGTCGGTGTGTGTGTGTGTGTGTGTGTGTGTGTTGGTTGTTTTTTAGGTGTTTTGCTTAGCTGCAGGATATAGCTGCATTACCCAGGATTTAGGGTTCGTTTGTTTTTTCTGGGTAATGTGTTCTTCGAAACGTGTATGGAATGACCTGCCGGTTTGGCCGATAATTGGGACAATCGTTACAAGTTAATTTGTAAATACCTAAGAGTTTGTATTTATCAGTTTCTTTTTGAAAAGGTTGTATGTGTTGTCTTAGAGTGTTTGTTGCTTTGAAGGATATTTGGTGATGAAGTTTTTTTAATGTGGAGGCTATTTTGTGTGTGTTTTTGTTGTGGTAGGTGAGGGATATGTATTTGTTGTTTTTGTGTGGTTTGTCTGTGTGGCCGTTTGATGGTGTTTATGTTTAATTTTCCTGAGTATGTTGTCTATGAGTGTGTGTTGGTAGCCGTTTTGTTGAGCGGTGTATTTTATGGTAGTTCTTTGTTGTAGGTTTTCTCGCTTTATCAAAGTGAGCTCCTATTGAACACTCCTCTCAAGATTCATTTTCTAAAACAAATAATGTTTTTCAAATTGCAATAATTGCACTAGTTATTCCAATAGTTGCAGAGTATGAAAGGTATTTTGGATATTGACAAGAATAAAAACTTGTTTAAGAGAAAGTAAGACTGGCTAAATTCTTTGGCCATATGTTCTAATCATAAATATATAATATCAGAAGTGACAAAATTCAGTAATAGCGTTATCAAACGGGTAATCTCAGCTACGCTACAAATAAAACAATAAATTACAATATGGGCTATTGCCCATCTACAAGACTCTAATTTATTAAGTGTTTCCCGTTTTTGCTACCTGGTAAATGAACAAAAATTCATTTTATTACTTTTATGATATGTTTCATATTTGCTTGAGTCAAATATCTTTATGAAGGAGTAAGTTGAACTTAACCCGTTCAGCCCTGCCAGTGCAAATAGTCTTGAGCTCCTGTGTATTGAATTAGTAGCAATAAATATTCTACATAGTAGTAGAAAATGTATAAACACTCCTGCAAATTCTGTTACTAGTAGTATTAACAATATTGTAACTCAGTTACACAAGTAGGGATTTCCTCACTGATATTAGATGTATTGGTAATCTGAATTAAATATACTTTTGCAAACAGAAACAAATACAACGGTAAAAATTAAAACAGTTAACTCTAAATCACACTACACATTAATTTATTAAAACAAAAAGACTAGTTTCGACAATAGTAGCAAAGAACTGATGAAGGCGATATCGTCATCAAAACTAATCTGTTTGTTTTAATAATGCTAACTAAAGAAGACCCCCCCAGGAGGCACTTCAGCAAGTGTCACTGGAAATGATTCAGAATCTGTATCCAGACTCCGTTCAAATCTACACCGATGGGTCAGTAGATCTAGTCCAAGATAAGTCAGGAGCAGGCTACTATAACCACTTCACCAAAGAAGAATATTACATACCAGCAAATGCAGCCTCCAGTGTCGATGCAGAGTTGCTGGCAATAAATGCAGTCTTGGTAAACTGCCTTCAACTACGAGCAGAGAAGTTCTGTACATTCACTGACTCCAAGAGTGCCTTGCACATGATAGAGAACCGGAAACTAGGAAGCTACTCATTCAGACTAGAAGAAATAACAAATTTACTCAACACTCTCAGCAAACATGACAAACAAATACAGCTCCAGTGGATCCCCTCATACTGCGGCATCAATGGCAATGAAAAAGCAGATACAATCACCAAACAAGCAGCGGAAATGGGCCCAGTCTTCTTACCACAGTACTCTCTAACAAAATGCCCGAGTGCTGTGAAAACATCAGTCAGAAGAAAATGGATCCACCGTTGGAGAGAAGAAACCAAAGGTAGAAACCTCTATGACATTCAAAAAGAACCAAATGATTTGGAAATGTATCAAGGGGTTCCCAGATTTACAGCCATCTTTGCTGCATGAGCAAGAATCGGACACATTGTGACTGAGACCTATCTCTTCAGATTTAATCTGAGTGAATCTCCACTCTGCCCTAACTGTAGAAAAGAGGAGGAGACTCTAGACCATATCCTCCTTCGATGCTCCTCACCAATTCCACCAAGAGCAGCTCTGATGTCTGCGCTGGGAAGCTAGGGAAACATCAAAACAATATTGATCGATAAACAGTTTTGGACCTTGGCTGCAGCAACTTATTATGGACATCGGACCATCGGAGTCACATGATCCTGGACGTCCGCAGCAAGAAGTAAGAAGTTTGTTTTAATAAACTAGTGTGTTTGTTTTAATAGACTAAAGCGTAGTGAGATTTAGAGTTAACTGTTTTAATTTTTACCAATGTGAATTGTTCTCACTAAGCTGTTGTTAATTAACTTTATATTAGAAACATACATTCTTTTATTTTTTGTAGAATAGGTTAATTACAAATATATAAAAAATGTTTAGTCCTTTTTCACATGATTGCTATTCTGTTTCAGTGATAATAATAGGATTCACTGCTTCTTATAGTTGTAGCTCTTTATTTCAGAAAATTGCCCTGCTGCTTGGTCAATGATTATACATGGTCTGAGATTATATCGCCTCTCTCTTGATGCATTACATCTGTAACCATTCTTCAACTCTTCTTTCCAAATATTATGAGTAAACTTGTAATATAACTTTGCAGTTGATTTATTTTGTGTATAGGTGAGGTCTATGATAACTACTTAAACAGCTACTATTGATAGGAATGTAGCAATGTATGTCAATGCAACTAAATTCAGAAACTCTTTCTTAATTAAATAAAAATAAATTCCAGTAGGGTTACTATGAATTATTTGTGCAAATATGTACAGGCCTAACCCTTTGCATTCATTAGCTAGTTAGATCCAGCAATATGATGTATATGTTCCTCTATGATCCTCTTACTATGATGTATACTCAGTTTTTTAAACTACGGTGGAATGTTCTATAGAGTTTCACTTGAGTTTTGAAGATGGCCTTCACTGAATCGCAACATTGCAGATGGTAATGAAATTACTAAGTTAATCTACAAATAGAAAAAATCAAAGGCAATGGTCATATATTTGTGTATATTAAATATATAATATATATTCCCAATAACTATTACACACGCATGTGCACGCACACACACACACGTTTATATATACATATTAGTCGTACAGTGATTGCAAACATTTATTGCAACAAAAATTGATACTGTATTTTTGTTAGTGTAAAAATTTTGGTTCATTTATTTTATTTCATACATGTATTTATGTGTGACAACAATAGTTTTTGGATACTCCTCTATCGATATTGGAGAGAAAATATTGTGTGGCATTGTTGCTCAATCTTGTAATTAAAGGTAAAGGGTCAATTAGACCCCAGCAGACAAATGCATTAAGCTATGTCATGCGTTACAGCATGTCAAATCTCAATCTCAATCATCTGACATTTGTTAGACCAACACTTTTGGTAATCCATCAAGTTCAGGATGACTCACCTTCCAGTGTGTTCAGTGTTGTGTTTACCCTGTTTACCAAAATAGAGGGCTTTCAGAAACTTTTAAAATAAAAAAAACAGATGGCAATCAGTGAATACTAAACTGTTTTAAACTACTATAAAATTTAGACTAAAACTAACACTCATGTTTAACTTGATAACCATTTATTACAACGATAAAAATTTAAACAGTTTACTGTAAATCTTCCTACACATTAGTTTATTAAAATAAACACACAAGTTTATTAAAACAAACAGACTAGTTTCGACCACGATGTCGCCTTCATGCAGTAGTAGCCAAGCACCGATGAAGGTGACATCATTGTCGAAACTAATCTGTTTGTTTTAAAAAATAGTGTGTTTGTTTTAATAAACTAATGTGTAGTGAGATTTAACCCTTTGATTAGCAATCATGTACCGTTACGTGAGATCGTGCAACAGCCAACGGGAGTATTCCCGTATATGTACGTTCTACCATTTCTCTCAGATTATTATTGCCATTCATTTATGATTTGTTCTCCTGTGTATTGTGCTGTAATCCAGGTAAAATCTTTGCAACTATCTAGACAATAAATACTACACACAGTACATAGTCACCATTCTTCAGACCCAAGCACCGATGATGACGACAGCATTGTCAAAACTAATCTGTTTGTTTTAAAAACTAGTGTTTGTTTTAATAAACTAATGTGTAGTGATATTTAACCCTTTGATTAGCAATCATGTACCATTACATGAGATCATGCAACGGCCAACAGGAGCATTCCCCTATATGTACGTTCTACCATTTCTCTCAGATTAGCATTGCCGTACGTTTATGATTTGTTCTCCTGTGTATTATGCAGTAATCCAGGTTAAATATTTGCAACTATCTGGACAGTAAATACTACACAGAGTATGTAGTCACCATTCTTTTGAGTCCAAATTCTATGAAGTTTCTCATGTATTTACAGATTGTTTCGAAGTTTGTGTGGTATTTTACAATGAATAGATATTTTACAAAAAACAAAAGGTTTAACAGTTAATTTTTAGCAAAGAAATAGACAATGAACGTAAGGTTAAGTTTGGTTAACATAAGGAAAAAAAATAAATAAAAAAAATATTAACAAATATTACTATAATTATAAAAATTAGAAAAAAATAAACAAGTTAGAAAAAAGTGTAAAAATTTTTTTTTAATTTGTTGCTCCCAGGAACTATGTCAGGGCAGGCACATGTTGCTAATTAAAGAGTTTAAGTTCAACAAATGGTAAAATGTTTTAGTTATTAGTTGTGAATTGTTCTCACTAACTAAGCTCCAATTAACTTAAAATCATTTAATGTGTTTAAGGTTAATGACAGGTCACATACTAATTGATGCTTTTACAAATACACTACAAGTTTCATACAAAAAAGCATGAATTGGTCTGTGATCTGTCATCCACCTTAAACACATTAAATAGTTATTAACAGACATTAAACAAAGTTTAAGTTGAAATTATTTATTAGTTTGATTTAAACAGCATTATATGCATTATTACTGTAACTACCTATATAGTGTTTGTTTATTCTAATGGCTTTTTTCAAAATCAAATCCTGAAAATTAAATCTATGAGTGAACAAATATCCATTTTTTTCTTTAACCTGTTTATAATGTGTTTAAGTCAAATTACTTCTACCAATTGACTTTTTAGCATTGTTTAATGGTACCTTCGGTGATCCATAATATTTTATGATCTGACAAACGTTTGGTCGCATCTATCCAATTATAAAGTCTCTACTGTAGTTGATAAGAATGCTATAGGATTTTACAAAATGATCATGTAACACAGTAATATAAATAATTTATAAAATATGAATTTTATTGTTGCTATTCATTTATAATTTTTTTATATAAATAATCTAAACTATAACACTCAGTAGTAAAAATTAGCAAGCCCACTAAAGGGAAAACAATAAACAAATTAGTAAAAACAGTGCACAATTTGACAAAATAAAGTATTAAGTTTGATTAACACCTTAATTACAATTAGCACACTACATTGCAAATAAATAGAAATAATATTTTATAAATACAATTACAAAACTTACCACGCTTTCTCCTATTAAATATCATTAACAGGCATTTATTTTAAATTGATATAATCAAATATTTAGAGATTACATGTTTAAAATGGAAAATAATTTTGGCAAGACTCGTCATAGGGCAGGAATGTTATGAAACCAAACTTAATAAGACCAATGACCAACATAAACCAATATTTCTTAATTTAAAATATAAAAAGTGTAAAATACTAGAAAAATACAATACTAATAAAAATTATTTAGATGAGAATTTTATTTTATTTTTTTTATAAAATGGAACTACAGGTAAAATTTTATAAGCTGGCACTTGGGGGATTTATGGCCCCAATGAAGGATGACAACAGTGCCTGATGTTTTCTAGATGTCGAATACACACTTTCTACCTAAAAGCCAAATGCCAGCTTATAAAATTTTATCTATACATTTACTGCATTTTTTACTCTAACCTTTAAAACACTGTTTAGGAACGTAAATATATTAATAAAAACTCTCTAAAAATTATTTTGCAGTATATCGTCACATAAGTTGATCAGGATAAAATTTATGGTAACAGTACTACTACAATCACGTTCTATACATATCTATATTTTCCTAATCTGTAGTTAAAATAATTAATTTTTTTAGTATTTATAAAAATAATTTAACATTCACTACTTTTTCAAGAAAAAAATAAACTGATTTTTCAATACTTAACAATGTGTTCTTTGTATGCTAAAATGAAATACAAATTGCATGCTTAGATTAATACTAATTAATGGTTCATTAACTCACCAACCAGTGGTAATTGTTTTAATTATATTTTTTAAAAAAAAGGCAATTACTTGAAAATGTTATTTATGTAACACCAAAGAATACAAATAATTAAAAATACTATTAAAGCAGCTGACTAGAGCAAATTAAAAGTGCCAGCATGTTTATTTTCTTGTACTTTATTAAAAGTAGAATTGTGAGAAGTTAAAAATAATTATAACACTGATTTGTCTAACAATAGGGACCTAATTGTTTTTTAGGGAAAGTTGTAATATTATCAGTCATTAAAAAACATTTGTTTGGGGAAGTGTATTCTAACAACATGTCAAATTTCAAGTCTTGATTTCACCAACTAAATCATATATTAAAAGTGGCAGACACTATAAATCCCGAGAGGCACCAACACTCTCTATTCAAATTACCTTCTTCAAATTGTTACAATAATCAAAGTTTTTGTCACAGTATTAATTCCTATAAATTAATATATAATTTTGAAAATAACTAATTAAATCCACGTGCATTATATATCAAATATTACAAAGTATTTTTTATAACAAACTATTTATTATAAAACAAAAAATTTATAATATCGTTAATTTGTTCCAATATTTATTGTTAAAACTACAGATTAATTACCTTAATTGTGGCAAATATTTACATTCAAAGTCAGTCTCAAAAGGCGGAAAAGGTTGATTTTACTGAATACCAAAATTTCTACAAAGGAAGTGCTCATCAAATTTATTACATTTACATCACAAAATATTGTCTGCATAATTAAATAAAATTAAATTAGCAAATCAGTTTTATTGGAGAAGTGCTTTGATTTCTTCTTTATCCGCAGCGTCCACGTAACTAGTGCCATCTGGTGCCGTTCCTTCTTTAGATGCACCCTGTATAAAAATAAGTAAATTTTATGTTTGGTTTTTACTCCCATAGTTTGTATTACAACAAAAGGTAAATCTAAAAATTGTGCACTTTTCCATATATAAGAATATAAACTGGTGAATTATTAATTTCCTAACTTTTTCAGTATTTAATGCTTAATGATATAATGGCCATAATTTTCAGAAAAACAAATCATAAAATTAAAAAGTGACAATTTTCTACAGAATGTTCTTGCTGTTTGGTATCATTTTAATTCACTATTACAATAAAATATCATGTTTTACTATTTAATACTATGTTCATACATTACTCATCACTTTTAGGATACCTCAATTCTGACTAAGGAGAGAAAAATTGTAACCAAAAATGTCTATGATTAGGATTGTTGGTAATGGCACCTTGCCATTCTGGAAGACTCTAGAGAGAAATGAGCCGTTAATGTAATAAAAGGCAATAATATAAGGCAAGAAGTGAGATATATTATACTGGAAAAGTTTAGGTTTCCATATTTTTAACAGTGGGGTGTAAATGTTTCAAAAAAGTTGATATTTTTTATAACAAGAGTGCATAGTAAAAACTACCACAATTTTTAAATAGTTTTACTAAAGTCAACTCACACAGAATCTACCCACTTGTCTTACTCTCCTTCTAATAACAAAAAATATTTTTTTAATTTCTTAGTGGGACTGTTGATTAGTCCCTACAGAGAATTTTCATAAAATGCAACAATTCTCCAGAGTATAAAAGTTTGTTTTGTACTGGTTGTTTCAACAAGGTTTGGTTTTTTAACTTCATAAAAAAGTTAATGGAACCTCCTTTATTTGTATTGTTCTTTTTAATTAATAGGCAAAACCTTTGAGACATCCACCCCTTTTCCTATATTTCATAAAATCAGTAAGAATTTATTTCTTCCTTATCATAACCCACCTCACAACGATCACTAACTAGCTGGTTTAGTGGAGCAATTCATTGCCTCCTTTCACCACCAAAGATGACATTAGTGGTGTTGTCCATACATTTTATTTAAACCGAAAATCATGTTAGCATTACAGGTAGAACTATGAAGAAAAGTACATAAATGGATCACTTTCCATCATTTTAAACCTCCAGCACTTTAGGGCTTATATTTTCTATCTTAGTTCAACTACTAAAGAACTAGTAATAATTGTGCACCAGATGTTGCTTATAATGGACTATCATTTGAAGATAGTTCACGCTATCTGCCAACCACATTAAATGGCTGCTGAAATGGTCGCTTTACTTTCTGTTAAGTGGTATTTCTAATAAAATTGATGCACAAGAATTGTAAATAATCAACACATCGGTGTACAAAAAGTGTACATTTATAATACACAAACCCCTAGAAGTAATACTTAAGTGGTAAAAAATGTTTAGTAAACAAATACATACCCTCCCCTACTCAGAAAGGCACTTTCTTGAAACATGACTTCTGTACCTTAAAATAGTTTCAAAACACTTAACATAAATCCAAAAACGTTTTAACGAAAATGAACATTTTTTTAGCGTTCTTATTGAATTTTATGTTTCAACAACGACAGTAAATATAAGTAAACTGATTTTAATCGCTGTTAATAAAACATACACATGTTTTCAATTAGTTTATATCTTTTTATTAATCTATTACAGTTTTATCTCTGTTTTAATTGCGTTTTAGCAACTTTACAATAACATTGTGCTTTATAACAAACTCTCATTAAAACGGACAACCCTCAGCCCCGATTAGTCCGCTATATTACCAAATTAGTCCGCTTTGTATATTTTGAAGACGTAAAACATTTTAACGGACATCAAATATTGTATCTTTTCTTTAAAATCTGAAACATTTTTAGAATTTCATTAATTAGATTTTTAATCAACCAATTCTTGACTATCCACAGTAGGAATTATTGATAAGTTTATAACTAGTTTTTTCCAAAAATTGAGACAAATTTTAATAATTACCATTTGTTGATTCCATCTTCGCATGAGCTACTAGTAATCACTAAACACTTTTAAATGTTTTAAACTTGCCTATAGTAGCACTTACTTTGCTCGTTGAGGACGGCCGTTTCGAGAGATGTGTCCCTTTGTCAATTCAGACCGTCCATCTCCCGAAACGGCCGTCCTCAACAAGCAAAGTAAGTGCTACTATAGGCAAGTTTAAAACATTTAAAAGTATTTAGCGTTTAATAATTAGTAAATTACATAACACATAAACAGGAATACAAGTTTTAATAATAAGAGTAGCTCTATAAATTCATTTCTTACGTTATCCAGAAGTGTTCTAACACAAAAAGTGTGACCTTCCCAAATTGCAGCTAAAAGTGCGCTGATTCCGTGTTTATCCTTTGCCTATACAAAAAAAGTAAGAAATCAATTTCACTTATCAAAAAGTAAATTAATTGTATATTTTAAAATTGTTTTGGAAAAAATTAAAAAAACAGTAATAATTAATTACACTATAATAAACAATCATTATAATAAATTAATGTACTTGAAAACGATTTATCCTGGTTGTCTGTCCAATAAAAGGCCAATTAATGACAATAGCAACTTGGGCTCCTCCATTGTTAAAAGTTTTATAAAATGTTCCCCAATTGAGAACAAAAATATTTCAACTTTCAAATGTTTTCAATCATCACTATCAACTTTTTATTTCACCATATAAATTTAACAAAACAACAATTAAATCTCTTGATTATAATAAACTGAATGGATTGACAGAAAATATAAATTTGGTTCCTATTTTGTCAATAGATGGTCCTAATGCTGCTGCTAATGAACTAATAACCTTGAATTTCTAAATGTCAAAATATAGTTTAAGAAAGTCAAACAATTTGTGTCAATAAAAACCCAGGAATAACTAACTGGACAACATCTGAATTATAAACTCTTGTAAAATTAAAGAGTCCTTATAATGTGCATAGAATAAGGATGCACATAATAAAACTTCCAAATTAACATATAAAATATATGTTAAGTATTGGGTAGGGTTATTACTGAAGCTAAAACTAACGATAATGAGAAATAAAATTAGCGAAAAACTAGAATAGTGCTACTTATATTCTCAACTTATTATTATTGCAATGTTGGTTCTATATTTAATGGTGAAATTGTGATACCACAAGGTGTCCAAACAAAGGTTAGATTACCATAAATAAGTTATAAAACTATAATTATAGCTCCAACAAATGATATATAAATTTTCTATAATAAAGACAATAAGGTTTATGAATGGTGGCGTTGAAAATGTTGATGCTAAAACTTTAATCCTTCTCTCCATATATACTGTTCTAGCACTTGTAAATGTTATAAACCTAACATTTAAAGGTCTGTTTGGCCTAGGGCACTTAAATGTGCTGACATTATCACCTAAGTACAAAACAAATAATAAACACATCCATTGATATAAATTATTAACAGGTAACAGGACAAAATGTAGAAAAATGTAAGGAAGTGGACCTAAAATTTTAGCTAATCAGTATGACAATGGGGTGAATATAGCAAGAATGTACAAAAATAACTGATCCAAAATACCTTAATAATTTATTCCCTGTGTATTGTATACCATGTATAATGCACGCCCTCAATTTAGTTTAAAATTCATAAAGCGAATGAATTGTATTCCTATTTTTGACAAACCATAATCATTAATTGAATATTTAAAAAAAAGTATTTTCACAACGATTAATTCCAGTACAGCTAATATGATTTAATAATTAGCTTGTTACAGCTATTATGGTTTAATTATTCTATGTAATAATTCATTCTTTAAAAATTATCAACAGCTGTAAAATTGTATATCATTCTTAACCCTTTTGATCCTGGGATGTTTTCCATGGTATCTGCTCCAGTTCCTGCCATGATTTATTAAAAATTTAGTGCTTTAACAAAACTTACACAACATTTTTATTTATCAATGGATTTGTATGATTCTTTTTTTAATTTACTTCTCTAAGACTCTACTATAACATACTCTTACTTAGAATTATAATAAACATGCAAAAAAATTATTAGAAAAATGTTACTCACTAAAAAACATTTTTTTCAAAATATTCTGTTTCCATTTACATATAGTATATAAAATTAAAATCCAGTTCCTAAATAAAAAAGCATCTTGTCTTTGTACAAATAAAAATGATTTTTTTTCCAAATTCTCACTTAGTTATATCCACAAACAATGGAGATAAAGGTTTATAAATAAAAAGTGCATATCTAGTTCCACAGCACAACATTGCGTAAAACACATGAAAATGTATAAAAATAAAAGTAATTAATTAAGGCACCTGTAAAATTACAAAATAAACACAATTACGAGGTGTGTTCAAAAAATACCTGGAATTTTTAAATTTCGCGCGTTTGGAGAGTCTGATTGTCAATTTTTTTTTTATTGTGTCCCTGAAGTATGACACAAATTTCAGCTGTATTCATTGTTTACTTTATCTGTGGCTAAGATTAGATATGTTTTCATGAGCTCTGCGATTTTCAATTGTAGAAAAAAAATGGATCAAAGAATTTATTAAGTTTTGCGTAAATAATTAAATAAAGTATAACAAAGTGTGCGAAATGGCCTATGGTAAGTCTGCCATGAAAAAAACAAGTATTTACGAGTGGTGTAAGCATTTCCAAGATGGTCGCAAAGACATTGACGATGACGAACGCCCAAGATACCCCAGCACATCAACAACCGATGAAAACGTGGAAAAAGTGGAAGCAATGGTTATGAATGATCGCCGAATCACAATCAGAGAACTCGCTGATGATGTTGGCATACCGATTAGCTCAAGCCATGACATTTTTGCGAACATTTTGGGTATGAAACGCGTGGCAGCAAAATTTGTCCCAAAATTGTTGAATTTTGAACAAAAACAGCGGCAATTGGAAATTGCTCAGGAATCACTAAATGAAGTCAGCGACGTTGCAGAATTAATTAAACATATTATAACAGGTAACAAAACATGGGTTTACAGATATGATGTCGAAACGAAGGCTCAATCATCCCAGTGGAAGCATTCTGGCTCTCCAAGACCGAAAAAGGCTCGGCAAGTGCAGTCGAACGTCAAGGTTAGGCTTACTGTTTTCTTTGATTTTAATTGCATAGAGCATCATGAATTCTTCCCACAAGGTCAAACGATCAATAAAGTGTACTATCTACAAGTTCAACGCCGTTTGCGTGAAGCAATGCGAAGAAAACGTCCGGATTTGTGGCAAAACAATTCATGGCTTTTGCATCATGATAATGCACCGGCTCACACATCGTTGCTTGTTCGTGATTTTTTGGCGAAAAATAACGCTGTAATGATGCCCCAACCTCCATATTCCCCCCTTGTGATTTTCCTTTATCCAAAAGTTAAAAAAAACTTTAAAGGGCCGTCGTTTCACAAGCATAGATGACATTAAAAGTGCATCGCTGAAAGAGCTCAAACCTATCCCAAAGATCGAGTTCCAGAAGTGTTTTGAGAATTGGAAAAGCGCTGGCATAAGTGCATAATATCTAGTGGGGACTACTTTGAAGGGGACAATATCGCTGTAAATGAATAAATAAATAATTTTTTCAAAAAACGAAAATTCCGGGTATTTTTTTAACACACCTTGTATTCTGTTTTTGCTTAATCAATTTTTTTTATGTTGTCTTATTGTCACAAAAAAAGATTTTTATGTTATATTCACTAACATAAACCACTATAAACAATAATAAACTTCTTGTGCACAATATAAACACTAAACTTTCAAACAAAACGATCAACTGCACAACAAAATTGTGAGTAAAAAACAGACCACTCACTCACTACTCATAACAATGATAGATGAATCGGCACTTTGCGCAGAGCAGCTGCAGTCATCAAGTTTTAACTAAAACAGAGTTGCTAAATCAAACTAGAAGTGTATTCAAGTACTATAACTTTTTAAATGAATTCATTACAAATGCTTTAATATATACAAGAATTATTTTACCGACTATATTGTATTTTAAAAACATATTTTGTAAACGTCCGAAAATTCCGAAGTTGGGGTCGAAATAGCATTCTCTTGCATTTCAAAATTCTGTTTTATCATAATTACAGTGTTACTAACCATCGTGTATTTTAGTAATATAGAGGATAAATCTACGAAACTGTTTAAATTGATTTTTTTTGTAAAAAAAACTAGTAATTAAATAAAAGTTGAATCAAACAAATTATAATACATAAAACAAAATGGTTCCAATGATAAGTTACACACTAAAGTTTATAAGTTTAGTATTATTTCAGAATATATTCTAAATTTAAATAATTTTAAAGTATTCGTACGTTAACATCTGCGCCCTTTGATATGAGGTACTCTATAACATGCTCCTGTCCATAGTCAGCAGCATAATGTAATGGTGGTCGTCCATCAATTTCTTTATTTAAATCTATTTCCTGAAAAATACAAGAAAATTAATAACTGCATACTAAATAATGAAATTCCTTCTATTAGCTCACTCTCCTGATATATATATATATATATATATATATATATATATATATATATATGTTTATATATTTTTAGATTAGTTTTGGTTGGTAAAGATTATTTAGATTTTTTGGACTAGGAGACTGACAGACTTACCTTGGTAAGAGAAAAAATTAAAAAAATAATTAAATCACTCCCCCCTGATTGCAATCCCTCAGAACTGAGAAGGTGGGAACTATCATACCAGTGGTATACCAAGTCCAGAGAATCCCCTAACCTCAACATCAGATAAATCCATTCATTTTTTTTTTTTTTTTTTTTTTTTTTTTTTTTTTTTTTTTTTTTTTTTTTCCCCCAAATAGCCTTATCTCTTTTCCCCTGACAGACTTATATAAACTATAATCACTCATATGTTCATGGAAACAATATATATATCTTTAATCTGTGCCTCTGCGACATCTGATTTCTACTCTACACAATCTGTGATTAGAATTATTTTATTTCATTCTCTCATATTTCTTTTTGTGTTTTCTCTTCGATTGACAAAGACCACTGTGTGGTTGGAATATATCATTGTTTAAGTGCTTTTATGTGTTTCTATTTCAAGACTACAGAGTGGACTCTTACCAAGGTAAGTCTGTCAGTCTCCTAGTCCAAAAAATCTATATATATATATATATATATATATATATATATATATATATATATATATATATACATATATATATATATATATATATATATATATATATATATATATCTTGTGCAAATTTTCAATTGTTAATAAAATACCATTTTATTCATGCAATCAAGTTCAAATACATTTTTTCTAACCTATAGTGGATGACATTTGATGATAATTCAGTTTTTTCAAATATTTATTCTATAATTTAATTATAAAAATTTAAGGGGTCTAGCAGGATTCGATCTGAATATCTCTATGTTCCAACTCTAGCGCTTTAGCACTCAGACAGCTTTCCCATAGCTGTACTTATCAAAGATGTAAATGAATATTCATTTTGCCCTCATATGGTTATCGTTGAAACCTCCACTGTACAACCTTAAATTGTTCCCATGATTACCACACAATATCATATATATATATATATATATATATATATATATATATATATATATATATATATATATATGCTCTAGGATTAAAATTGAATCAAAAGAATAAAATAAACAAACTTGATTAATGGTATCGAACATTGCTTCACAAACAGACAATGCAAAAGGAAACCGAAAAGAAACTACAACACATTGCAAGTGACAAAAAAAGTGTACAAATAAAAACAATAGTTCAACACCATACATAAAAAAAAATAGAAAATTGCAAGAAAATTCACTTTCTATTTTGCCACTTAATATTGTTATTCTGACATAGAAATACACATATTTATATTAGTTGTAATTATAAAATAAAAAGAAATTCAAATAAAAATTGTCTTTCTTGATTCAAGTAGGAACTGACTTTAAAATAAAATTGTATACTACTTGTTTATACTCAAATTCAAAACTGCTGCATACAAATAGGAAGGGTCATTTTTTTGAACAATTCTATATAAAATTATTAAGTTAATGAGTATTCATTTCTTAAGTTATTTTACACATTTGGTCAGTAAAAATGTAACTAAAAACTTTAATATTACCATAACTAAATATAAAGAACAATAAAATCTTTTAAAATCAAGTTTGCACAATTATAAATTTTTCAATTATATTTGATATATAGTAACATAATTTAACAATTTTACAATACCAATAACCTAAACTAAATTTATTTACTTTTTTGAGCTGGAATAGTTTAAAGGGCAGTACAAATTAAAACTTGCCAAAAACTGAGTCACTTAGACTTACACAACTTGTATTAGTAAAGTAGGACTTGTATTAGTAAAGTATTATCGACAGTGACAAAAATTTATGGTCAAGACCAAACTTTACACACATGAGCCTGTAGCAAAGAATTCTTAAACAGCACTATGTCACACTGCACTACTATATATTTAAGATTGATTAGGTTTTTTAAAGAACTAAAGCCTAAATTTTCTGAATGTAAAATGAAGCATAATAAAATAAAAGACCGGCGTCCATTCCCTGCCATATATCAATAAAGGATGTGTCATAAAGTCAAAATGAAGTTTAAAATATTATAGATTAAGGTTCATATCAATTAGTTAAATGAACATTCAGTTTATGAAATGTGTGTTAATGGTGGTAAATTTCAGTTTTTACATCTTTTCAAATATGTTGATAAATAATATTTTTGAACAAGAAATGATCAATTTTAGTTGCAGTAAATCGTAAATTCTGCTTAAGATTTGTAAAATGTTAAATATAACCTGTGTAGGAACACATACAATACAATAGAAACTAAATGCTTTATGAATATCACAATATTAATACATATGTATGTACACTTTACACGTAAAAAGTATACAATAACATAATTTCTTTGGCAAAATAATAATAACTCTAGTGTTGGTAACATTTATTAAAAAATCATTGACAATACATAGAAATATATACTTTTACACACAATAGCAGACAAAACCCTGTTTTTTATCACATTTCATAACATGAATGTTTATTCAATCTAAGACATTCTAAACAAGAAACATGTAATTTTAACAATCGCAAAACAAATATTACTTTAAATTTGCAATAAGTGTGAAACAAAATAAATGTAGCAATACACAAAAAAATAGTAGAAAGTAAATGTTTTTCATTTTACTTCATTGCTATATGTGTATATTCAGTTATACAAAATGTCTGTTTAGGCTAGATTTGGTTATCAAAAAACAATGAATGAACTAACACTCAAATTAGGAAGTGTGAGGCAATGGTTCGTCATATTCCCTTTTACAATCTTAAGCTTTATGTTCATAAAATTATTTTATGTACCTGAAAAAAAACGAAGTTGACCTAAGTTAGTCAAGTATTACCAAAAGTTAGTGTAAAGATAGCACAATCTGTTTCAAGGTGTACTAATAGGTCTATACTGTGTACTAATGCATATAATTGTATTTGCTTTTAATCAAGATATTTCAGTATTATTGTTACTTGAGTTATTATTTTATGGTTACCAAATCTGTCGTAACTAAATACTTTATTATGTAGCAATATAAAAGATACAATGATGTTCTAAAGTGTTGCTATGTCAAGGTTATGTTTCACATTTCAAGATATATTTATATTGTACTGTACTTGAAATCACCTGTTTCTTGTTGACAATATATTTTGGAAAAACATGTAAAAAGCTGAATTTAACTACTATTTGATCAAGAACTACCAATACCCAGATAGTTTATATTTTCTATCAAATAATAACTTTGTTACGCTTAATATCAGCAGGCGGCTATTTGTGTTTCTTGTAGAGTATATATTTTTGAGTAAAATATTTTTTAAAAAATGGACTTTTACCCAATGTTGCCATGGAAAATATAGTTTACTTCATAGTTATGTATAAAATAAAGCAGTAACTCGTGAGAACTGTTTGATAAAGACGTGCCTCTCTAAAATAAAGGTTTATATTTCTATGTAAGAATTATGTAACATTATAAATGTAAGTTTTTTCTATTATTTTACTTTCTTTTTGTTCAGTATGTATTTTTAAGTAACATGTAAAAATATCAAAAATACCAATCTTTGTCAACTACCACCACTTTAAAAAAAAATCCTGTTATATAAATAAATAACAAATATATTATATTTGTATTATTTATAAATCGTCATTTACTCATTGTTTCATTAGAAAATATATACATATTAAAGTTCTTATGAAACTAACCTTTGATTCCACAAAATCTTTAACGATATCAAGGTCACCATTTTTGATGCCCCACACCAGCTCACTCATTTGGTATTATTATTATTTCTTAACAATACTGCAAAAGCAAAATACTTCTAAAAAATTTTACTCAGTAATGATATTTCAGAAGGATTTATTTTAACCTACTGCTTACAACAAAACCTACTCAAATTACGCTCACAAAAACTACAAAATCACATCACAAGTCGGCTGTCATAGATGCTCAAAAGCCGTTCAGTCAGTTGTCAAATAAAACAGCCTCTTTTAATGAAAAATACCTGTGATTTATTTAAGAGTTAGTTGGTATTATGAAATATATATTACAATTTATGTCAAAAAAGTATTTGACCTTTTTCATCTGTAACAAGTACTTTAACAGTAATTTATAAGGTGTATAGTGTAACAGTATTTAAGGTATTTAGAAATCATATAACAATAGTAATTAAATTCTCAACCTCAAACCAATACAGAACTTTGAAAATATTTAATTGGAATTGAGAAATAATTGGAAAACTAATTAATAAATAAAGAAAAACCACAAATCACGATTGTTTTGGCGTAGTCAAAGAGCTTAGGTGCCGTGAAAGTCATCATTTATATCTTAAACCAAACAACAAACAATTATTTTATCTACATTTGCGATATAAATCTTCTAGAAAAGTCAGTCTTGAATTTAAGGGGAAATTAATTAGTAGTGGAATAAATATCAGAGATACTAAGGAATGCTTTAGAAACTACAATGGAGACAGCATCAACTGAAACAGAACAGAAATAAATATTATCGTATGATCGTGTACAGCAAATGGATGAGATTAGAATTTCTACATAAATTTTATAATGGTTACTTCAAAGTAGATGAGCGAGGATCAAGAAGATGAAGAAAATAGGAAGTAAAAAGCTATTAAAGACGTAATCTGGGAGAAGGAGATGGTAAAGATAAGGTCGAGCAACAAAATATTAGTCGTTCAATTTGTCGAATTCCATTCTTTGTTAGTTAACACCTGGATCTGGCAACTGATATGTTTTCTTTAATGTGTTTATCTACCACACATTTTTATTTTTACCAGAAATATTCGGGAGGTGGGTGAAGACTTTCGGTATTTACAAAATTAACTATAAAATTATTTTAAGAGCATGTGCAGTATGGAATTATTTAAATGAAATATGTTGGTAATGCGAGGGTGCGTTAGCCAAAGAATTAACGAGAACTGATAATGTTGGTCAATCTTGGTAGGAAAACGGGAAAACGATCAATATATATATATAAGAAAATTAAAAATATTTTAAAAACAAGAATACTTTTAATGAATATTTTTATTCTAAGAATAAATATATTTATTAAAAGTATTCTTGTTTTTGAAATATTTTTAATTTAATAACTATATTACAAGAAAACATATCACCATATTTAATATATATATAATATATATATATATATATGTATGTGTGTGTGTGTGTGGGTGTGTCATTATATATATGACATATATATGTCATTATTTGATAATATCTTTCACTTCATAGGTCGCGAACATCCTATCTCTATATTCTCGTATATTCTGCAAACCACAGATAACAGCCTCCGTTTCATCTGTAAATCTGGACTGGTCGAGTTCGTCTAGTTTATTAGGGATGGCCGAAGTTGGCGATTTTACTCAACTGTTGCGCACGCAACAGTTGCCGGTACACATCAGTTTAAAACAACTGATGTCAAACATTAGGTTGCAAGTGACTGTTGCTTGAACTAATGCGAGCACATTAGTTGAAGTAAAACATCAGCTTCGGTCGTCCCAACTAATGCGGGCTACAGCTAACTAATGTATTGATTATTAGGAGTAAATATAGGCTAATAATAACACTTAGATTTCTATTGAATATATATGCATACATACATATAAAATAAAACTCATTTTATTCAAGGCTTACTTATTTACTTAAGGTAAAGCAATTACCCTGAAATATATTTATATTAGCCCTACATAAGAAATCCTTTTACCATTAAAACAAATATATATAAATACATATAAAATAACACTCATTTTATTCAAGGCTTAGTAATTTACTTAAGGTAAAAACAATTACCCTGAAATATTTATAATTAGACTTACATAGTTAGATATTCCATTTTAACATTTAAAAATATATAAAATATATTTTAATTTGAAAATATTTAAAGTACCTACACAAAATAAATATGTAGACCAGGGTATTTTTTCGAGAAAATTATTTTAAAAATTGGTAAATTGTAAAACGTGACTTAGAACTTAAATATTTATATATAAAAAATGCGTGTTTCCCTTAATTATTTACATATTATTCTATTATATATTACTATTAATAATAATTAAAACAAAAAATCCGTTTCCCCTGCTAGCTTCTATTTAACTATTGAAAACTTAGTTTCAATAAAAAGTACAAGTAATTACATTTGAAGCCGGTACCGCAATCATACCTTGTATTTACTAATCCATCAAATTTATTCAATCCTCTTTGAATGATTTACGCGAGATGGAATGTGATTATGGTAGTGCTTAAAAATATAACAGGTATCTCCCTAATTATAAAATAAGTTTTGTCATAATATTTTTCACGTTCAGATTGTAAATATGAGTTTAAGTACAACATGTTTGTAAGTAATAAGCTTATGATAAATTATGTTTTCGTTATTGGAAAATTATTTCTTTTTTTAGTAAGTAAACATATATATTACGGGTTCTTTTCTTTAAAGTTGGTTGTATTTTTTAAAATTATTTAATATATTTTTAATGGATCAATTTTTGTAATACAATTTTAATGGATCAGTTTCTGAAGCATTTTACCGCCTAAAATAATACGGAAAATTATACTCGTAAAAATCAATTATAGACTGACATAAATGATAACATATAAGGAATTATTAATTAGGTCTGTAATCAATAGCAACGTCCCTCTTGCAGAGTTATTAGACATTAGGGACTTCCTACACATCAGGTTGGCCGAAAGCAACTGTTGAATCACATTAGTCTGTTACACACTACACACACCAGGTTAGCAGGAAACAACCGATGCGCACGCATTAGTCTGCTACACATTAGGTTAGCATAAAACAACTGTTGGCACGTATTAGTCTGCTACACATTAGGTTAGCAAAAACCAACTGTTGGCAGGCATTAGTTTGCTACGCATTAGGTTAGCAGAAAACAACTGTTGCCAGGCATTAGTTTGCTACGCATTAGGACTTTCTCCACATCAGTTGCGCGCGCATTAGGTTGCGTAGAGGCAACTGTTGCCAAACAACTGATGCCGTTGTTTTCGGCCATCCCTATAGTTTATGCTTCATTGTAAAAATTTAGTGTATGAAACTAACAAATATGAATATGAAATAAATATTTTTCGTTTAAGGACTTATGAATATTTTGTAGAATGGAAAACGCTGTTTCCATGGCAGATTTTGGTAAGTCAACTAATTCTAGTTTATTCATTTTTTTTAAAGTAAACTAGTAGCACATTATTTGTAAACATTTGTTTTCATTGTGGATTTGTAAATTTTGGAAACAATAGCTAGTCACTAAAGAAGGGGGTTGGAAAGGGTTTTTTGGTAATATATGATCTCTCCGTTTTTTCGTTTTCACATATTGTTAAAATTTAAGGTTAAAGTTAATCTTAAGGGTTATAATTTTAAAAAAATTAGAATATAACCCAAACATTTCAACTAAATATTTTTTAACCCTTTGGACGCCAGCCGCAGCCCAACTCCTGACCGTCAGCGGTACTAGCGAGAACCGCCAAGGCCTGTTTGAACGTTTTTGCACCGGTTTACATTTCGCTCTGTGCTTTCGTTAGTTTTTATGCAAATGTAATGATTTTTTTTTTTGTTTTATAGATAATTACATGGGCTATCAACATTTAGTAATTAAAAAAGTGTTACTTGTACAACAACATTATTGATAAATCAATAATGCCTAACAGAAAAAAAAAATTATACAAAAAATCTACTTTAGATAAAAAATTAGGTAGAAAAAAAAATATTTCTATACATGGCAAAGGTTTTTATTCAATTTAGTAACTAAATATCATACTGTGCGCAAATTAAAAAAATGTTACTTGTACAACAACATTATTGATAAATTAATAATGCCTAACGGAAAAAAAATATACAAAAAATCTACTTTAGATAAAAAATTAGGTAGAAAAAAAAATATTTTTATACATCGCAAAGGTTTTTATTCAATTTAGTAACTAAATATCATACTGTGCGCAAATTTTCACAACTCTACTACAAAAAATAGTTTGTCAAAAACGCATTTGTTGATAAGAGAAGTACTTGATTTTTTTTGGATTTTTTCATTCGGCTGGCAACCAAAAGCAAATATGTTTTCCGACAGTATTTTGTTTGTGCAACAGGAATTTTTTGCTTTAGGATAGGAGGTATTCCTTTTCTGTTTATTTGTAACGTGCCTATCAAATGAGTCGTCTTCGAATACAAATCCTTGGCCAGTGGAAATGAGGTAAAAAAATTATGTACGAATACATGAAATCCTTTATTCAAGTAGTTTTCCATGTCTAATAATTTCATAACAACAGTATACCCAAGTCCCTTGTTGACACTTCCATTATTTTTATCTGTATCTCTTTTGCCTTTGTAAAAAAAAAAGGACAAACTGTAATGAGAAAACACTCATGAGTAACGACATCACGCTATATGAGAGCATGTGACTCATCAGCTCTGCCCCCGATGACGACAAAAACAAATAGCTGAGCCAAGGTCACTGGTACTACCATTGTGAAAATTATTTTCCTGTAGTGTTAGTGACTTCAACAAAAGTCCAAAACAATAGAAACAAACTTTAAGAGTGTCTAAATACATCTTAAAAATAATGTTTTCCTGGCGGTTTTCGCCTACACATCGTTGGTCCGATAGATCGGACCGTGGCGTCCAAAGGGTTAAATGAGACATTTTCATGTTGTTTACAAATTTGAACATGCAAAGTTGCAAATTGGCTAATCAAGATTTTAATTTTCCTAACAGTGTAATATTTGAATTTGTCTAATGTTTGTATAATATTTGCTCATGTTTAGTTATAACAAACATGTAAACTAATCATTGAACATTTTTTACTTATCTTAACCATTATTAATTTGAGGGATTTATATAAATTTTTAAGAGTAAAACAGCATTTTTACATTATAATAAAATATCACTGCCCTATATTCAAAAAAATATTACTATGTCCTGTATAAATTATAACTACAAAGAATCAGGATAGGATAGGTTTGATTCTAAACGAAAATAAAACATTAATTTTTGAAAGTTAAATTATTTTGCAAGCTAATCATTTGCCTTCAATGCAAACAAACATTGAGATTTTAAATATTCCTCAGTAAAGTTGGCATTGGTGAATCTTTGCATAGTTCTCTTCTTATTATATTTTTTGACATAAATGACAACAATTTCTGTAGTAATAACTTGCTGATGTTACTTTTAAAAATAAACATATTTGTCTGAATAATTACAAAATTATGTCTATTTAACATTTATATAGCTTTTATTTCCTATATAGCTGTATATAACAATTGTCACATAATGTCGGATAAATCCTACTATCACAATCAATTGAAAAATGTTTCTATGGTGTGTTTGAGGGATGTAAATTGATACGTTTGTCCAGTTATTGTTACTGTTATACTGGCTGATAAAAATATGCACTACTATAATTTAAATAACAATATTTACTACTATTTTAACTCTTAAGCACTCACATGGGGTTTTGTGAAACAAGTACATAATTAACCTTAGTGGATGACAATAAATTGATGTTAACCCTTAACTAACACCATGTTAAAACATTACTTAACAAACACCATACGTCTGACAGACACCATTATGTATTTTGAAATTAGTAATCATTAAACACTTTTAAAAACATATTTTAATGACATAATCTTAATATGTTAGTGCGTTTTACAAAGTGATGCTTAAAATCGATTAAAAATAATTTAATATTACTAACAAAAAAATTTTCTTTACCGGAAAATTGTTTTTTCTTTAAAATATTTATTTTGTAATCTAAACATCGTAATTTGTGATAATGTAAAGCTATTTCAATGTCGTAGAGACCAGGATTTCATCAACGCACATCGTTGGACCAGGAGAATAAAGAAGTAGGGAGTTCTCAGAAAATTTATTAAATATTTTGGAAACTGCAGCTGTAGGGTCCTCATCTTTCCTTCCCTCACGATCAACAGGGTTGTCAAATCGTAATGCCAACAATAAAAATAAAAATCTATTTCTGGACATTGTACAACGAAATATGTCTCGACCTGTTCCATCAGTACAATAAAAACTGTCAATTGACTCGTTGCTAGATTTGAAAATAGCCGTATATATCAAAAGTCCGATGAAACCTTTCAACTCTATCATATACAAATCAGATGAGTAAGATTGAGATTTTGAAAAATTATTCCTGATCGAAGTAATCTTTTTGTTTGTCCACATAATAATTTCATTCAAAATGTCATTAGAAAACAAAAGTCCCCACAGGTCCTCAACAGTAGGGTTAGTTCCCAATTTTTTTGCAGGAGCTTTTAGACCTGGTAACTGCACAATTATATTATGCCTTCTTGTTCTAACATTTAGAGGCTGGTGCACTTTATTCCATTTAAATTGTGTTCTGTTACGTATTTTTTTTCCATAGAAAAGACCATCTTCTAGAAGCAGGGGTTCAATACTAGAAGAATCTATCACACCTGGATGCTTGTTAGACGACTCTTGGTACACATCATCATTTTCTTCGCCCTCCTGTTCTGATTCGGAATCGTGTTCGCTATCATATTGATAATCTGGATCTTTATCGCTGTCGTATGGATCAGGTTCTGAAGGTCCTTCCAAAACATCATACACCAAATTCTCAAGATCGTTATTGAACCCATCACTATTCACAGTTACTAAGTTCATAACTGGTCTTCCATGTGATGGACCAGGTTTATCAGGGTTTTGATAATCCATATTTATTAAAAAAGAAACGTAAAAAAGGACACACTTATACTAAAAACACTATATACAAAGTTTGGAATGAACGAATAATGTTACTATAGACACGATACGTCTGAGAGACGGGAGAATGGGACACACTACACTAAAATGGCTTTGGAAAAGGCAAACGCAGACAAAAACAAACAGGACCTTCACTACACAAACTATACCACTCACCTGAAAGGTAGACGGGTTTTTAAATTCGCGACCGTCTCTGAGACGTATAGTGTCAGTTAAGGGTTAATACAGTTTTTTCAAATATTTATTCATTAATTTAATTTTATAAAGTTGATGTCACAGTTAGATTTGAACTGAATGACTACTTGTTTGAAATCCAGCACTTTGGCACTGAGCTGACTTTCTCATTAGTAGAAATCTATTACTTAAAGATGTATATGAAATTATAAGAGAAAGGTTCCTTGCAATAGTGAAACATTTCAAGAGGTGGATAGAATGAGAAATTATAGGCCATCATCAGTTTCATAAATTGGGAATGAAAAAAAAGCGAATAAATAGTAAAAAAAATAAAATAATAGTCCAACACCATTATATATTGTATAGAGAGGAATATAGAAAATTATAAGGAAATTCACTTTCTATTTTGCTGCATAATACTGTGACTGTCATTTATATATACATATGTATATTAATTCTAATTATAAAGTAAAAATTAACTAAAATAATATTCCTTTTTATTGACCTCGGTTAGAATTGATAATTTATTTGTTTATATATTACTTGTTTTAAAAATAGAAGGTTGAATCTATTAAATGTCCATTGAGTTACTGCAAACTCAAAAGGTTTATGAACTGTGAGAAGTTTATCTTGTTCAGTTTATATTGTAATCATTTCATATACATTTACAAAAATTAAAACGATTGAAATTCACTCCATTTTTCTATATAGCACATCATTAATAGACTATTTATTCTACACATATTTATTAGTATTAAATTGTTTGGCCAACAGCATTAAAATAATTTTATTTGGATATTTGTGTTTATAAAATTTAGTTTGATTATTCATGTGCTATTAATTCATTTGGATGCTATTAGATAATTTTTCACGTATTAAAATGTTAACTAACAACTTTGTTAGCAGAAAATCATTTTGTTTGCATATTTTGTGCACATTTTAAAATAGGTACTTTTACTTACAGATCCAGCAGATATACTGTTAGAACTAATCGAAGTATCAGTTCATAACATATTGTTTATCCGAAATTTGTATCCGAAGAGCATTTTTGCTTTAAAAAAGAAGTATGGAGTTCCAGTTCATGTAAGTAAAATTAATTTTCCCTAGTTAGTTTTAATATCTTGACATATTTTCAGAACCTTACCTTATAACCTATTTACATTTTACATAGAAATACAAAAATTTAATATTTCTGTAAATTATAACTTTTATTTTATTGCAGTGATTTTCTCTTCATTGTGTTACTTTAGTGTTTTCTCTTTATACTCTAGAACATAGATAGTAGTTCAGCAAAAAATTATATTAAGTAAAATATCATGTCACTATACATGGGTATTTTTACTAATATAAAATTTATTAATTGTTCCTGCAATATTTTAAATTATTAAAACCAAATCAGACCTTCTTATACCAAATTTGGTAAAATTAATTTTTTATAAAACTTTTATTTAATATTGATTGAAAACCAGATATAATTCTCTATTCATATTTAAAGAAAGGGTATTTCTATTTTTATATGAATAAAACATTCATATAATTATAGGTTATATAATTATTTTTATAAGGACTAAGCAAATATTGATAAAGAAAATTATGATCAATGTAAATTTTCCCAATAGCTGTATAGAAAGCAAATATAAAACACAAGCTCTATATTTAAAATCAAAACCATAAACTAAAATTAACAATTACCAAGTCCTTAGCTAAAAATTCCAAAACAGTTTAAAAAAACATTTTTGTATTATACCGACCTCACACCTATAGGTAATGTAGAACATTACAGAATGAAAATATACATAAATAAACTTTTACATTTCTTACAACCAAATCTATCCTGACTGGATACTTTGTAGGTATATTTTAATATAGGTATTATAACATAATTTTTAAAGAGACACAATACAATATACTTATGTTTTACTATTTAATAAATTGAAATTTTTTATTTAAAACAAATAAAACTACTCACTCAGGAACAATTCAAAACTTTATTATAACATTTCTTTTTCAACATTTAAAACAATAACACAAAACAAAATTTTACAACTTATCAAGTTTTAACACAATATACTAAAATTCGATTCTTTAAATTTGAGTTACAAGGTTTTTATACCCTTGGCTAGTTTAAGATCTCTTGATATCTCGGGGTTATAGAATGGGCTATATTTTTTTTTTTATTCTTAGGTTAATTAAATAAATTTTGAACAAACAATATTAAATTTTGAAAATGCAAAAAGGCTAAACTATTTGAACTGGATTATTTCTTACTATTAATTAACTACAAGATATCCTAATATACAAATTTAAACTTCTCTATTATCTTAAAAGTCCACTAAAGTTATTTCTATAGCGCTAATAACTTATCAAATATCGAAATTTCAGTTAGCTTACGTAAGATTCCGTTCTCTCCAAATTAAACAATTCACACACTTAAATTCGTTTTATTTATTTCACTTTATATTAACACAGTATGACATTTTGTAATTCACTTCTCCTTAATTTAAGTTGGCCAATCTTCTTAACAAAACGGTATAATTTAGACGAACTCTTTCCAAAAAAAATAGAATTTTGACTGCCCAGCAAGGTCTGCTTCCTCTCGTAGCGTCACCCACGCTATCTCCAACTCAACTAACGCTTTCGTTTTACTTTTAAAGTTGTTAAAGAAAAGAATATGGCGGCTTCTTCTTCTAAAAAACACATGTTGCCTGTAATCTAGTTTGTTTTCTTTTTCTTCACTAGAATCGATTGTCACACTGACCTACATCTGTTTTACAGCTGACATACCAACAAGTTTGTTTAGAATGGCGTTTTAACTTGGTTAAACCTGGTTGAAACTTACTGTTTCAATTTCCTATCGTCAACAAACCTTCCAGTGTTTATTTTATTAATATTATTAGTGTGTGAAGTGTCTTTGTGTTTTACTTTTGTGATATTTCCGAATTGTGTGTGTTTTGAGCCGAATTCATAGAAACATAACCTTTCAATTTTCTTTTGTTTACAAACGTGTTCACTTTCTCCTTCAAGTAATTACTTAGGCCCTATGTTACTACAGTTTACAAATTTGTTTACACATAACTATTATTAGATTTTCTTATTTTAATTTATGTGTTAGGTTATTTGATATAACAAATTTCCTAATACATTTCCAGTTCAAAAACCTTGTTTACAATTCTATGCTTTTACCTAAATTTAATTTCAATTTAACCTAACCAATATCTTTATGAATTTCTTTCTAAATTTTGTGTGAGTTTTTCTCATCTATTTTCCAATTCTTAAATAATATTATATAGCCCATTCTATAAATGTTACAGTATATAGTATGTTGTATAAGGTAATGTCCTACACTCCCATTATGTGTGTGAGGTAGGTATAATACCAAAGTACCTATTTATTTACATTCTAATAACACAGTTAACATCATCAGAAGTTTACAACTGAACTGTGAAAGAAAGCATGAGTACAAAACAAAAGGGAAAATGGATGCCACTCCCACTTATCCAGCGATCAAATTATTCAGACCAACCAATTCAGCAAGTCACCAATGCTAGACAAAGGAACAGGACTAAGTCCACTACCAACCTTAAGTTACAAATCTAACCAACAGACTAAAATCTATTACATACACTATTAATTACTTGAATACAAAGCAATAATAATTATAACATAACAATTTAATCATTCATGGTCTTGATCTTAACAAGGAAAACAAAGTAGAACCAGGAGTCATGGTTTTATCACCTTTCATCAACAAATTACTTTTGGTTTCAGCAACGAAAATATTTTCATAACTCTTAAATAAGCTGATGGAATACATGTTTTGCCTGCCTTATGGTATTGGTATTTAATTCATGACCACTATTCAAGATAAGTTCAGATATACTTGACGTATCTGGCCAATATTTTATATGTGCTACTAAATGTTCTTAAAATTTTGTAGTTCTTGTCTGACCAATATAAATTTTATCGAAATCTTACAACTAATAATATAGATTCCTGACCAATCCGAAATTGGAAGTTGTTAATTTCAATTTCCTAATAGATCTGTCAGCCTATTGAGATTTTTGTAAACTACTTTTAAATTAATTAAAAATAAATAAATATGTAACCATCTAGTGATGATTATGTCTTCAGAGTTTTTAGTTCCTGATAAATTGTGTTTATGTTAGTCTATCATCTGTAATCATTTTGCCTCAGTCTTGTTGAGCAAGCAGCTGTCTATTTTGATCAAGTTTACTAATTGCCAATTTCAAACAATTTAAACATTGAGATTAAGGAAAAGATCATTCTAGTTTACATTGACAGTTCATTGAATTTCACACCGTTTCTCATCAGGACACTTCAAACAAATTTTGAGAATAAAGCATCTACAAGGAAAACAAATTTGGTAGTCAGCAACATTACCCATTCCAGATATTAAATGTGTAATGAAAGCTCTTTAAGCCTAGAAAGCTAATATGTAGTCTGTTAGACGACGCTTTTTGGTCATTTGCTTCCTCCTCTCACATCAGTAGTCTCTGTACTTCCACATTCCTTCTACCTTCATTTGGCCTTGAAACAGGGACGGGGAGTCAATTAAACATAGTTCTGTACGTTTCATTAGTGTATTGTAGTCCTCGCGTCATCTCACAGATGAAACATTAGCTTTAACGATATTTTTAACTTTACGTTCTCGCAGTTCCACAGACAAAATATTTCCATGATCTGGTTGTGTGTGAGTTTACACGACCTTCTTACTGTGTAAATACGAGTGTAAATACTTATTTTAAATGGTATATTGTATAATAATAGTGTAAGAGTCTAATAGTGTATCCTTTGGTTGGGTTTTAGATTTGTTCATAATGGATAAAAATATACTTTCAGAGGAACAAATTTCAAATTTGATTAATGGATATTGAATATGAAGGTGGGGAAAGTGAAGGGGATGATTCGGGTCATATAGAGACTGAAATTGTTGAAGATATTGATGACTCTGATGAAGACCTAGTTTTTATATTGGAACCCAAACTTGCAGAAAGCTCCAGATCTGATGAAGATGAACGACTTACTGTCAGAAATAAACAACGCCGAACTCCTGATCCTCTGAGTCATATAATATCTTTTAGCCCTTGAACAGCTATGTAAAATGTCGTTAGTCTCTCTCAACCATCAATAAGTAGAGCAAAATCTACAAATATAGCATCAAGTAATGTTCACATTGTTGTTTGTGATAAAGATATTTTGATGGGACAGGGTAATAACAGTAGTCACAAGTGGACTTCAATACCGCTATAACCATCTAATAGACCATCTTGCAGCTAGGGATGTTGTATATTTTCGTCGAGGGCCAAAGGGCTATGCCAGAAAAATCTTACTAATCCTAAAGATATATTTTCATTGTATTTTACAGAAGAAATGAAAACATAAGATAATAGAGTGTACAAACAATTGTATGAGAACCAAAAGTTCAAAATATACAGCAGAAAGCGCTACTATATCATAACTGTGTAAAGAAGAATTTGATGGATTTTCGGTGTTGCTAGTGTTGACTGCAGCACAAAAAGATAAACATCTACCTACAAAAGATGGATTCAATTCACAGTTTTGAGGATACAGATACAATGCGGCAATAAACTGTGATAGATTCAATTTTATATTGGAGTGTTTGAGATTTGACAACAGATCTACAAGAAAGAAAGAAGATCCCTTTGCGTCAATAAACGAAGTTTGGAATATATTTGTTTCCGGCTATAATGAGTCATACAAATCAAGATCCTTTCTTATGATTGATGAGTAGTCATTGGCTTTTCGAGGAAATTGCAGCTTTTGTATGTACATGCCTAAAAAGCCAAAAAAGTATGGCATAAAAATCGTCATGATGTGCGCCACTAAAATACATTACATGATTGATGCATTACCATATGTTAGGAAAAAAACCAACTCAGGAGGATTGCCACTAGCACAATGCATTGTAAAAGAGCTTACTAGAAGTGTTCATGGTTCAAACCGAAACATAACTTTGGACAACTGGTTCACATCAGTATCACTAGCTACAAAACTTCCGAAGCCAGAGTACAAGCTCACAATTTTGGGAACACTACGCAGAGACAAACCAGAAATTCCGCCTGAGATGTTGACCACAAAAAGTAGAGCTGTTGGTACATCAATGTTTTGTTTTGATGGTGGAAAAACATTAGTGTCATACAAAAGTAATAAAAATCTAATTGTCCTGTTTATTGTCAATGTGTCATAAAATGCCTAGGATTATTGAACGTAGCAAAAAGCTCAATATGGTAGAATTCTACAACTCAACAAAGGGTGCTGTCGACTCACTCGACCAGATGTGTAATAATATGTCTTGTAGTTGTAAAAAGAGAAGATGGCCATTGTGTATTATCTTTGATATCATAAATATCCTATTGGTCAATACATGTGTAATATATGTGGAAAATTAATTAAATAAACAAGAAATGCCAGTATCAAGACGTAAATTCACCAAGAACCTCCACATTGATCTCATACAACCGTGGCCGCAACATCGACTTCATATCCCTAACCTTCCCCACTATCCCCTATCCCAAAGACCACTTCCCCACTCTATAACAGATATTCTCAACGTTATCATGCCAGCAGATCCACAACAACAGGGTAGGAAAAATTGTTCGTATTGCCCCTCAAGCAAGAGAAGAATGACGAGGTTCTTCTGCTGCCGCTGCTCCAGAGCAATGTGTAGAGAACTCCATTCAAAGTGCTGTTACCAGTGCACTCAAAACATGTAAAGGGATAAAAAGGCAATAATATTTGTATCTACATTCAAGTATGTAAGTAATAAAATAATTTTTTAATTTTTTGAAGTTTTATCTTATTGGAAAGTACCCATAGTCTGAAAGACTACTGATTAGCCTTAACGTCTAGTATACAACACATAGCTTTCTAGGGTTAAACCAAATTACAAAAGAACAACCATCAGGAAACATAATAATAGCACTCTAAATACATCAAATGCACTTCATTGATTATATAATCATTTTATGTGATAAGATTTACAATTTTAATGTAAACATCCTTTTTCTACTTCATCTATACAACTCATAAATGATTGATCAGTTAGTCCGTTTTCATAGATAAGCACACCTTCTATGTGCATATTTGCTTCCTCATGAGTGAACTCCAATTGGTTTTCTTCTGGTTTACAATCTTTCTTTCAGTTCTTCTTGAAATTCACACATAACAAGATGTTAAAGGTTGCCTGTACTGCATAAAAAGTTTAACCACCAACGTTTTTAATTCTTTTAACTAATTTTACACTTAAAACTACTTTTAACTACTTTTTAACTACTTTTAAGATTACACTTTTAACTACTTAACTAAGTGAATACGTAATTGCTTACTTGCTGACGAATTTCAAAACGATCGTTCCTTTTACGAAGCTAACCTTCTACTAGCGGCTTTTGGCTCTTTACAAACGGTATGACAGGGTTGGATTTAGTAGTGTAAAATTAGTTTAATCAGTGAATTCAAGATGATTACATCAAGAAACTTCTTTTAACTAACCGAAAACTGGACCCTTTTGGGTTTGAAATCCACACTATTTTTTAATTATGTTTGTTTAACTCAAATATTAATTATTTGTATAAACATAGTGTTATACAGGGTGTTTCGGGAGGAATCTGCCATACTGCACAAGCTTATTCCTCTCACCAAAATAATGGAAAAGGTTCATATAAACATAGGTCCGGAAATGTTTCATTGGTGAGTTACACAGGATCAAAGATTTAACCTGAAATTTACCTCCCTCAGTGAAATTAACTCACACTGAAATTTTTAAGGCATTAATTAGATAAGTTTTATGTAAAATGAGCTGGCAACCTGGCCAGAACTCTATCTCCATTAGTTTAAGAGAAAATTGTGGTAAAGCAAAAAAGGTTAGGGTCGAAAACACTTATTTGCGTTTGGACTACAATAACTCCGTTAAATTGATTATAAACAAAGAGAAATGTTCAATAAAATTTATAGAGAAAATTTCATTCTCAGAAAAATAATGCAAATAAAGTAAATCAAAACGGAATAATTTTTAAGAGATCACCTGATTTGAACCTCTTAGATTTCTTTGTATGGAGAAACATGAAGACATTAGCGTACGTTCAAAATTGTAAAATGAACACGAACTTTTACACAGAATCATGATTGCCGCCCAAGAAATAAAAAACAGAATAATAATGTTAGAGAATCCCATGGCCTCTTTAAATCATCAGGATGAAAATTGTATAACCAATTGAGGTGGACATTCTGAGCAGCTCTTGTAATACTGTTATCAATGTAAGTTGATGAAATAATTTTGTGATTAATACTGTAGATTATAAATAAATAATAATGTAGATTTTTAAATAAATTCTCGATTTTAATAAAATTATTTTTAACAGACATTGGCATACATTTTATCATCAGGTTACTTTGTTAGCAATGCTTGATTTTTATAATTTTTAGTTTTGTGTGTTCCTTAATAAAATTGGATTTAAAAAAAAGACTATTCCCTTTTTATTGACTTTATTTACATTATTTTTTTTAGAATAAAATTCTACAAATTTTATTCAATTTTTTTCTTTGTTTATAGACAATTTAACGGAGTTATTGTAGCCCAATGCAAAAAAGTGGGTTTTTGACCTTAATCTTTTTTTACTTTACCCTAATTTTCTCTTGAACTATTGGAGATAGAGCTCTGGGACAGGTTTATCATACGATTTCTCGTACAGATTTCATATACGATTTGTCAGATCATTTTGCATAAAACGTATCTAGTTAACAAATTCAAAACATCCTAAAAATGTCAGTCTGAGTTAATTTCACAGAGGGAGTTGAGTTTCAGGTTAAATCTTTGGCCCTGTATAACTTGCCAATGAAGCATTTCGAGACCCATGTTTGTATGAACTTTTTTCATTATTTTGGGGAGAGGAATAAGCTTGTGGAGTATAGCAGATTCCTCCTGGAATACTCTGTATAAAAACCTAGTGCATATAAGCTCATTCAATACAACATTTTAGTATTTAGTGTTATTACAAATCTACTCAGAAATCTCAGTATTAGATATGGGTTCAGACCAAACCTGCTCACTCATTCCTTTTATCCTTTTAGTAATTCCCCACTCCCCCTCCTTTCAACTAACTAATATTTAATTTATTATTTAATCATAATGTTTAATAATAACATGTAAACAAAATATTGAAGCATTTTAATAATATATTATCTTTCAGAAATATAAATTATTTTTAGCAAAAATTGTTTCTTTAGAAAATTACAGTGGAAGATAAAGCCGGCATTAAAAAATGTTATCTTTGGGAAATAGTAAAAATAAATTGTTTGTTTTCAATTTACACAATTTTAACTGACATCTTTTAACTCTTACTGAAAAATAAAAATTATTTTGTTTTCTTTCCTTAAAAGTTAAAAGGGAAGGTAAAGTGGTCACTAAAAATATACCTTATTCAATGAATTTTTTCTATTGTTTTACCACTAAAAGTAAGGTAGGTGGCTATTCATCAATTTCTATTATTTAAACATGTACATTAGTAGTACATTTTTTAGTACCATTAAAGTTCAATTAGCTAAGTAATCAATGTATTTTTTTTTGTCAAGTCCAGAAATTCAGAAAATCTCTCACTAAATTTAATCCGTTTAAAATACAGATTTGGTGCCCAACAATAAATTTATTCAATAATAAACTAGGTAAATGATTAATGACATAGAAACATTTGATTCTAAATTAACTTGATATATTTTAAGTAATTTTATTTCGTAACATATCAAAAGCAATGGTTAGTTATGATTGACTCCAGTATAATGAGTGACTAGCGTTAAGTTAATGTTTATAATTTTATATTTGTAGTTGTAGTGTTAAAATTATAAGCGATTTAATTTAGTTGGCTTAAAAATAGTACCTTTGTTTATTTTTTCAGAGAAACCCATTACTATTTATTCAAACAACAGCTTTTACCTAATCTCTCATTTAAAAGTCTGAAATTACATAATTAAGACAAGTTCCTAGAAGAAATAGTCTTGATAACTCATAACTTTTTGTTAATTGTCGATTTTTATATAAAATTTATTTAAATAACTGAATTTTTGTATTAAAAAAAAATTTTAATGATAATGTTATCTTTTCTGGGGTCTGTGTTAAAATTAAAATTGTTATGAATCATAATAAATAGTTAAATAACAAAATGGGGGGGGGGTTTCATCATAATGGCCATTTGGTTTTTTAATGTGAATAGAAGCAATCTATTAGACTTGAAGTAATAAATGTTTTTTAGATACTTTTTGTTTAGCATCTGAATCTATAAAACAGTTATTTAAACTATCTATGTAAGGAATAGTATTCAAACAAATACTATTGTCAATTGTTAACAGGTATCTATGTATCCAGACCTAAATCTTTATATTTCTGAGTCACTAAAAGCAATGAAAGAATTACTTACAGTAAATGAGTTGGAAGAGGCAGCTGTTTGTTTTGTCGATGAAAAAAGAAATAAAATTGTTGAAAAATATGTCTTTAATATATTGAGAGTTAAATCGCATTTTGAAAATAGTGCTAAATGGTGAGTAACTAATTTTGATTAAAACAAAACAGGTCTTAATAAAAAAACAGCCCAAATTAATAGATCTATAACATTTTTTTATAAAATTTACTTTAATGGTAATTTGCATTGTATGGAATGTATTATTCCTTTATACATTTTAATTATTAAAATTATAAATTACACTTTTGCTATTACTTGCGACCAGACATTTGTTAACTAAAAGTTGTTAATGGTTAACTTACACTTGGAGGAAACGTTTTCGTCTTACGACTTCTTCAGCCGTAAGACGAAAACGTTTCCTCAAAATGTAAGTTAACAGTTAACAACTTTTAGTTAACAAATGTCTGGTCGCAAGTAATAGCAAAAGTGTAATTTGTAATTTACAACCAGCTCGTCATGAATAGCAACAAGATTGCGATATTAAAATTATATAAATAAAAAGTGTATAGTTTTTTATATATTCATATTTTAAAAGTCTTTTTATATATTTAGCAATTAAAAAAAAATTAATGTAATTTCCTTTTAAAACTACCCTACCAATTTTTTTAATATGTAAAAAATTAATATTTTAAACCAAACAAACAATTATAGAAGAGACATGTCATATTTTGACATAGTTTATTTTGACAGTTTTACAATAACTAATGCATTGTTCCTTGATGTACCAACTAATTATTTTTTTATTATGAAACATCAAATTTCTAATAAAATTTAAAAAATAAAGCATATTAATTTTATCTGTAGGAAAAACAGATAAGAGAGGAGTTCTGTACTTTCTCTCTTGTTGAAAAAAAGTACCTTCAAACTCAACCCAAGCCAAAAATTTTACAGTAAACTATGCTCAAATTGTTAATATGAAAATATCAATGACATTTTAAACCTCTACTCCAAAGGTTGGATGAACAGCAATTTCAGTTCAGTGAATATAATGATCCCCTGACAAGATTGGAAAGTAATGCTAAAGGAGCAATGCCTAAATCAATGGAAAATGGCTAACCTTAAGAATATTATCACGAAATACTAACAGACTATTAAAGCATAAACATGAACTACAGGCATTTTTAGATATAAATAAAATTAAAGTGTATCATAAGAAACACACTTTGTTAAACTGACATATATAAAATGCAGGATTTTATCATTCCTGTAATAATAAATATAATTATGTATTTATTTTTTTAAATCTGGGAGTAATTTTGTAGATACAGTAAACTCCCGATTATCCGTGGGCGGTTTAACCGGTTTGCAGTTTATCCGGGGTCTGCCATTGTTTTACAAATATCCAATTTTTATTCCAATCTGATTCATGTTTTTAAATTTCCAAATGGTGAATTACGGTGTAAATACATATTAGGCTTAATAGATGTTAAGATAAAGGGAATAGAATGTATATACTAATTTTTACAATGAAAGGGCATCCCGACATGGGCCAGCGAAATAAAAGGGCGAGCAGACTACTGTTTATAAGAGACAATGACAAAATGCTTGGACGCCCGAAAAACCTAATGCGTATATCATAAGATTGTAAACAAATGTCAGCTAATCTTGGCTATAAATATTCTAGGACGTGAAATATGCATTATCCATGTCTGTCATATACATTATCGATCTTTATGGCTTTGTGACACAAGTAGACACTGTGTGACAAAATGGTTCTCAAGAAACTTAGATCTCACATTAAAGCTAAATCAATGATCACAAAAAAACACAAACGAAAGTGACAGATTTTTTGTATTATGTGTAAAGGAAATTACATACATACATACTTACTTTAGACATATACTTATGTACGTATTGTAAATAGTTAGACATATAATGTACATGTTATAATCCGTCAAATACATCGACATTTTAAATTATTTTCTGTATTTATTTTGTCCTCTGAAGATTATTTGTGAATTGCATTATCCGGGGTCATTGTGTAACTTATGGTAAAATAATCGATTATCGATCGATGACACTGTGTGACAAAATGGTTCTCAAGAAACTTAGATCTCACATTAAAGCTAAATCAATGATCACAAAAAAACACAAACGAAAGTGACAGATTTTTTGTATTATGTGTAAAGGAAATTACATACATACATACTTACTTTAGACATATACTTATGTACGTATTGTAAATAGTTAGACATATAATGTACATGTTATAATCCGTCAAATACATCGACATTTTAAATTATTTTCTGTATTTATTTTGTCCTCTGAAGATTATTTGTGAATTGCATTATCCGGGGTCATTGTGTAACTTATGGTAAAATAATCGATTATCGATCGATTTGTTCATAGCGGATTATCTGGGGAATTCGGTTATCCGGCGTTGCTGGGTCACCCAATTCCACAGATAATCAGGAGTTTACTGTATATCAAATTACAAAGGTTATTTTAAAGATACATGTTATTCATATTTTGAGATTAATATAAACTAATATTATTTGTTTCCATCCACATTATGTGCTTCAATTTAAGCTATTACAACTATATTATTATGTAACCGATAATAACAAGGTTTTTGTTTAAATCCATCCTAGTTGTTGTTAAAATGGAGAAGAATTAATGAAATGGGTGTCCTTGAGACAAAAATGAGTCTAACTATTGGGAAGTGTTTACATATTATACTTGTTAAAGTGCATACAAATATAAACTATTAAAAATTCAAATGCATATTGTGATGTACCATTTATTTTTTTAAAAAATCGTTATGAAATTGAGGTATTCACTCATATTATGTTTATGTATTAATGTTATAAAAGTATTAAAAGGTAATTACTGTATAGACTTTAACTTCTATCATTAAAGTGTTTCAGTTTATGACGTGAATAATGAATTCTTGTAATGTACTTTCAGTGATGGACCAAATTTAATTCTTGTAAATGAAGCTTTCAGAGCTTTTTTGCTGAAGCTCTCCATAAGTGATACATATTTAAAACCATTGCCTGAGGATGCTACTTTCAAAATTTGTATTAAGACAAAAGAATCTGGATTAGCTTCACTATCTGAAGACCACAGGTTTGAGGTATTTTTGTATTTATTTTTAAATATGATATCAAAGTTCTACAGTTTAACCTGTTGATTACAATCTTTGTGTGTGTGTGTAAGGACTATTGTGTGTGTGAGTGTGCACTTGCTTGATATATGTAGGAATTTTTTGACTAGATAGGAGACTGACAGACTTATCTCATGGCAATAGTCCAAAACTGCATTCTCTTGGAAATAAAAAATAGACACATATAAAAAACTTATCACACTGTTCAAATATTTCTATCAAAATGATCTTTGTCAATCAAAAAAGAGAAAAAGAAAAGACTGACAGTCTCCTATCTAGTCCAAAAATTCCTAAATAAGCTTTAAGCTCTACTAGAACGAACCGATATATATATATATATATATATTTATATATATATATAGATAGATAGATTTTTTGGACTAGGAGACTGACAGACTTACCTTGGTAAGAGTCCACTCTGTAGTCTTGAAATAGAAACACATAAAAGCACTTAAACAATGATATATTTCAACCACATAGTGGTCTTTGTCAGTCGAAGAGAAAAAGACCATTTTTTTCTTTTTGTCTTCGATTGACAAAGACCACTGTGTGGTTGAAATATATCATTGTTTAAGAGCTTTTATGTGTTTCTATTTCAAGACTACAGAGTGGACTCTTACCAAGGTAAGTCTGTCAGTCTCCTAGTCCAAAAAATCTAAATAATCTTTACCAACCAAAACTAACCTAAAAAAAAAAAAAAAAAAATATATATATATATATATATATATATTGTAACATTTATAGAATGGGCTATATAATATTATTTAAGAATTGGAAGAATATATTAGAAATAACTCACACAAAATTTAAAAAGAAATTCATTAAAAGATTGGTTAGGTTAAAATTGAAACTAAATTTAGGTAAAAGCCTAGATTAGTAAATAAGATATTTGAACTGTAAATACATAAAGAAATTTGTTGTATCAAATAAAATTTAAAACAAGATAATCTAATAATAGTTATATGTTAAACAAAATTGTAAATATTAGTAAAATAGGGCATAAGTAATTACTTGAAGGAAAAAGTGAAAAACGATTGTAAACAATGTAAGGTTATGTTTGGAAAAGTCCAGTCAAAACACACACATTTCGAAATATTACAAAAGTAAAACACAAAGACACTTCACACACTAATAATAGTAATTAAATAGACACTGGAAGGTTGGTTAAGGATCGGAAAATTGAAACGGTATGTTAACAAAATTAAAACTGGTGAAAATAGTTCGTTGACATTAACAGATGTGAAAGTAAAGAAAAATGTCAAGTTGCAGTCGACTCTAGTGGGAAGGAACGGAACTTCGTTCAATTAGAGCATATGATTTCTTTTTTTAAGAAGGAGGCCGCCATATTTGTAACATTTTAAAAGAAAAACGAAGTTTAGTTGAGTTAGATTCTGGCGTGGTGACGCCGAGGAAACGGACCTGCCCTGTGCAGTCAAAATTCTATTTATTAGAAACTTCGTCAAAATTATACAGATTTGTGAAGAAACTTGGCCAGATTAACAGGATTAAGTGAATTAAAAGATATAGTACAGTGAAAATATAATTTGAAAGAACTAAAACGAATTTAAGTGTGTAAAAAGTGAAATTTAAAGACAACGGAATTCTACGTGTGAGCAAGCAGCCATTCGCCGTTATTTGATAAGTTAAGTACCTAGCGCTATATAAAAAAAAATAAACTTTAGTGGACTCTTAGGATAATAGGGAAGTTTAAAATTGTACATTAGAATATCTTGTGATTAATAGTAATAAGATCATAATCCAGTTCAAATAGTTTCGCCTTTTTGCTTATTCCAAATTAAAGTTTTTCCATCAGGAAAATATTTATTAAAACTAATTTCAAAATTTAATATTGTTATTCAAAATTTATTTAATTAACAAAAGAATTAAAAATATAGCCCATGCGTATAAACCCCGAGATACTAAGAGATCGTTATTGTTTCTATAAACTTTTGACACTGCCGCTACAGGCGGAACACTCGTCATATTTATATAATTATGCTGGTAATAAAACTTATTTCATATTTAAACACTATTTATTACTTCACATCTTTCTTAAAACAAAACTCTAAACAAAGAACTGAGAAAAACTAAAACAATTACAAATCATCTGTTAATTTATATAATGTTCTTTTTCTTTTTTTTTTTCCATAGAGGATTGTCATAGAGTATTATATTATTGCATTCACAACATACTCCCACCTTTTGAGTTATGGTTTAACTCAAAACATTAAAAAATAGTATATTGTTAAAAGATTAATCAACAAATTTTTGTGGAAGCTTAATTTGTCTGCCACTTCTTAAATATGTCACAATTTTATTTTCTTTTGTCACATTATCTTCTTCCAGGTGTAGTTCATGTTCATTGGTTTTTGTCACTTTTGGTTTAATCTTTTCTTTTAATTGTTCTTGGATGGTTTCTTCTTGCATTTCAAGAGGATATAGTCTTTGTATTGGTCTCAATAAACTTCCAAAAGCAGTCTTCAATTGCACTAATCTACACACTCCATCTCTACTAATGATAGTCTTTTCTATCAGTCCTATTGGCCAATCAATTCTTTTTTTATTTTCAACTTCAATCAGTACTAATTCTCCAACTTTCAACTGTCTGCCGTTTTTCTTACTTTTTAAAGCTAATTGTCCTAAATACTCAATCCTAAATCTTTTTCGCAATGCTTCTCTCAGGTGTTGTCGATAACGTACTCTCTTGTTAAGACTTTTTGTATTTACATGGTCACAATCTGGAACTCCAATTTCTTTTAAGTCATGTAAAAACATATTTGGAGTAATAGCAGTTAGGTCTGAAGAAGTTTCAGATAAATATGTCAAAGGTCTAGAATTCATGATACTTTCACAATCACATAAGATTGTCTCCATTTCCTCATAATCCAATGACGTTTTGCCCAAGGTTTTGCGTAGCAACTGTTTCATGAGTCGGATGAGTCGCTCCCACCATCCGCCCCACCATGCAGCAGAGGGAGGGTTAAACCTCCAGTCAATTTGTTGGCATGAGCTATATTTTAAGATAGCATTCCAATCTAGAATTTTAAATGCCTTTTCTGTACCTGTGAAATTGGTACCATTGTCACTATATATTATTGATGGTCTTCCTCGCCTTGCAATAAATCTTCTAAGTGTATCTATAAATGCTTCGACAGAAAGAAACTTTACTAACTCCAAAAGAACAGCACGGTATACTGCACAAGTGAATATGCAGATCCAAACTTTACTGCCATCTCGTAGAAACAAAGGTCCCGCAAAATCAATTCCAACCACTTCAAATACTGCGGCATCTCGTACTCTACTTTCAGGTAAGGGTGGAGTGATTGTTTCTACATTTTTTGAATTATGTCTCTGACAAGGAATACATTTTTTCAAAGTATTACTTATTGTTTTTCTTCCTCTCAATATCCAATAGTTTTCTCTTAATAAACTTAAGAGACCTTGAACTCCCACATGACATGATCTCTTATGTATTGTAAGAATAAGAATATCTACAATGTCATGTTTTGATGGTAGAACAACAGGAAATTTAAAATTTTCCAAATCCTTTCTTTCTGTTAATTTTGTCTTTAGCCTTATAATACCATCAGCAGCCATAAATGGTGACAATGAAGCCAATTTAGGCTCCCTTATTCCTTCAAATGATTGCTGTTGAACAATTCTAATTATAAAATTGTTAGCTTCAATAATCTCCTTACATGACAAAACTTTACTCACACACTTTTCCTTCTTTGAGGGGTTACAATTATGAATAAATCTCAGCAACCATGCAAAAACACACACAATCTTATCAAAATCATTTGAAAAGTAATAAAACCAATCTTTTGGGTAATTATTACTTAAAAGTGAAGGTGTAGGTCCTTTCTTTTTTTCTAAAGAAATTAATTCTTCGTCAGGTTCAGGTTCATTTGATGGCCAGGTATCTTCAGGCAACTTCAACCATGACGGGCCCTCCCACCATCTGGAACTAATCAACCTGGAAACTGAACATCCTCTACTGGGCAAGTCTGCTGGATTCATAGTGCCGGGAATGTGCCGCCAAGATGTTCTGGAAGTGAGGCTGCAGATTTCTTCAACTCTATTTCTAACAAATACTCCCCAGTTTTCTTCTCTTTTAATCCAAGCTATTACTGTAGAAGAGTCACTCCAATAAAAAAATTTAATATTACATTCAAATTTGTTTTCATCTCTTAATTCTTGCACTACTGAAGAACCTAATCTAGCACCTATAGTAGCAGCCATTAGTTCAAGTCTGGGTATTGTCATCTTCTTTACAGGTGCTACACGTGACTTTGCCTGGATTAGCTGTAATTGAATACATGTACTAAGTTCAAAACGCATAAATACTGCTGTTGAGTACGCAAATTTGCTGGCATCACAAAATATGTGAACTGATACAGAAATGATTACGTCATCCACACCTTGTAGCCATCGTGGAATCTTCATCTCTTTTAATTGATCGAGTTCCTGAAACCATATATTGAATCGTTGTTTGATTTCTTCTGGTACTTCTTTGTCCCACCCACAATTATCTTTCCAGCATTCCTGCAATAATAACTTAGGGCATATGGAAATAGGACAAGTGAATCCAATAGGATCGAACAATCTGTGTGCAGTGGACAATATAACACGTTGTGTTACCAAGTTCTCTTCTAAATTTACTATTTTATGAAAACTCACAGAAATTGTGTCTTCTTTCTTGTCCCAGGTGAGACCTAGGACTGAAGCCTCTGTCTTGTCTTCCAGACCAGGTTCAGTATATTCCCATCCTCGCAGCTCAAACTTTCCCAAAGAAAATATTTGTATTGCTTCTGAAATGAACTGTTTCAAATCCCTTTCATTATTTACACCTGTAACACAGTTATCAACATAGAAACTTTTAAACAACTTTTCTATTGTACATTTAGAAAATTGATTGTCTTCAGCACACGGTACTAAATACTTCTGCAGGTGGTAGTTGATGACGGCATTGAGCAAAAATGGACTACTTGAGACTCCAAAAACAACTCTTCTATGTCGGAAAATCTTGAGTGATCCATCTGTGTTTTGCCACAGAAATCTTAGGAAATCTCTGTCCTCTTCATACAAACTTATTTGCAAAAACGCCTTTTTTATGTCAGCGATAACTCCTATTTTATAAAGTCGAAAACGTAAAAGCAAAGCTGGTATTATTTCAATTAAGTTAATACCTATTTCCAAACACTGATTAAGGGAATAGTAACCCTTTTCTTTAGACGAGGCATCAAAAACCGGTCTTACTGCAGTGGTGCTGTTTTCTTTTATCACTGGTCTATGAGGTAAATAGTGACCTTCATCCCATTTGCTTATTGGGATTTCCTCAATAACACCATCTTCCAGCCAATCTGAAAACACATTGTTATATACATTATATAAACTTTCATTTGTTAGCCTTTTCACTGAGTTTTCAAGCCTTTTTTTTGCAAGATTGAAATTTCTTGGAACTTCTGGGTGGTCTTCGGACCAAGGTAATTTGACTTCATAGCGTCCTTCTTCATTTACTCTCACAGTTTCCAAAAATTGTGTTTGAACAGAATGTTCAATTTCTTGTTTGCTTCTGGTCTGTAGTGGGTCTTTTATACCTAAAACATCCATTTCCCACAGCTTGCATATTGAATTACTTTGTACAAACATAGAAAGTGCTGTCATAGAACTAAATTCTTTACTTTCTTGAAATTTTCCTGTCAAAACCCATCCTAATTGAGTTTCAAGGGCTATAATACCACAATCTAGAACCTCTTTTCTTCCAGTTAGAAGTTTCCCATATATGTCAGCCCCAATTAATATCTCAATTGGACTGTCTGCATCCTGAAACAATTTAATACCTCTTTCCATCAGTTCATCAGTCCATCTTCCTGGTTTCAAGGCAGGAACATAAGTACAAATATTTATTTCACTAAGTGCCTTGAAATTACAAGAATATGTTTTATCTATACTTTGTAGTCTGACTTTGTAGCATGCATGATTGCGAGGCTTAGTGACCTCTCCTCCAAACAGGCCATGTAATAATGTTTCTTCACCACAAGTGTCATATTTCATTTTTTCAACAGTCGATTTCCTTATGTATGACCTCTGGGATCCACTGTCAAAAAGTAAACGCACATTGAGTTCTTTTGTGTCACTAACAGCCTTGACAACAAGAGTTTGCATGTAAACCTGATTGCCATTCACATTGGACAAGGAATTCTCAAAATTGGGCTCAGCTTCTTTTTCCTCGCATTTAGGTTTAATGTTAGACCTATTAAAATTATTCTGCAACTTTGAACACATAAGTGGTACATGTTTTCCATTACAAATAATACATTTAACAATAGCTCTGCAATGTTTACTTAAATGTCCTACTTTTGTACAAGAAAAGCAACACCTTTTGCTAGTAAGAATATTCTGCCTTTCTTCTAAAGACATGTCCCTAGCTTTAAAACAGTTTTCACTTAAATGACCACCGTCACAAAACACACACATCGATAACTTCGTCTTATCTGTGCTTACTGTAGACGTATTTGATTTTACATTTACAAGGCCAGCTGCTGTAACATTGCTGGTAGGCCTTCTTGTATTTTTAATATGCTTATCTTTACTTGCAAAGTCTCTTTTATATGAACTCGTAGGATTATCACCTGTTGATACTTTTGTTTTTTGTAAACCAAATCCCTGTTTAGCTAAGTTTATTCTTTCTTCTCCCTCCACTTCAATTTTCAAAAAATTCATTAGGCTATCTAGCCTACTTTTACTTTCTGACGCGGTCTCGTCCTGTTGAGAGTTAGGCCTACTTCTCTGCCAAGCTATTAATAAATCCTCCCTGAGACAAGATTCTACTAATGGGAAGAGCATAGCAGCGTACTTCTCCTTTGTTACACCTAAAGTTTCTAAACACCTTAGTTTTGACTCAATTTGATCATAAAGTGAGGAAATAGTAATTTTACTTTCACTGCTATTTAATGTTATTACAATTTTCAAGATTTCTCTTATGTAAAACTCTACTAACAGGTCATCTTTGGCAAAGCGAGATTTTAAATGATCAATAGCCTGTTCATAACTACGTCCACATGGGGGAAAACTCTCGACAATTTCCCTAGCCTTAGTATTAGGGATAGTCGCTTGCAGGAGATACTGATACTTGTCATCCGAATCAATACAGGGGTCTTCATGGATTTTCTTAAATTGGCCCCAAAACAGCAACCAATCACTAATATCACCACCAAACTTTTTAAACTCAAGTGTGGGTAACTTAAATTTACGTTTTTCTACATTCACACTAGTATCTGTCTTAGGCCTAGCCTTGTCAATAGCCTGTTCAACTAAATACTCAACTATTTTAAACTTGCCTGAGTATTCATCGGCAGATTCTACCTCATTTTCTAAAACTTCAGTAGATGCATTTTCATTTAGTAAAACTTCAATAATTTCTCGGTCTAAGACCTCCAATTGATTATGTTTTTCACGTAATAGCTCTAAATTAGCTTTTAACAAAATCACATCATCTTCATTTTTTATGGATTCTAATAATGTATTGTGTAAACGTGAAAATCCAGTTCTAAACAATTTTCTTTTCTTTTTCAGAGCATCCATTATAAAATACTTACTAATGGATCATAGATTTTAACTGTAACCAAATTATTATCCTGTCACGGTCGCCATATGTTATTTCTATAAACTTTTGACACTGCCGCTACAGGCGGAACACTCGTCATATTTATATAATTATGCTGGTAATAAAACTTATTTCATATTTAAACACTATTTATTACTTCACATCTTTCTTAAAACAAAACTCTAAACAAAGAACTGAGAAAAACTAAAACAATTACAAATCATCTGTTAATTTATATAATGTTCTTTTTCTTTTTTTTTTCCATAGAGGATTGTCATAGAGTATTATATTATTGCATTCACAACAATCGTAAAATTAGCCAAGGGTATTAAAATTGTTTAACTATAAAATCAAAAGAAAAGAGTTAAACCGAGTTTGTTAAAACTTGTTAAGTTATAAATTTTTGTTTTGTGTTTATTGTTTAAATGTTGAGATGAAATTGTGATAATAAATGTTAATGAATTGTTCCTGAGTTTTTTTGTTTTGTTTTAAATAAAAATTTGATATCATAAAAATAAATATTTAATAAGAAAAAAAATAATTGTAAAGCGTTTTATAAATACTTTACAATATGTTAGATAGAAATTAAAATATATTATTTCCAATTAGGTTGATATTGTAAACATTCTAATGCTTTATCTGGCCAGACAGATTTGAAATTTTTTAAGTAATAATTCTTATTATGATGAATATAGTTAAATCAACCTTTGAGTAAAAATGTTTGACTCGCTGTATCAATGCTACATTTTGTCTGAGACAATTTAAAGTATTTTTAAACATAGTTATTTATTAATCACTTAAACAATAGTTTATGACTATCCGAACTTTAAATTTAGTGTCAATTTGTTAAAACCCACTGAGACAGAACGTTTACGATCACTAAGTGCCGATCTTCAGCAGTGTCTTCTGCTTGGAGATGTTGGGTCAAGCGGTGACGGTTTTAAAGGTAGGTTATTGATCAAAGAGTATGTGTGATTTGTGTTGTGTTTGTTCGTTTAATATGTTTGTACTTTGTGTTTTTGTGTGTCTGTAAATTTCATATTGTTCTAGTGTGTTGAGATGTGGTCCTTTTTTGTTGATCGAAGTTCTGTTCCAGTAAGTTTTAACAAATTTACTAAATTTAAAGTTCGGATAGTCATAAACTATTGTTTAAGTGATTTATAAGATTCACCGAACGTAATGGACTACAAAATTCAAGAATAGTTAATTTGATTTTAGGGATTTCCTTGGATTGAGCTAGAAGATAAAGAAACTGCAATGGAAGACCCTAATTTAATTCCAATAAGGGCTCTGGAAACTGAATCTTTGCATTTAGAAATGTATATTGAATGTATTTGAGACAAACCATGTTAATCATTTTGGAATAAGAGTTGGAACTCCATTTGGAGTTTATGTTTCTGATACCTTTGTGTCCAAAGTTCTTCTAGAAACAGATTTTGGAAAGTGTTTATTCTGATTTTCAAGCAATTTTCTTAAAAAACAACCAAGAATATATTGCCTGCAAAAGCCTGAATGTTATTCAGCATTTTTCTCATTTTGAAAGTATTATGTTGACAACAGAATTAACTGAACAGTTAGTTTTAATTGTATTACTATATGTTGAATTATATTATTTATATTATCAACTTATTAAAATAACTCAATAGAGATGCAATTAATTTAAACATAACTATTTGACTAACTAAGTGAAAACTATTAAACTAAACTTGGGCATTGAAACGACTGTTTCGAAACTCATCAGCAAGTAAGTAAATAGTTTTCACTTAGATACTCAAATAGTTACTTATGATGTATTCAGTGAAGATTACAAGCAACTTTAAAATTAATTATTGAAAAATAACAGAAATTGTTATACAGTTGTCTGCGCATTCTAAGCAATTTAAGACATCTGTATTTTCATCATACAAGTTGGATTGACCCTTTTGTTGTATATTAGTTTGTTTAAGTTGCTTTTTAGCTACAATTAATAATGCTAAAAATTGACTTATAAATTTTTCAAAAATACACAAGTTTTACCTCAATTTTGTTAAACTACATGTTGTCTTCTAAAAGTGAGAATAAATATTTAAAAATTGTATAAGTATGTAACAACATTGATCTCTTATTGCATCATCTTTAGCTTGTATGACACATTTGTCTTTTTGTCATGACACATTTTGTTATAAAAAACCTCACTTTAATATTAATATAATTTTTGTTTTACTTTTGCAATTTAGGCTGTTTTTATTAGTTTGTAATAAAATATTGCAGACTTGAAAAAATTTTGCCTGCATTTACATTGCTCAAGTGTTTACAGTATTGGAAAAAAAATTACCATCCAAACATGATTATTTTTGTTCAAGATAAATGACTTGATTGTCAAGTTGTTCAAATTGTAAATTAAGTTTATAACATTAAAATAACTTTGTTATAATTCTTTATTTGTTATGCCTTTCTGATTTGTATTGAACATTGGTAACTTTCCAGGAGAGTTTCATATCTGGAAAACTGTAAAATGTTGTAATTATTCTGTTATATATTTTTTATATTAATTGAATAAAAAAATATATAACCTAGTAACTTAATACTTTACAGTTTTTTGGCATAAGTAAATTATCATTTGGTATAACATTTGACTCAGGTATAGAAGTGTGAATTACAGAACGTTTCAGGATTTTACTTGCCTGAACTGTGGATTTTTCAGGCATTTTGGACGAAGTAAATCAAATTTATCTGGTAAGATACTAGATATGCTGCCTGCAAATAAACCTAAATTTTCTAATGTTCCTGGCTTGTTACTTACCTATGTCATAATGAATTATGTAGAAGCATTATCAATCTGAGACTTTTAGAATGCATTTCGATCAATGATATATCATTTCTTAAAGCTTTGAGCGATTTAATAATGTAGATTTCAATTGAAAACTAAAAAAATATTTCTAGGACGAAATTATATTCAGAAATGAAATAAATCAATGAAAAAAAGCTTTTGTGTTATTACTCAGCTATTTGAAACAACAGTTCAAAGAATCTGAATTCACTGTTTGAAAGCTAAAATAAAACCAAACAAAATTAATCCTAGCAGGAATATGAAGATAGTATTAACACCAAATAACAGATAAAAGTATATACTATTCTGAGGAAAGGCTTGACCAAACTGCTAGATTGGTTGTTAGCTTCTTAGGTTAGGCATACTCAACTATTTGGTCACATGAATTGAATTGATAAAAATATTTTTAAAACTTGGAGAATTGTGAATTGCAATGTTTTATGAAAGACAAACAAATTCCTGTTTAGTAGATCACATGTTTTTGAGGAAATGGAATATTAAACAAAGTAACAATGAGAAAAATAGTTTATATATTATTCGTGAAAACTGCTGTCAAAAAATAAAAAATTATTTAAGAGTTCCAGGATGAACAAAATATCTCCTGAATCATGACAATGCATTTGCACACACTTCACTGAAAACAATACAGTTTATAACAAAAAAACAATATGATTGTTGCCTCTCACTCTCCATAAGTACCAGATTTAGCGACTCTTGTCTTTATACTGTTAATGAAAAATTAAAGGTAGGTATTTTGACACCTTGGAAGACATCAAAGAAACAATGCACAAGATATTTCAGTGCCTTAAAGAAAAGGATTTAATAACATTTTCCAGACATGAAAAAATGGTAAATTTGTTGTATTAATTATAAAAAAAACTACTCCAAAGAGAAATATTATTAATGACATGTATGTAATAAATTTTGAAGCTAATCTGGAAACTGATTGCTCCTTTTATATCATTTTCTTTTAAGAAAAAGTTCTTCAACAGTGAATTGAGAAATTCATTGTATGTTTTAAAGTAAAAAACTGTAACCACTTGATAGTTATAGATAAAGAGTTATGTGAATTTCAAGTAGGATTGAGGTAATGATATGTAACTCCCTTACATTAGTAGTAGCTATTCTTATAGCAAGCCTACTTTTTTACCTTGATATCAAAGGAAGCATCCAAATACCAATGCAAAACTGACCATGAAGGTGGAAACTAAAAATTTTGTTCTTCATTTCAGTGTTAAAATTTTAAAATTGATAAGTAAATTCAATTTCTCTTCTTTACTGTCTCTGTATGACTTAAGGTAAATATAGAAAAAACTAAAAATTGTTATAAAAGATGTAAAGAAGTATAAGTATTGAATTAATTGAAAAAACCTTTCTTTGGATAAGTAAATAATTTTGTCCGGTCTTCAATCAATATAAGACCTAGCCCTACTGCAATTAAACTTAATCATTGGTAGACTATCTTAATATTTATTTTTAGATTTTCAAAGTTTGTTATTTGTTAAATTGATAAGATATAATTTGGGGTTAGGTTTTGAATGTCCTAATTATTTTACACAATGTGTTTATTTTAAAAATAAATACAAAGTTACTATTTTAATGTTGCATGTAATAAAAACTATTCACAACAGAAACAACTGCACCAAAACAAACAACATAAAATAATAAGGTCAATATTTACAAAACTTTTATAGTCATTTGCACATTTTATATACAAAATATTTACAAATACACTTGAGCACATAATATGTTCTTTAAATAAATTACACTACAAACACTTTTAAAACTACAAATACTAAAAGTAGAAGAATTGTAGAACTTGAACTTATACTTGCTCCACTTGAGTAAGGACCAATTTTGGAAGCATAAGCAACTACATGAGCTACATAATTCTGCTCATGTACATTATGAAACAGGTGTGCCATTGGACCTAAAAATAATAAGCATCATATTAGTTCCTTGGAGTTATTTAAAAAAAAAAAAAAAACAATGTTAAGATGGCTCTATTTATCAATTTTTGTAAATAAAACTTTTTTAGAAATAATGCTTATAACAAAGGAATTCAAGTACAGGGTGGGACAAAAAAGACTAGAACTTTCAAAAAGCACAGAGAAACTTTTTGAAGTCTATTCAATGTACACTCCAACATTGGATTTTTGAAATAACTCATAATTTGAAAATAACATTGTGAAGAGGGTGTTCATTTTGCCAAACACACTGTGCAAGACTATTCTGAAAATTATGCATGACTCGAACAAATATAGGGCTGTATTTATGGAATCTCTTCTGTTATTCGTCTTCTATTGGGGGGCATGTATTCTAGACCAAGCTCTTTAAATAGCCTCATAATTAAAAATTCCATACTGATGAGTCTGGCTAAGTGGGGACACCATTCTTGGAAAATAGGTTACCGAACAGATGCACATCTGCTGCCACTGACAGTCATGCACTGTGTGTAGTCATGCATCCATGTTAAAACCAAGTGTTTTCAATATTGATGTCTGATACACTGAGTTTGTACAGTCAGAAATGTCTCAATGATTGTTAGATAAGTCTCAGAAGCTGCTGCCATTGTTTTTCTCGCATCATCTTTGAAAAACATATGGTCCATCACCCTTCGAGCTGAGGCTGCACATTATACATAGACGTGTGGCTGTGTAGAAGAAATTGATGAAGAATAGCTAGATTTTTTTTGTGACCAGTACTTAAGAGTTCTGCTTGTTCAGACACTTGTTAATCTGAAAATGAGCTTTGTCTGGCATTAAACAAATTTTCATCAGGATTCTCATCAACTTTATTCATTATTGCTTCTCAAAACTGTCGGAACTCTAAAAAGTCGTTAGGATTAAGTTTTTAAACCATTTGCATTTTATACAGATGAAATGAGTTCATTTCAAGTTGGAAACTTGTAGTATTCTCTGAACAGACTGACAGTTTACAGCTACTACCGCTGTAATTTTCCATACTGAGCCGTGTGGACTTCTCATAAAAGAGGATTGCATGACTTTGAGTAGGAGTACAAGCACTTTGTCAATGACTAGTAACCTTCCTCTTTTCAACTGAACCAGTCTCTTTGAAATTTTGAATCTGTGAATTTCCGTAGATAGTGTGTTTAAATTTAAGGTAATGCGAGGGACAAGGTTGAAATGCCGCTTAAATTCACTTGAGGCTTCAATTAAGTTATTGACATGTTGATAAGCTCTTATGGCTACTATACATTCTTGAATGGTCCACTGTCCATGGCTACTAAACCTCCAGTGCTACTTTACTTTCCATATTTCTCCTTCCTCAAACTGCTGCCAACATTCACAAACTGCTGTCACATTCAAAAGTTCCCATCTTTGAGCGCTCTGAATTAGAAGCAATAAAACAAAATTGATAGATTTAAAAAACCTATTGAAACAAAACATTGTATTTAAAAGTATGAATTATATTAAAAAATTATTTCTTCAATATTGTACTTCAAATTATCAATTTTATACAACAAATGTAATAATGTTTTTAAAAGTAGCACTACCTTTATGTGTCAATCTTCTAAACATTGACAAATGTGAATAGTTTGTTTAGTTATGGATATTAGGTAATCTTCTTTGAAATAAAAATATAGTTGACTAAAATATTTTAATTATTTAAATTATAGTGACGTTTTTACTGGTTTTAAATAAAATCAATTAAGTTAAAATAGGGAATAGGTTGAAATACAGTGAAGTTAAAGGAAACTTACATATACTGAAATAAATTTTTATCTAGAGAAAGGAAAATTATTAATGACAAAAATAATAATAACAATTTTTAGTTAGAAAAGGAACCTAGATCCTTATCGTGCTGTTTAGAAAAATTCAGATCAAGTAGGGTATATAATGTCAAGGGAACATGCTTCTTACCTAATCAGGTCAATATTTATAAAATTGTAGAGACCACCCTGTTTGAAAATGTATATGTAATTAAAGACCATAAAAACCACAATTTTTGACAAATATTTCCAATATTGAGATTAAACATAGTTTAATCAGTTCATTTCCTTAAATGAGTGTTTCAACAGACCTAATTTTGATGTTAATTGATTGAGGATAGAAACTATTTAGAAATAGTCATCTTATAGTATCAAGATAAATTGTGATGAAAGCTATATTGCAGCTTATGCAAAACTATTTAGTCAGTTCTGAAGACAAAAATTTTAATATTTCAAACTGTTGAAAATTGTTAAGTGCAAGAAAATATTACCTGTAGCATATACAGCTACATCTACTCCTCCATGTTTAGCTTCATCATTTAAGATGCCCGTCTGTTGTGAGTATGCGAATGATGTGGTATCAGTTTTACTAGGATCTACTCTTGCTACAAAAGGTTCTGAGTTATCATTTGTCTCAACTTCAAATTGGAAGTTTTCTTTCACCCCAGCTGAATAGCCAAGTGTTGTATATGGAAGACCATCAACTGTAGACTTCATAGCTATACCTGTTCCGATATAAGAAAAAATATTTTAGTTATCTATGTAGCTTGTTAAGGTATGTATGTAGGATTATTTGGATTAACCTTGAGTTTTCAAAATTTTCTGGTAATATAAACAAAAAATTAAGGTAAGATTATACTATAAAAATTACCTCATTTCCTCTTATAACAATATTTTTTCCTGACTTGCACAATACTTATTATGATGTAATGCTATAGATAAAATGTATTAACTCTGGAAAGCTAAACTGTTCAGAAGATACGTTATAGCTAAACTGTCATAAAACTACAACAGTTTAATTTGATTAAGTAAAAAGTACTTTGACACAAATTGAACTTAAATAATACAATTTGTCAAAATGTATCATTACAAACATGTTTCTTTCAAATTTGGAAGCAACATAGTTAAAATGTTTTTACAAGAAAATGAGAATTTTTGTATTACAATAATTTTATATAGTGTAACATTCTGTGTACAATTTTGATACATTTTATACATTGATATAGGTGAAAATTTTTTTAAAACTTACTATGTACTGTAAATGCACAATGCCAATTTTTTCAAAAATTTGGAGTAAACATTTTATTTAAGCAAATTAAGTACTTATGGTTTTTTCTGAGAAAAGTATTGACCTAAAAATCAGAATGGCAAAAGAGGATAATAGTCTTTCCCCACAACCATGTAATAATAAAACACAAGACAACTGAAGTATTAAATATATATGGAAAAAAAGAAAATATAAATTGCAATAATTATTTTCATAAACAGTGTACAAGAATGGTTTTGTGCCAAACAATGATACATTGAAAATAAATAATAAATGTAATATTTTTTTGCTCAGAAAATTCATGTATTAAAATAAAGTTAAAAGTGTATGAAAATAAAATAAAATTTACATAATAAATTGGGAAATTCACTGCATACAATAAAATGGGGAAAATATATATTGTATTAGAATTAAATACTGAACAATAACAAAATTAATTTAATATTATTACAAAATAAAACTAAAGAATTTAATGGAAAATTAACAACATTAATTAGAAAAACTTAAATACTGTATATCATAATGTTAACTAAGTTTGTTAATTACTTATCTAATACAAAATTGCCTGAAGATGAAATTGCAAATGTCCAAAAATAAATGGGCCTCGAGATGGTAAAAGTATATTTGCTTTAGTCTTTTACTATGATAGACTGTCATATTTAATTCTGTCATATTAATCAGATATTTCATTTATGACAAGTAAATATATCACTGAAATTCACGATGAAAAAATGATAGACATAAAAGGTTTTCAGAAAATTAATAATAATAATTTATTTTCTTTCTTATTTAATGTTTGAAATAAGTATTTAGACAAGTGACTGGAATATTGTATTGATACTTTGGTAACCTGAGTCTTTTAAAATAAATATTTTAGCAAGTTTGATACATATATGCGGTACTAGAAAATATTTTAAAATGTGTAACATATGTACACGTAATACAGACTACCATACCTAATATATTATTGCCTCTTTCAGGGTATCCTGTCATGGTCAAACCATGTGCATGATCACTTGTTGTTATGACTAGTGTAGATTCTAACAAGCTATTTTCTTTAAGCCATTTCATGGTTGAGTTTATTGCTTTGTCAAAAGCAACTCCTTCATCAAGTGCTTGCCTTGCATGTCCTCGATGGTGGGCTAAATCAATACTACCTCCCTCTACCTGTACAAATATGTAACAAATGTAAATTAAAATGGGAACATATAGGGAATCGTGTCTCTTTATTAATCCTAACTACAGTGCATTGTTGAATTTAGACAACCATTACTTATTACAATGTTAAATGTTCTATGTTTTTTACTTTAAAACACCAGAAATAAAGTCACTAAACACTTTTAAATGTTTTAAACTTGCCTATAGTAGCACTTATGGTCTGAGTTGACAATGGGACACATCTCCCGAAACGGCCGTCCTCAGCAAACAAAGTAAGTGCTACTATAGGCAAGTTTAAAACATTTAAAAGTTTTTAGAGATTACTAGTAGCTCACGTGAAGATGGAATCAACAAATGCCAGAAATAAAGGTATTAGTAATGTGTGTTGAAATATGTAGATACTGTTTAGCAGATGGGAACTAACCAATGTTTCTTCTTTACTAATACATTCAGAATCACAATATTAAGTGTAAAAATATAATTAGAATTTCCCATTTTCCTCTTTACACAACACGTACTGTTTGACTATTATTTTTGTTTGTTACTATTTTCTTTTTTTTGTTTCTAATTAATGACCGATCTATAACTTCTCATTCTATCCACCTCTTGTAATGCTTCACTATTCCAAGGAACCTTTTTCTTATAATTTGATATAGATCTTTTTAGCTTTAGGAAGGGTAGCTCAGTGCTAAAATTGCAGGTTTTCAAACATGTAGATCCACAGTTCGAATCCGACCAGAACATCAAATTATAAAAATTTAAATTATTAATACATATTTGAAAAAACTATTACCATCAATTGTCATTCACTGTGGTTTAAAAATAAATGAATTTGAACGTGATTGGGTGAATAAAAATGTATTTTAATAACGATTAAAAATTTGTATAAGATATATTTTATTATAGAGTGAGCTAACAGAAGGAATTTAAAAAGAATCAATATAAAAACAATTACATGTAATGTTCACATTTATTCTTCTTAGTGAGTTTTCAGCTCAAAAGTTCTGATTTCTCTAAGTCTTTTATAAACTCTCTGTGCCACATCCCACAGTGTAATTCTGTGTAATTTCTGCCAGTGAAAGTTCTTTCATCAATTCTTCAATCCATGCCTCTCTCTTTACACTGTCCAGTGCAATTATCAGAACATGTTCAATTTAAAAGCTCTACATCTACAGTTTACTCCTCTACATTACCTTAGATGTTGGTAAATTGCTGTTATTTTCTTTATTTTGAAGAGTTAGATGACAGTTTTTTTATGATTCCAGTTCTTCCCCATTGACTTTGTTGGTTTTTGTGGCACAACTTTGTAGTGGAGGTATTTCTATCTAAATGTAGATGCCATTTCATTTTCAAATATACCACAACAACCAGGGATCTACTGAATGGTTTTATTTGTAAAAAAATGAAGTAAATGGAAAATTTCTTGAGTTATAAAATAATAATCTGTAAGGTTATACTGCATAATTGTTTGTAATGCTGATTTTGAGTCCCTAAAAATACAGATTTTCATATATTCCAAGAATAGGCAATACTGTAAAGCTGCTGATACTGTCAGAATTCAGTGTCCCGTGAGGAATTGAAGGTAGAGGTGATGAATTATTTGTCATAGCAACATAGTACTACCCTATGGTCAACATAGCGCCTAACAGGTCTTCATTCAAGCACAGTGAATGTCGATGTAGTTTTGAAGATGGTCATTGTATTTTTTTTCTATTATACACACAGCCATTTTCTTTAAAAATTCTGGAGTCTCATTCTTTCTAACACCTCTCATCAGAGAAGTTAATTTATTTTACAGATTCTACTCCTATTGCAGCATACAGTTTACAAAAACTCTCTTTATGAGCTAGCCAATCCTGTTCACAGCATATTCTATATAAAGTTAAAGTTGCTTGATGTAATCATCTTAAATTCACTGATTAAAATTGTAAAAAAAAAACATATTAAATGATCACACACATTTTGAAACCAACAGCCAAACAGTAGTTTTCCATTACATGACACACCACCAAATTAATCATGTTTTCCACAGTCATAAATCCAACCCGTTACAGCCTTTGTACCTAAGACGATGCGTTCGTAAAAGGAACAAATGTTTTGAATCATGTCAGCAAGTAAGCCATTACGTATTCAACTTTTAATTATATTCTATATATTGTTTAGCCAAGAGACTGTTTATGTCTGTTTCTAGTAGAGGCCACTTACCACTGTTTTCAATAATTTCGTTTCCTTTAGGCTGACAGTTCACATTGGCAGTTTCAATGTGTTTTTCTAGGTAAGTTTCTCATCCAGAGCCTCCTCTTTACATTTTGGATATGGATTGTACTTGATATTTTTCCAAACAAGAGCATTACAGATTCATATTATAAAGACAGTAGCTTGTGGTGTATAAGAAACATTAAGTTTGTTTAGAAGATATCTTGGTACTTTATTTTTGAACCTAAATTAATGTTGATGTGATATCTTTTTCTATTAATTGAGTATCCAATTTCTGATGTGCTTCAACTGTCTAGACTGTTAGATCATCACCAACATATTTTACTTCAACTGGCCATAACATCCCAACTGGCGTCATTATATTAAAAAAAGTAAGGCTCAGCAAAAACCATGTGGAACACCATTGTTGCTTTTGATCTCCAGGTGTTGTTTTATTCACCTTAGTATTTATTGCTTTGCCATGAAGAACAGATTCTATTAATCTAAGAATTCTGTCTTTAATTATATTTGTTTCTAGTAGTATCAAAAAATATTATAGTATTTTCTTAAAGGCTGCTTCAAAATATAACATAATATGAGTGTGCACATGCTTGTGTGTGTGTGCGTGCGTGTGTGTGGCTGTACTAAGTAGATTGAATAGTTACAAGTAAGATAAAATATTGTTACAATAAAGTTATATTATTTTACAACTAACTTGTAGATTTAAACAACACTAAAAATTAAGCAGGATTAATTCTAAATTATTATTAATAGTATAAACTAATATAGAATTATAATTTTTTTAAATGAAACTAACCACAAGCAAAAATCCATTATTATTTCTAATAAGTACTTTAAGAGCAGTCATGGTCATTTCTTCAATACCAGGTGTCCCATTAGGCTCCTTATTTCTTTCATACTCCAAGGGCAAATGTGACTTGGCAAAAATTCCTAAATAAATTTTAAATTTAGTTCAAATTCTCTTATAAAAACAAGTTACATTTTTGTTAAAACAATTTACTATTCATTTCAATTACAAGTAAATAAATAATTAAATTAAGATAAATTAGAAGCCGTAAATGATAATAATATATTTGTAGAAAACATTCATGTTATTCATTTTAATGAATGGCAAGAGAAAATAACGTCCAGATCTTAGTTAATCCTCCTCATTGCTCACACTGTGGATCTCCTGCAACCACTTGATGTTGATTTTATAGGACCTTAAGTACATATTACTCATGTACTGAAATTCATGAAATATTGGTTTCGTTGCCATCCAGGAAAAGTAGTTGTAGTAAGTAACACGCTCATTGTTTGGAGAAACTTAAATAAAAGCTGCTATGACATAAAATGCTAAACAAGGCTTTTAGAATACAGGAATTTATGTACTAAATCCGCATATCTTTCCTGATAAAATGAACAAACCTTCAGAGACAACAAAGTTCAAAGAAAAACTGCCTCTGAGTAAAATGAATTATTCTCAAGTATGCTGTTACTCTGTAGAGCTAACACAAAACAAAATAATGGCTCTTAAACAGCAGACTACTTCATTTTATGTGTCACCATGTGAAATTCTACCTCTTCTAAAAGCAGGCCAAAGAAAAGAAGGAAATGCTATTGTTATCACAAATTTTCCATTTAGTTCATACCCTGCTTGGAGCTGGAAATGCAATCTAAGGCTACATAACGCTAAAAAAAAATAACTATAATTTTCCCACTGAATACATCATTATTTTGGGTGATATCATGTATCGGAATGGTAGTCCGAGTGCTTTCATTACGCTTCCCCTACATTCAGTTATAGAGCCAACACAACTTGAAAGTCATCATTTTCAGTAACAATGACTGACTGGACTAAGTCCGGTTATTAGTTGCAAATTCATGTCTGCAGTTGGGGGAAGGAGCATGGTGTACATGGCCAACTAGGCACCAAGCTACATACATAGAGTACTGTAATATGTTTTTTTTTTAGTAATTGGTTTGGAAGATACCATATACAATAGATAAATACTGCAAACAATAATTTCAATTGAGTACATATTAGTTTTAGAAAAATTACGAAAGATTAGGCTGTAAGCTTTTGATTGAGTTACATTTTTCTTCTTATAAATATAATCATTTGAAGTAGCCTGTCTTTTGATTTTCTTTTGCTTTGTTAGCAGTTCTTTTAACCTGATAGGATTTGTTGAACTCTATGTTTTTCCTCTGAACTTCTGTTGAAATCTGGATCATTTTCAATGAATTGATATACTATCTGAAAAGTAGTTGTCAGGTTGTAATTAAGAAATCCAGCTGATTGTTGTTTTAAGAGACATTTATTCTTTTTCTTCCTTGTTAACCGATTCTTCAGGAGTGTATATTTTCTATGATTTCTTTGATATTAATTTATTCCATCTTCATGTGAGCTAGTAGTTTATAACTAAAAACACTTGTAAATATGTTACACTTGCCTATAGTAGCACTTACGTTTATAATTGTTGAGGACGGGCGTTTCGGGAGGTGTGTCCCATTTTCTGAGTTGACAATGGGACACATCTACCGAAACAGCCGCTATTAACAATTATAAAAGTAAGTTACAGTATGAGGTGACAATGTGACACATCTCCTGAAATGGCCGTTCTCAATAATTATAAAAGTGCTACTATAGGCAAGTGTAACATATTTACAAGGATTTCTTTGATATCATCATTGCTCAGATTCTCAATATAGGAGTGTAACAATTTTACCACATTGTTCTCTTTAATCTCAGTCATTCTAAATTCACTGACTAAATTTATAATAATTCTGACGACGGATTCTTCTATCCCTTCCTCTTGTCTGTGATAGATCAGGATTCTGCAAAATTGTTTTAAATGTTACATTAATGCTTTTTATAGTAACATCTGGCCAGACTGATTGGATTATCTCTATTGCATTCATAATGTTATATTCTTTCCAGAATTGTTTTATACATTGCTGTATTTGGCATAAGTTTTTTGAATAATTGTTTGATTATCTGTAAAATAATATAGAATTTAGAGTTTCTAACCGCCTTGTAATTAATTGGATGAATCAATATGTTTGGTAACAGGAAAATGATTTGAATATGAATGCAAGTTGCCAGTGTTTTAAAAAATGTTAAAGAAGCCCATAGCATTATTGTCTAACAATAACAATGTTTTTTGTTTGAAATTATCTGACAGTAGCTAACAGCTGAACAAAAATGTAAAATGAACAGATTTTTAAAATTTCACCTGTTATCCAAACATTTCTATTTGCCTCCTAAATCACAGATCTAATTTTAATTGTGAGCCCTTTCATTGCTCAAGGTGTTTGAGAATGGTAGAGAAGCATGGGCTTCAACTTGAAATTACCTTTTGCATTCTGCTATGTAACAATGTTAGTCGGTCCTTTGTATCCAAAAGATTGTTTTTCTCCTCAAGATACACTTTACGAAATTGCATTCTAATCCAAAAGTTCCTGTCTTGTCTACATTAGAAACAAATTTTAATATTTTAAATTAGTCTTCTACAACTTTTTCCAATATTTCTGAAAATACAGAATCAGCTGCTATTCCTGATAACTTTATGCTAATTGATCAAACCATCCTGGATGCCAATGTTTCTGTTGAATCTCCTTTTTCTTCTTCAATGTAAAAGAAAATACTTTTTGCCTTCTCCATAATGATTTGTTGACTCAACAGCATATTTTTTGTTTGGTTTTGCATAGAAATGCCTAAATGCTTTTTCATTTCTTCTATAATGTAATTTCTGGAATGGGTAGCTTTGGTTGCCAATAAATTTGTTGTTTCCTCACATACTGTATGCTATAATATTTTCTGAAAATTTTTCTGGTGGTAGACGATGGCAAATTTTAGTAAACTGACTATGTCAGCTTGATGCTCTCCTGCTTGTAGATGCCTTAAAAATTATAATTGCACATCTAACCTGATATTATTTCTAAGCATTTTTGTTTCAAGATTGAAACATTTTGGAATTGATATTTAGTAAACTTGATGAATAGACATCAATGTTATACAGTCACTTGTTCAAGAAGACTGAGATTAATTAACTTGTTAATATTTACAGATGATAGAGTAACATAAACACAATAAGGTATGTAGCCTTAATAAATGCCATCATAAAAATCATAGATAAGATGTTTACCTATTCTCTAGTTTTTTCCCAACTACTCCAATACATTGATTGATACACAAACTGTAAAGGGTAAAAAGAAAAAATCACAGTTAAAAGAAAACTATTCATCACTGCTAAACATGATATTTTTAAGAGATAGATATTTCTCTGCTAAACACTATTACAATAGATATTTCAATAAATCCAATAAGATAGATAATTAAATCTATAGATAATACATCTCATTCAAACTCTGATGAAAATAAATGTTAAGATTCATTCTGTTCAGAATGAAAGTAATGACTTGGGAATTCAAGAGAAAAAAATCAATTACACGAGAAAATTTTTGGTAAGTTACTTTGTTCTTGTAAAACTTGAATGTAGCTAAATATTAAAGGAATAGGGATCCTGTTTTAAAAATTGTTGAACAAGGTATTATTAAGTCAAGTTTCATAAAGACTTGAGGCAGTTTAGAAAACACATAGACTTTTTTTTAATTTTGATGCTTTGGACACAACTTATGTTTATAAATATGAAATTTTGGGAAAATTTAATGAAACGAGGAAAAAATGCAGAGGACAAATCCAAAAATGTAATGGAAATATAAATAACGTTAATTTTTTTAATAGATTCTATGAATGGTTAAATTATTAAAGTAAGCATAATGTTTACAAATTCAGTTTTTTTTTAGTTTATATATATTTTTTTCAATTTCAACTTACCCTATAATCCTTTCTCTTGTATGGGGGAGGGAGGCAATATGGAAATTTTAAAATCGGAGGCTAAACTATTTATTATTCTAAAATATTTTCTTAAAAAAGTTTGGGTTCTTATTACACTTTTGCTATTACTTGCGACCAGACTTTTTGTTAACTAAAAGTTGTTAAATTGTTAACTTACACTTGGAGGAAACATTTTTGTCTTACGATGAAAAGTTTGGGCATTATTAAAAAGGAGTTGAAAATGTTTATGTTACTTCTGTAAAGTATGCACTGAACTAAATCATCTTTTGAGGGAAGTATAGCTGACAGAAAATTAATTATTATACTTTGACCTATATTCTCACACCTGCTTTTTTACATTACACTAAAGAAATATTTTCCCATTCTAAATAGTGAGCAAATTTGAAACCGGATGTGTGAAAAATAATTGGTAAGGCAATTTGACAAAATATTTACATTAAAATTTTTAATAATTCTCTTACCTAAAACATAGTCTGTATTATCTGTATCCAGACTTTGAAGATCTTGAGTATTTCTTAGGAATTTGTATTGTGCACCAGAATTTTTTTTGTAGTCCATCCAGGCCTGTATTAAATCCCTACCGTCCATTCTCTTGCCAGACCATGTATCAATTGGATCTTCAGGACTGTCGCTCAAATTGCTTTTAAACATTTGGAGGCCTCCTCCCATGATTACCTGTGCAAAAATGTTTAGTTTCAAAATAATCCTAATTTCAAATACAATCAGAACTAGAGCCTGAAGGGAGAGGGGCAAAATAGCTGGCAGATAATAAGAGACAGGTCTTTATTGTTGGAAATTTTCCAAGAAATTAATTAATAACCTTTCAGTACTTGTGCTGTTGTACAATTTACACCTGCCATACATTTCAAGTTTTCATTACTTTGTTTTCCTATTCTGGCCCTGGGTACTTTGATCTATACACAATACTAAGCTTTACAAATGCAAAATTAAATACCAACTTGTGTCACTCCTAGACATACTATTTGAAGTGATAACTTCTATACACGGGGTGAACAAAACATGAGATTAAATCATTACTTTCACGTCACGCTGTTTCTGAAAAGCATACCGTACATCATTTATTTCAGTCAGGTGATTCAAGTGAATTAAATGATAACATATGACTTCATGTAACTGCTGATTTTTTGTTATAGTTATGTCGTAGAACAGCCGTTTTACTGGTAGATTATTATTTATTTATAATTGTAGGTTATTTATTTAATAAATAGTTTTGATCAGGTAATAAATATATTAGTTGATTTAAATTTGCTAAATCTCAATTCAAATAATTCAATATAATAATAATTAAAATACTTGTAAATATTTTATAACTTGTTTGTAGTAGCACTTACTTATGTTTGTTGAGGTTGGCCGTTTCGGGAGATGTGTAACTGAGTTACGGTCTGAGTTGGCAATGGGACACATCTCCCGAAACGTCCGACCTCAACAAATATAAGTAAGTGCTACTATAGGCAAGTTATAAAATATTTACAAGTGTTTTAATGAATACATAAGCTATGTATTTTCAATCCAGTTATTAAAAAGAAAACAATGTTTAGGCCCGTCTTATAATTCTTAAAGAACTGACTTGAATTGAATATTTGTTAACAAAAATTGTATTCAGTCAACATCTAACAATTTTTTTGTTGCTTAGTTAATTTTATTATTAACTACAATAAATATTAATCCTTATTAAATACATTCCTCAAACAAAGATGTAAAAATTGAATGAACAATATATAAATTCATATTTTTGGTGATTTTCGTTGAAAGTTTTGTGAAACTATTAACTGTATTTTGTTATCAGTTCTGTCAGGACTCCCCCAAGTGCTAGAACCAAACCTTACTACATTATTAATAAAGTTCATCTTACCCATGCAAATAAAGACTCTTTTAAGTTAGATCTTGGTCAATTGTTGATAATAAACTCTTTTAAAGAAATTACCGAGCTCGTTCTTGCTCCGGGGGTGACCTTAAAGGACAAATATTTCGCCATCAACCACATCCAACTCTACGAAGAAAATATGAGAGATGATGTGGAAAAGGAGCTCAGGACTAAACGCCGGAGGCGGAACAAGCAGCGGGCATGGCGAAAGCGACAACAGAGAGAAGCTAAAGCAGCCTCCCTAGATAAATAAGTTATTTTTTTTGTATTTTAAATATTGTATTTTTGCCTATTTTTTTTAAAGATGTATTTTTGTGTACAAAATTTTTTGAAATAAAATTTCCAAATCTTTTTTTTTTGTTTATCTGGGTCAAACATCACTTGACAACTAGATATCTCAAAATCAGATTCTTGTTAGAAGAATAAGAAAACATTGAAACCGGCTTAGGCTTCATTATTACGAAAATTTAATAGGAGGTCATTTGCTATATGATATATGTTGTAAACAGATGAAGATAAAATAAATATGAAAAAAAATTGACAAATATAAACTATAATTAAAGAATAAAAAATATGGTCCAACTCACAAATATAAATTTTTTAATTTCATACGCATTTCAATGAGTAATTTGTCGTCATCCTCAGTGAATATACACAAATCAAATTAACTAAAAAAATATATATTAAACATGACCTATAAAGTTTTAACAAAAGTAAAAACAAAAATTTTGTTTAATTATAACTTTCACTCACAAGCCAGCTCGAATGTTATTTACAAATATAAACTAGCTTGAAAATATTTTTTTTAACTGCATTAGTAGCAGCATAATTGAAATTAAACTTACATTGGTATTCTTGCCTGGTTCATCTTCTATTATTTGTCTTGCAATATCTTTACACTGGCTAGCTTCTGGAGGCATTTTTACCTCACATTCCCATTTTCTATTTGATGTGTGACTAAGTGCTGCACTTGGTGTTGCATGTGTTATTCTTGTTGTAGTTATAAATCCTAAAAAATCAAATACTTTTCTCTAAAACATTTTCCTTACTATATATCATATTATAAAATTATTTTTTTCTAATTATAGAATAATGATTTATTAGGTAATGATTTAGAATTAATTTTTTGTCTTTAATACCAAACATAAAAACATATATTATAACAGTAAATAAATTTTAAGGTGATAAAGCAGTTGTAAATTATATTGTGAAAATTTTAAACAAATTGAGATAAATTATTATGTAACACTTGCCTGAAGAAGCTCCAAATTTTTGTTCAATGAGGATTGCTGTTATACTAAATCTGTCCCATTTTTAACTCAGACCTACTATCAGGCTACTATAGGCAAGTGTCACATTAATATAAATATATACTATGTATATATACTATATACATATATACACTGCATGCGGTAGGCAATTGGGGCCCCTGCGAAAAGAAATTTGGGGCCCCCATTAATAAAATGCATATCAAACCGATTTTTAAGATGCAATCCAAAGCCTATAATATTTCCCCATATTAGGCCTATTACATCACTATCGTCCATAGCTGAAAGAACTATTTCAAAGTTATCCTAATAACGCAAATAAGCCATTGATTAAATTGTGCGAGAACGGGGTAGCCGTCAGAACATTATTATTGGTACTATAATTCGGTTATACTGCATTCATTCATACTCGATCTTTAGGTAGCAGAGTAACTGATTCGCCACCGACTCCCTCAGTCTTGTGAGGCGGGCGGAAGTTAGACAGGTAAGGCGATTCAATCACTAACGGTAAAAGTGTTCAATGTTGCAACTAAGTTTAATAGAAACATACTAATATTAAAACTTACCAACATCCTAATAATGTGAAGGAATAGGAATTAAGCTCTGATCTCCTAATATATGGAAGAAATAATGTCTTTAACTTTAGTCTTTACTTTTCACTTTCTACAACGTAGCCCCAGTTCACACTCTCACTCAATGTATATAGCCCATATATCATCTACATGTTGAGGTTATGTGTTAGTTTAGATATTTACATATATTTACACAGTTTACTGTTTACGTAATCAATGTATTAATTTTTTTTTACAACTTGAGAAAGTAATCAACAACTTTACTAATGTTAATATTATTCGTTTCTTCGTGTTTAATACTTAAAATTGCCAGATGACTTAGCGTTTTTATGTCATAGTACTTCTCAGGTAGTTCTTTATTAATTTTAGTTTCGAAAAACTTCTCTCTGGAGTGGCTGTTTACAGTAAGGGTCAAATACAGATGTATAGCAGTAGTCAAGTCTGGAAGGCAACTGACAAAGCAAAAGTTTTCCTCCGCAAGTAAATTAATTACTTCCCTGACATTTTTCTTATCTTGTATTTGTTTCCTCAGTAAAGCTCTAAAAGACATTAGCTGATCAGGCAGTGAATCTGAAAAGTCGGTTTGATATGCATTCACTAGTTTTTTGCATTTCTGTGTTATTTCTTTTCTAGAAAAATCTTTTCTTAAATCTTCCAAATTGTTAAAGATGAGTTTCAAGAACTGATATGCTTGATCTAAACCAACTGTTTGTTTTTGTAAGACTTTTGAAACTAAGTACTTTGCATTCAACGTAGAGCAAAAGATGGCACTATTTTAGTCCTGCCAGTGAGGCATACTTTCACCTTAGTACACTTACAATTTAGTGAGTACACATACATATATGCACTATGTCATATAATAGCATAATATTTATACAAATATACTATCAAATTTATACTTTTTTGGCATAATATTGCCTTATACGAAATTAGTATAGTTTTCTAATACTAAAATAACAATGGTTTTATTTCAGTGCAGTAGCAGCATGCAACACTGACGATTGTAGCGTGTTATTAGGTTGAAGGTTACTATGTTGTTTCCATTTCCATTTACACTTGACTTCTTTTTTGATGGGGCAGTTGGGGGCCCTTGGGATTGGGGCACTCCCACCTGGCCTTATCGTCACCACTGTATAATATATATAACAAAGTGTATTTTGAATCTAAGCTGAAAATGGAACTAATTAATAAATAATCTTAAAACTATTATATTGCAAGATGTTGAAAATGTATTAATCTAATCTTAAAATATGGAGTAAAAATGTAATAGGTTAATGTTATGTAAAATGTTTTCATACATTTTATAAACTATGTAATACTTTCAAAAAAAATGTAAATATAGAAGGCGATATGAATAGCAGATGTAACTAGACAACCAGAAGAATGAGAAAGTATTAATTATAATAAATTTGGAAAAATCAGCCTGGTAGAAAAAAGGTATAAAACAGTCCAAAACAGAAAAAAATAATGTTGATGCAAAGAAATTTATATTCAAATGTCATTTTCAAAATAACAAAATCAACAAGATAGTATCTGGCTTTCTTTACAAAACACAAGAATTCTGTCTACTAGTATTAGAAATATGTGCAGATTTCTTCCCACATCACTAGAAATAGTTATTTTGTTTGGGTGAAAGGACAATAGTTTTTATATCAATGTATTGCTTGGCACGGTAAATTTTGGAGAATGAGTTATCCCTCCACTTTTATGTAATCGCGTGAAAATATGTACAATGGTCTAATTACACTAAAATATGACCAGCATGTGTCAGTTAAAGGCGGCTGGAGTTTAGGTTTCAAGTTAAAGAAAAAATCTTTTTTTATTTTAAAGTAAAAGTGTTAAATTATTGGTATAACACTATATACTTGTAATGAAAAAATCATGTTTTGCACAAAACGAAAAGTATGTCATAAAAAATTATACAAAAGTACAAAGAGAACTAAAATAAAATATAACAATAAAAAAACACCGTAAAACATAAACATAATGAACTAATAATATTTGGTATAAACATAATGGTCCCTGTATTTTTTTTAACAAGCATTGGTTTCTAAACTCCATCAGGTTTCTTACTGAGAGTCATCTTGGGGATCTAAGATATTCAGAACTAATAAAAAACAACAAAAAACAAAACGCCACTCCACAATGATAATTAAACTATGTTAAAATAAACCCGGCAACAAAACGTAACTACTGGCGAGGGGTCCGTGATGCACCCCAGAGCATGTTTCAAGGACAACGGACTGCGAGGAACTGACAAAAACCGGTCTGGAAGGGGTGAGGGGATGAGACATGAAGGTACTAGGGCGGTCAGCGCTGCTGACAACTCATGTGAGCTACCAGAATGAAATTTACTACCCTGGGGGTCAAAATGCACCCCGAGCCAGTACTTAAGGGTTAAATATACTATTGTAATTGTTTCAATAATTAATTTAAACCTATTTAATACATAGTACTAGACCTAGTAAACATTGGGCATTGAAAGTATCTGAAGTACTGCTTCTATAATGCTAGTATTTCCCTCTTCAGGCACAATATTTACTAGATCAGATAGTATCTGTAATTATAACTCTGCTGATTGATTCAAAAGTTTTAAGTTGAACAAAAGACTTTAATACACTCTTTTTCCAAAACATTTTAGTTCCTATAATAATCTGTTACAATTTATACATACCTGTCCTTTTCCCAGCAAGTTGTGCCCAGCGAATAATGGAATCAAGTTGATGTTCTTTTTTCAGCGAAGCACTGCAATCACTCAGTTTTACATTACTGTCAACTCCAGCTGTGTGAAAATTAGTCTTTACTCCACAAAACAAAGCTGTTCCAGAACTTGCAGATTCAGCAATTTGCTTGTCCACTATATATGTCTGAAAGTGTAATTACCTTTATCAATATTAGTCAAATATTATTTTCTCATAAGTAATTATTTAATTACTAAAAACACTTGTAAATATGTTACAACTTGCCTATAGTAGCACTTATATTTGTTGAGGACACCCGTTTTGGGAGATGTGTCCCATTAACAACTCAGACAGTAACTGATATCAAGTTTTTGTAGGTTAGGGTGGGCTTGTAATATTAGACAGGGGATGTGGGTGTGTTTTGGTGAGTATTAGAAGTTATGATCTTAAAAAGTGTATGTGAGTTATAATGTAATTGGGTATTGACTATGTGTATAGAGGGTTGTTTGAAATGTTTGTATATTTTGTATTGTTTGGCTTGCAGTGTACGTTATTATTGTTTTGTTTATGAAGAATTTGTAGATTGAATGTTATGTTCGTGTAGTCATGGTTTGTGCATATGAGATGTTCGGCGAAGTTTGATTGGTGCAAAAACATTTGTTAGTCCTTTTATATGTTCTTGATAGTGTGTGTAAAATCACCTCCCTGTCTGGCCTAAGTAAAAAACTGGGGCATTTACAAACTAACTTGCATGGTGAATGAAAATTCTGAAGATAATCAAGAACAAAACTAATTACTTATTTTTATGTTGAAAAAACTAAGGACAAAATAGAAGAAATAATGAACAAAATTAAGAAAGCAGATGTTTGAGATAAATATGATAACAAGAAGGAGAAGAGAAATAATAAGTTGAGAGAAATTTCTTGCAATCAAGACCTGGCTCTTCAACAGTAGTCTTTAATATACTATTAATCTCAATAAAACCTTCATTAGTCATTATATACACTAAAGAACTAATATCTTCAACCGAAAACATTAATGGATACTTATTGATACCACTTGGTAAAACATCACTTATCTATTTATTAATGTTTTTTTAGCAGATGTTCCCACTAGATCAGTGCATTATTCAATGTTGTGGGTCTTATATATTAATAACAAAAGCCCCAAAATGTACAATAGAAAAATTGGAATTCTTAAACCATTGTTTTAATTGACAGTAGAACCTCTGTAATTCACAACTTTTTAATTCGTCACCTTCTATAAATGGCCACAATCTTTATCACATTTATAGCAACATCATCTGATCTGTCACGTAGTATAGATGGCATTAGAAGAGAATCCTTTAGTACATAAGTAAATGACAGACTTTTTTAAAAACTAAAACGTAAATAAATTTAATATACCGTATTTTTTCTTGCTAGTGCTATTGTTTTTACAATGTACTGTAATGTGTTTTTTTTTATAACTTTTATGAAAATAGAGTTTCTTACCGTATTTGTAATTACGAACTATACTGTATGCTAGCTACTAGTGTTTTTATAGAGTTGTTGAGATCTTCGACTGACATAAATAATGTAAATACAACATGAATTACATTACACATCTATTTATGTACTATGTTTACTCACAATTACATGTTAATTACATGACTTCTGTAATTCATCTTTTTCTCGAATTTGTCACCGCCTCAGCCCAGAATGTGGCGATTTAGAGAGATTCTACTGTATTTTAAAATAAAAATCAAGTTCTTGTCTGTGCGCATTGTTTATTTTGGAACCACTGCAAGCAATATCTGTTAATATACATCAGATAGATAGTTTCAAATTTTTTAAAGAATTTTCACCTTTAAAAGACCAACATGAGGAAACTTTTCAAATGTCAGTAGACTGCCTTCTCCACCATTGTAAATTCTCGTTGCAGTTACAGTTGTTGGACCCATCCCATCTCCCATGAATAAGATCACATTCTTGGCTATCCCTTCATTCCACCTAATACTTTGAGCTGCTTTTAATTCCTCAGCTGCCTTGGCATTCCAAAAATATTTATCTAAATAACAAAATTAGTTTTAAAATTATTGAAAAATACTGAGAAAACAACTTAAATATATAAGTAGGCCTACTTTTGGTTTTAATTTATATCCTGTAGGGTCTACTTATTTTAAAATATTTTTATAAATTTCAAGCTATTACAATAGGTCTAAGCGCTTTTTTTTGGTACTATTGTAAACTACGTATAAATTTATAAAAAAATATTTACAATCAACATCAGAAAAAAACACTTTCTTAAAAAATGGTAGTAACATGCTATCAGTACAGTAGCACATAACTAACAAAATGTATAAACAAATCTATATTAAGATATAATTAATATTAAGGTTAACAGGTCAAACTATAAATTTGTATCACATTAAGTAAGCATGTGATACGGATATTTTTACTGTATTGTACGAGTAGTAGAAAAACAACAATTCCACATTTGTTACTTAAATACATTTAAAATTTTGCCGATCCTTTGGGCAGGGAAGAAACGTCTGCCATTGCAGGCGCGTATATATATATATATATAATATGTGTGTGTGTGTGTGTGTGCGCGCGCGCGCGCGTGCGTGTATGTAAAAACATAGAACAGAAAAAGTTCTTTCTACTTGCGTTAGAAATCGGTAACGTGACAACGATTCGTAGCAAATTAGACTTTTTAATAAATAATTATTCCAGTTTCGATAACACTTATGGCTAGAGAATATTATTAATTTCATAATAAGCTATTATTATAAAAATAGTTTATTAATTTTATAAGTAGTTATTCTTCCAACACGAACAATTCCGGAGTCAACTGCGAATATTACGCTTGCAAAATTACGTATTGAAAATCATATGTTCGAGACTAAGCTTCACTAGCGCTATCTGTTGTTAAAACGTTTAGACGTTTACGAGGGTATGCCAAGGAAACGCGTCACATTTTCAAATTAAAAATTAAAACTTTATTTTTTATTTACAATAAAAGACGAATTAACTTAAGTAAAATTCTAACTTAATAGAAAGTCCTAATTTAATAATATATTGTCGATTTTTAACCCAAAGTTCTTGAGGGTTGGGGGGATCGCCCTATCGCCCCCCCCCTTGCATATGCGCCTGCATTGTTTCCCAATCGGTGGTGCTCCGGTCAAAGGTGGCCGTGAGAGCATCGGCGCTGGTAGCGGGAAAGTCCGGTGACTAGTTATAAAAAAGCAATTTTTAAATATTCTCCCGAAATTAAATGATAATTACTATTTTCGCTGAGCAATATTAAATCCTTATGGATATCAAATAGCCTATTTATTGAATTGGGTTCAACATAACTATTAGGTCATACCGAACCGAATCATAATTATTTTGACATGTAGGCCGATAATTCTAGTTTTCAATAACATTATGAAATGACACTTCCTAAAAAGTCCCAAGTACTAGAATACCTCAGCTCGTCAAATTCGTACACTGCAGGTGCATTGAAAAAATTAGGTAAATTTGTATTACCATTTTCACCTAAGTAAATTTAGTATTAGTTTGTACAATAAAATACAATATACAGTTAAAAAATTTACCACTTTTTGTAATGTAGGCCTACACAAGTAACCTACGTTCGTGGAACTACAATTTATAAGTTTGTAATATTGTGAATTATAATAGTTTCTTAATTAATAATAATAGTTTATTTTTGAAAATTGTTTTATTCAAAATTAGCCTACGTTTGAATTTGGTTAAAGCTGATAATGGTAAGATATAAGTAATAATGTAATAGGAGGTCCGTGGCATTGGCGATCATATGAAAACTTTTTAGGGAGGCTGGACGCATTGAATACTAAAAAATTATACAGCTAAAAAATTCAAGAGTTAACCTTGTTTTATCTATTATTATTTACACAGCACTAGCCTACGGTACTTAATGTGTAAAGAAATAAACACAATAATCTAATTACTCGTACTTTTTAATAAAAAAACAATAATGTAAATATTCAAGGAAAACAGACATTTTTTTCAAAAACATACCTAAATATTTTAGTCCGTCATATCCAACGATTCATTCATTTTAAAAATAATTTTCTCGAAAAATCCCCTGGACTACATATGACGCTTGGATATTTATTTTGTTTTTTAAGTCTGGGAGGTGAGATAGGTTTCCGCGGCCTCCCTAACCCCCGGGTATTTCCGTCCATGGTCTATGGTAGTTCAGTTTTAGGCTGAGTGATCCGCAGAAATCGAGTTGAGAAACACTTCTCTAGCAGCAAAAGAGAGAACAAAGGTGAACGATGACAAAGACTTCTCATAACAAAGCCAGCCCCATTGGATCGGCTAAAGCTAATTTGCAATCCTGCTAAACCGTTCAACCAGTTAAATTTTTTGAGCTAAGTATTTTGCAATCCTATTTACGAAAGGTTAGTTTACGTGTTTGAGATAATCTGATACATATATCTACAAAATATTCTACGTAACAATACTCTCAATTCAAGGTAACATAAATCTATGACGATTCAAATTAAAAAGGTCATAAAAGAATTATTTTATTATGATTAGGTCTATAACTTGTAATCTAATGATAAGATAACCTAATTACCACATGGTATTAGGACACATAGTTTACATCTTTGTATTGTTCTCTTCAACAAACTATTAATATTTATGTGTTGAAAAAACATATTCTGTAATAGCTTTAAATATAATATTTTTGTAAATTACTTTTTAAAAAATTGTATTGATACAAAACATTTTAAAATTTAAAAAAAAATTACATTCTTTAATAATATTACAGCAATTAATGAAAACACACCAGGTTTAGTAAATAAATTACCTAATTTAATACATCGCTCGGCTGAGACTACATTAAACTCGCAAAACCATTTTTTTGTGAGCCTGTATTTAGTGTAGAAAACCATACAAACCAGAGGCGTGCTTGTGGGGGCTGTCACATTTTGGGTACGCCAAACAATATAACTTCTATTAATCGCTAAATTAACAGCAAATAGTAATACTGTCGTTATGGACCGCTTTAAAGGTCTAACGGGATGGGTTTATATCCACCTGGGACCAAGTCCCGAGTTTGAGGGTTCGGCTCTTAGATAGGGTTAATCGAGAGAAGATAAAGGTCGGTCACCAGTCCAGGCCTTACGTACAGTGAGCCTGCAAGACTCTTACTGACAGCATGGGTCGTGGCACCAAGCCCTTCTTCTAGGGACTGTCGCTAGTCACTTAGACGGGAGCCACTAGTTGAAGTAGTATTCGTGGGGGTAGTGGTTTAATATGCAAGACTGTGGACTCACCACACAAGGAAATTAATGTGTTCTTTTGACATGGTTCGTCAGAATTAGATACTCTTTGTCAACACTCTTCTTTTCACAAGCTTTTTTTTCTTTCTTCAAATTTTTACTTAGCAATCCAAATGTTATTATGTATCAACATTTTACTTAACGCTAGTATATAGCGTGCGTGCGTGTGTGTGTGTGTTTTCATGCATTAATCACGAAACGTAAGCCCGCCTATAACATTGATTAATTTAACTATTGAGATATGTCCTTGGTGTTGTTTGTACATACAGAGCTTATTATGTTGATAAATTAGTGAACACAAAATCTGCCTCTAGCTGACACATTCTTCATGTTACAGGAAACATTCGTAGCAGGATATATTTTATCAGGATGCATTTCCTACAATCGTGAGATTGTTGTACAAAATAATTTGTTTTTGGATACGTATAACCCTACATAGTCTGCTAGTAGACTATAATGTAGAGTAAACTATAATTTTCAAAATACTGCTGTTCAGTATTTGCAATTTCTTCCTAATAGAAGTGTGTAGTTAAATATTTTGTTTGAACAATTTCGGTCGACGATCTGAGAAGCCATTAACTAGTATTAAATTCATTAACTAGTATTTAGTGTTTAGTAGGAATTAGTTTTAAGACTTGTTCTTAAAAAAACAAGCAACTATGGCTTACATTGCTGTATCTCTTTCCTTTTCCTTTTTTCATTTTCTTTTGTGTTTGGCTACAAAACTTTATTTCTGCATATTACATCTCATATGATTATATATATATATATATATATATATATATATATATATATATTAAAATGTTTGTTATTAGATTTTGAGGCGTGTGTTGGTTAATTATACAGACAATGAGATTGAAACTATTATAAACGATAGGCGCTTTACTGAAGAACTTTGGGAGAAATGAGGACGGGGTGGTTAAAAGAGAACAATAGTTTATAGGATTTTTTAAATTCCAGACATTGTCGCTATTAACTGGTGTAATTAGCCGATATGCTTGGACAGCTGTCTAAAGGCCAAGGGCGTATGTAAGACAGGGGCAAATAGGGGGCTCAGACCGGGGAATCAAACCGGCCCCTCCCATAAATAAAAACTTTATAATTTTCTTACAAATCTTAATAAATGAATAATAGAAGCCAATCCAAAGTCATAAAATATGCAAAAGAAATGTCAACACTCTTACAAAGGATTACAATGATATGCAGAATGATTAAGCCCTACTCTAAAAACTTAATAAAGTATAATGTTAAACTCAACGTTTTCTCTTACTTTATTTAGTAAGAAGTGGTAAGTTTAGAGACAACTTTAACAATATTTTCTTCATGCTTGGAGGGCAGGTATAGTTCCTATTTTTCGTCCACAGCACAATTGTACTTGATAAATCAGGTATGCTACGAGAATTTATTTAACGTTTTAAAAATACAATTTACTCAGCAGATTTATTTAATTGAATGAATATATTATTTAAAATACAGAGTAAAAGCTATTTGTAAAATCGTTCACATGGTTTTGTGTTGAAAAAAACTCGATCCCGCCATTATTTTCCAATTATTTGAAAACCTTTTAGTGTTAATAATAGTCTAATATTAATTTCTAAATAAACTATATTAGGTTTTAAAAAACGTAAATAGCTAAATCTAAATTTTTTTAAAAGAAAGCATATAGGCCTAAGACAAGGGGATGTTGAAGTTAATTCATAGGTCTACGCCTAAATAAATTTACTTGGATTATTATATTTTTACATACTTCGACAAATAAATGTTGAATTTTGATATTTTTATGATTTAGAAGAATAGTTTTAGTTCTGAAAATAAATCACGATAATTTTCTGCGTTATTTCCTAGTAACTTACAAAGTATATTATGTGTATAAATACATAAAATAGCAAAAAGAAATTAAATATTCAACATATTTTGAAAAAAAAATCTGATTCTTAGGTTCGTATTTTCTCATTCAGAATCTGAAAACAAAGAAAATAACAAAAATGCAAATACTTTAGTATGAAGCCGTTTAATAATCTGTGCAAAAATGAAAATTATGTATTTCACAAAATGCAATTTCAACAAGTTGACATACAAAATTAATTGCTAATAAAAGATCTGCCAATAGGCTATAATAAATCATATTGGCAAAAAAAAACAATTATTCGAAAATCAAAACTAATTTCCATTTAAAAAAATATTCAATTTCGTGTGTGTGCCAGAAATCGAAGTGAGGAATATCTTGACACTGGAAACCAATAAATAATCACTGCAATTTTCGATCAATTCTGAGAACTACTGAAAAACAGAAGGAAGTATACAAACTTTGCAAACCAAGTTGAAGCTTATTAACATATTTGGACATTTAATGTTATTCTCGAATTGTGTCTAAGCAATCCCATGTTTTACACTGTATAGAAAATGAGATAAGTAGCTCAAGCCAAGTAGAACAATTTTTTCTTTGTGTGCGGACATATAGGCCTATATATAGCAATCTTTTACAATACTAGAAAACTTATCAAATTTTTTTTTAATTTGGAAGGGTCAAGGATTCAACAAATTGGAAGGTCAAGGAAGGTGCCGAAAAGTTTTAGAGGCAATTTTAGGGAGTCCAGGCTAGTGTAAAACAAATAAATTTTTACATACACTGTTCTTCAGTGACACAATGTAACGCACAAAACCTTAGACTATTTTCATATTAAGTTATTTATAATTTGCTGTTAGTAGTTTTGTTATAAGTAAAATGATAACTACCCATAGCCTATCACAAACAAGGTAGGATGACACACTGTAGCAGCCCGTAGACAATGCAAATCTTCCCTTACAAATTGAATGCATGCGTGGGGGGTACGATATTTCTGTTTTATGCCCAGTACTTCCGGTATTTTGTTTACGGTATCTCTATTATTGGGTTGTGCTCTCTCTCTCTCTCTCTCTCTCTCTCTCTCTCTCACACACACACACACACACATAGACACACAGACACACTGACAAACAGACACACTGCCACACAGGCACACAACACAGACACACACACATACACAATGTTTTAAATTATTTTCCCGGAAAATAACAAATCTTAGAATCTTTTTAGATTTTCTACGTCGTGTATCTATCCTCGAAACATTAATTTTTTACAAAAGGACATGTTTTCAGCAGAATACCTTCATAAGAGTGCATATATATTCCAAAATGTTTAAATCTACTGACTGAGAAAATATATACTTGAATCGTTTATTAATATTTGTTATATATAACTGAACCGTCATCATGATTCCTAATGATTTTGGTACTGTTAACAACGAAAAGATTTGATTATAAATTAATAAATATTCTTGTATTTGAATAACCTATGTTGTTTTAAATTATTAAACAAGACGATATATATATATATATATATATATATATATATATATATATATATATATATATATATATATCGCAAAAGACGTTTTCGAGCCTACATAATGCGAAACTAGTCTAAATAGATTGGCATTTCTCTCAATCTATATAGATATTAACACATGTGATGAAGGCGTTCCAAGTGTGCTGGTGTTCTAAAAGACTTGGATTTGTTTTGTAAAATTAATAAAAGGAATTGGGAGAAATTATTTTTATAACTTAAAAAAAGTGTTGTAATTCCATATTATAATATATTTTTTATTATTTTTTGAATCCATCTTAAACTTAAACAAATACTCTTATATACTTTTATTCTTACTTTTATATACTTTAATATGCATAATAAGTAAACTCATTAATATGTAATATCTTACTTTTTGTTTATATGAGGACGGAAGTTTCGGGAGTGGTGTACCATTAGAAACATCCAAAACGGGAGTTGATTATAATGGGAATCATCTTTCGAAACGACAGTCCTTATTTAACAAAATGTGTTGCTATAAGCAAGAGTTTATATAATGTATAAGTTCAAACGTGCTTAATATATCTTTAATTTTTGTATTAATTTTTTAACTTTGTACTCAAAACATCTGGTTTAAAAATATAAAAATGTAGTTATTATTTGGTACAGTCATTGTCCAATTTTATAATACAATATGAGTAAAAATTATGTTCTCACAGAACCTAAATAATTACGTCATTGTATAAATTTTTAAAATATATAACTATCAATTAAATATTTTTCTCCTCCCTCTTGTATGCCCCCTCCCCTATAAAAATTCTATACAAACCACATATTTTAATGATAAATGCCATCTTGATAGAAATTTCTCGAGATCTAGCCTTCTGGACCTTCTTCCAAGAGAATACCGCTTGAAGCAATTTTGTCTGCTAAAATTTGTGGCTTAAAACCTCTATAGTTTTATAAATTGGTTTCAATGTTATTTATTATCTTTATAGGCCTAAATTTTATAATATGAGAAGCAGGTGTCAACTGATAAAAGAAACAATATGCTTGTTTTCTATTGTTTTACGTCTAATGAATCGTAAACAATAGGTCACTGAGGAAGAAGAAGAACTCATTTGGGACGCGAGACAAAAGCATCAATCGCTTTCGAAAACGTTGATTAAGATGGGAGTGAAAGAGAAAGTGAGGAGAAAGTGAGTCTGGAATGATTGGGAAAATATTGGCAAGATCTATTTGACACCCTTTACTTGAAGGGAAAGTGGGTGTCGTTAAAGTGTATTAGAGCAGTTGCGATCATTTTGCTGAATTGTTGCAAGATTGGTTTGACAAGGATGGGAAGAGTAAACCTGGATTAAGCAGAAACATTATAAAAACTGTTTTTAAAAAAGGTTTTTATTATCTAAAATTACAAACAATAATAAAATATCAAAAAGCTGTTTCAGTAGGCCTAATTATCAACAACTACAGCGATATCTTGACCGACTAAAATGATAAACACGTATTTACAACTATGGTTAAAAGTAGTACAGGGGAAAAATTTTACTTTTAATAAGTATACTATACTTTTATCAAGAATTTTTAAAGAAATTATCATGAAATGTTGTCCCTTGGATACCTTGAAAGTAAATATTAAATTTAGTGAATATTTACCTTAATATTTATTTTACACAATGAAAATATTGAAAATAACCCGAGTACCACAAAAATAACCAAAAATAACTGACAATGCAAGTTACCTAAGATTAAACCCTTAAGATTAGTCTAGTTTGTAACTTGTTGTTTACTGGATTGTATTTTTTATGAACCCTCTGATGATGATGACATGGTCATCGAAATGTACATAAGGGTTTAATCTTAGGTAACTTGTATTATCAGTTATTATTTTATTATTTTTGTGGTATTGAGGTTGTTTTCAATATTTCATTGTAACAATATTTATTTATTAACAGTAAATTATAGGGTTGACCTCAGTATACTGTATATTAAATAATGTAATAAATAATACAACTTATTTGTATAGCATTATTACAAGATGGTTTAAGGAGAGTAGGATAAAGCTGCTTGGGTCATTCAAAAAAGATTATGTGGCTAGCCCTACGTTAGTCTGATTCAGCCACACATTATCATCCTAGTTTTAAAAACAAAGTACTCATTTTCACGCTTTGATTTTACATGGGGATGACAAGGCACAGGAATTGTTTGGAGTTACCAGCAATGGAAGCCAGGTTGTAGTCGAGTGCTTTACTTAATAAAACATTCAACTACTTCAAAGTATATAAATATTAACAGATTATTCTACAACTAAAACCTGCAAGAGAGCTGTCACGGGGTTAGTAACGCTGGGGCAAGATTTCTCCAAGCAAGCGCCTCCAAACTCAATTTTACGCCCACACAACTTCCCAACTGTCTGTAAAGATTCTAACACAAACACACAGCGAGCAACAACGCGTCACTATCAAATTAATGTAAACATAATGTGGTTAAAAACGCAATAAGTTATTTAACTAGCATTAAATAGCATTAACTATCACGTTGGGAGGGACAACGTGAACTTCAAATTCCAAGCAGCCACCCCGTCCAGTGGCTCGTTAAGTTGTGCGGCGGGTTGTGTTGTTTTTGTGCCCCGTAATATTTAAAATAGAGTTATACCTAATTTTAAGAAAATACGTTATGTACATCTAGCTTTTTATTATTTAAAATAAAATATAAATATAATTATCGTTTGAAATAAACATTTACTTCACAATTGTTTATGGCTTGCTCTTGACAATAAGGTTAAATTATTAATCAGCCCCACATTTATACAAAAAATATTTATTTAACACATTATCACCTTATATAGGCCTACGTTTAATTAACAATGGGCAACATATCCAAAGGTAAAAATCCTCTCAATGCTAAAACATTGTTACCAAAAGTAGGTTTAATAAGGTTATATTGTAGTCAACAAATATTTTTAATATAATCGTTCAATAAATTTCACCGCACTTGTTATTATTTTATTGATTTATTATTAATGGGCTTATACTTTTCCCATGCATACCTTATTTTGTTAGAAATTCTAGGCTTCAGGTCAGTCATTAATACTAATATCCTTCGTATAAGGCGGGGAAATGCTTTCTTTTGACTGCATCACATACATAGCATGTGTATATTATATTAGGATACAGTATCCTTTAAGTTAAAGAAAAGGCCATTGCTTTGAAAATGTCACTGCTGGATCTTGTAGGTATCTTGATTTCTCTGATTAAATCATAAGTAATTATTTAAAGAACTAAGTAAAAACTATTAATTTACTTGCTGCCGTGTATCGAAACCGTCGTCAATGTAGGCATCATCAATGAAACGTTGGTTTCGAAACGTGTCAGAATAGTAAGTTAATAGTTTTTACTTGGTTCTGTAAATAATTACTTATGAACGTCATTACTGTTTTAAATTCAATATCTCTGTTCAAAAGTTGAACTATTGCAACGTCAGTCCTTTTACGAGTGATAAAAGATCATTGAAACGTCAGCGTTTTATCTTGTCATAAAAAATGCAAGCAGCCGCATCATACTATTAGTTCGTGTAAATTACGCGATTATTAGGCTCTTATTGTGAGTCATATTATAATAAAGGAGGCCTATATTATTACTGTTATACAGGATGCCGTACCTCTATTGTAATTTATCGCGGTTACATTTTATACGGGTAGTTAACTTGAGATATTTTTTTGTTGATTTATATATTGAATACATTTATTGACTTTGATTGATTGATACATTTTACATCGTCTGATACATTTCTTAATATATTTAATATATTTTTCATGTAATTGTTACTTGGAAGATGTAGAACAGTTTTATTAGGCCTATATCGGCCGCTTGTCAACGCCCTAAATAGGCTTAATGTATTACTCACTAAGCGTTCTTTAATATTCATAGGTTATGTTAGTCACACGGCTATTATTTTGTTCTACTGATCACCTTAAAAGTAAACACAAAATTCAGTGACAAACTTGATCAGTCCATTTGACGAAGAATAGTTCCAATGAAATGTGGAAATTAGCCTTTTTTTATTTAAAAGGTAAATATCAGGAACCCTATCTACGATCAGACCATACTCCTATTGAGTCCGAAATCTTAAACATTATAATTAAAAGATACTTAACTAAGTGAATATGTAATGAGCTTACTTGCTGAATCGTTTCGAAACAATCGTTCCTTTTACGAAGCAAAGCTTCTACATGGAACGATTGTTTCGAAACGCGTCAGCAATTAAGCCCTTACGTATTCACTTAGTTAGGAATCTTTTAATTTTAGTTTAATCAGTGATTACAGCAAACAACTTTCAACATTATGTTTCGTGTATAACGTGGATTATCATTTGGCAAAAGAATTTTTAAGCTTCTTCTTTTAATCATAGAGAATGGCACTACAGCATCCCGTCCATTAAAACGGAGGTTCTAAGTCGATACCGACATAATCAAAACTTTTTCTCTGTGTCTTATGGATTGTCAGGGCAAATCCTGGTCTAACTGGGAATTGGGTACATCCAAGTTGACTCTTGCTTGAGTCCAATGTAATTCTGGAAATATGAACTTCTTAAAAATTTTCGAAAACTTGATGTTAACAATTTTTCAGAAAAATGTCGGCATTGAAAACTTGATAATGATTTTTTAGACATTTTTCATTTATCCCATTGGATTGCTAAGGTTAAAAATCTCCTTTATACTAACTTTGGTGAAAATCTTTAGAGTAGTTTTCCAGAATAAATTTACTATTTTATATATAATTTTTGAAAACTTGCTAATAACGATTTTTCAGAAAATTTTCACTTCCCCCATTGGATTGCTGATCTTAACGACCCCCAATATACCAAGTTTCCTGAACATCCTTAAAGTAATTTTCGTATTTATACAATTTTTCGAAAATCGATGATAATTTTTCAGCAAATTTTGACTCATCCAATTGGGTTCCTGAGTTTAAAAACCCCCTATGTACCAATTTCGGTGAAAATCCTTAGAGTAGTTTCCGAGAAAAAATTTACATAAATACAAGAATATTAGATATTATGGTAGGTCGACATGTTCTTGAACAAATTGAATATTCTCTTTAAAGGGGCAATTATTTATAAGAGAACTAAAGAGCAACAATAACAAAAGATAGAAATTGTTTAGCTTTTTTGGAAATAATATTGAATAAGGACAATAATGGTTCTATTATTACTAACTGATACAAAAAAAAACTTTTAGTGGAATATATTAATAAATTACTAAAAATAATTATTATATTTACTAATGATTTTTATATACATTATCAAGAGCACAGTGGTACAATATATTACAATGATTCGCTAGTTGCTATTTAATACATTACAAAAATTTGATCACATTTGGTTTTCTAAATTTGAGCCAAATTAATTTGATCAAATATAACAATTCTATTAAAATAATTAGGCTGTAATACAAAAGCAATTTGTTAGTTAGTAGTAATTTAATGGGCATTTTAACTGAACACTTTCAATGCATGTTTATTTAAGTACTGGAATGCAATATTTAAATAAAGAGAAAACTGTTCATCATCGAGTCAAAGATATTATTTTTAATAATGCAACGTTTCGGCAACTATTCGTTATCCTTATTAATAACCTTATTACCCTTATCAATATTACATTGATTTTAATTACACATACAAAATAAGTTTGTATAAGCCATTGTTGTATAAGTTTAAAACATCCAAAAATTAGTTAGTGTTTTATTGGTGTTAATTTCTGTTTTTTTTTGTGTTTAGTTTTATTTTGTTATTTTTGTGTCGTATTATATGTTTTAACATTGTTGTTCTCTTAGTGTTGCTACTGTTTTTAATTTCTTAGATGATTTTAGGACTCTTGCTACTTTGGTGGGTTTTTTCGTTAGTTTCTTGACTAAACGTATTGAGTTTTGTAAAGATTTAAATTATTGTAATGAGTGTAGGATTACTAGTATTTTGTAAGAGTAGTTAAAACCAATGTAATATTCTTTTTAGCTTTAATAAGGGCAACGAAATATTTGCCGAAACGAGCATTATTAAAATTAATATCTTAGACTCGATTTTCAACCGTATTGTCATGCATTTAATACGTCCTAGTTTTCAAATATTTTAAAAATAAGATTCATGATAATATTTTGCCCCCCGCGTCCAAGAAGCTGCTAGCTTTTGTTTTCATAATTGCCACCCTATAAACAAAACTCAAAACGTTACTGTCGCTCTCAATTCCATTACTTAACCTCTTGATTGCCTCTATTTCTGACCTCTAAAATACAGTAGTGGCCTTGTAATATAATTCAACAGATAAAATTTTAATTCACTCAATTTAAATGAGGGCAAAACCTCATTCTTCACAAAATATAGAATTTATTTAGTACTCAAACACGTTCCTTTAAATCAAGATGTCTAATTCAGTGATGACATGCACTTAAATTAACTTGGTTAATTAGAATAACCATAGAGAGCGCATGAGTAACACTGAAGAAGTCAACCTGGTTTGCTGAAACAAGTCTGTATAATAAATAATAACTAGGCTTATACTGTCGGGAATGGTGAGCTGTTTGTTTTTATATAAGTTATATGAGTGGATACATAAATAAAATCTCAGAAGTAATAAGAAACTTTCATTGCTTTTTATCACGTACATGTTATTGTACTTAACAACAATCTTACTTGATATTGTTTTGAAAATTGACTTTCAGAAGATGTAACTTTTGGAAGTCAACTCACAAAAAAAATCAAATACTAGTCTGGTGGAGTGCAATAAAAGTGTAAACGATGGCACTCGGTGGCACACGTGCCACTGGTGGTACGCAGGAAGATATCAGGTGGTACGCGTCACGTGGCCTCATCAAAATGAGTTGGATCTGCAGGAAAAATTTATCGATTAAACAAAAGACAGTTCCATGAGAGATTTTTTAAAGTGAAATCATTAATAGACTTCTGGATCGGGTGTAAATCCGAGTAACCAATTCTTTTTCGGAAAGCTGTGCTGTTTTTGATCCCATTTGTCACTAGTTATTTGTGTGAGAGTAGTTTGTCTGAACTGTTGTATATAAAACATAAATGTACAAACAAACTTACAAGTGCTGAAGAGGACTTGAGGATAAAATTAACTTCAATCACTCCTGCAATTCGCTTTTTACTGACAGGCAAACACCGACAAGCTTTGCAATAATCAAAATACGCATTGACCTTTAATGATTTTTGTTGTTTTTTACGTTTTTTGGTTGTTGTACCAATCGTATTACATGTTTTTCTATAGATATGAATATTAAACAGAACTGTAATGTGCATGTATGTTTTGATTTTCTTTATTGTCTTATAGTTATTCAAAATTAATTGAAAAGTGAAAGAATAGTTAAATACTTTTATTACTTATTTAATAAAAATAAAATTAATAATGGACGTGTTTCTGGCATAAAATGTGTTTCCAAAAATACTAGAATCATGGAGGCTTTCTTCCAATCTATACCCTCCCACCCCCTGGATATGGTAGCCAAAATCTCCTAAAACCTTCAGGTGGTACGCAGTTGCTGGTATAAACAATAAGTGAGACATACAAAAAAATATTGTTGTATACTAAAATTACCTTTAAACGTATTTGAAATTTCCTCTTAGATAAATCACCAAACAGATTTTTAACTTGATTCTAGTCCAAATATTCAACTTTAATTATGTTCTTAATTTTGTATATCTTAATAATCTTTCAGAAGTATTTAAAAACATGGTGTCTCACGAAATCGTCAAATCAAACACTAACACAAAATAAATCAAAACGGGAAATAAAACAATACATTTTTTTTAATTTAGAATTTTCATTTATATGCACTGATCATACATGTATTAATATGCACACAATAAAGTTATAAAATACATAAATTAAAAAAAATATATATATATATTTATTAAATTAAAAATATTTCAAAAACAAGAATACTTTTAATGAATATATTTATTCAAAGCTTTTCGCCGATAAAATAGTATCAGCATCTGCAGGAAAATAATTATCTAACAAAATATTTTTAAAATATTTTAAAATAGTTTTTGAAATATTTTTAATTTATTAACTATATTACAAGAAAACATATCACCATATTAAATATATATATATATATATATATATATATATATATATATATATATATATATATATACTGTATATATATATATATATATATATATATATATATATATATATATATATAATTTATTTAGTCTACAACTCTATTGTGTGCTTGTGTGCATATGTCTTGTTTGATTTATGAACAACGCAAAAATGATTGCAAAATCTATTTATTAATATCATATATATTTAATAATACCTCTGTTATCTAGGCTGATAAAAGCATTTCTAGTATTAAATAGAGTAATGCAATAACATATTATTTTGTAATAGGCCAGATCATATTTTAAGATTAGTAATAATGCCATATGGTAAAAATGCAATCATTGTAATAACCTTTCAAGGTTATTCCTCTAAAAAGAATATAATTTATAGTGTTTATGTTCCCCTTGCTATTAAAAAATAATTGTTTCATATAATTTTTGAAACAGTTGTTTATAAATTTTAAAAGAAATTATTAACCAGAAGTTATAATACCTATGCTGGGATTGGAGTCGATAACGATGATTTACAATCGAATAGCAGCCCACTTATGTGCAGTACCAATTTAAATCAGTGATCATTAGTAATCAAAGATTTACATTGTTCAGTCGGTCAGTAAAATATTAGATTTGTCGATATCTCTTGGTTGATGAACTTAAACACGAGGTTTATCAAAAGATAAACTTCTGTTCATTTTAAAAATTAATTATCTTCTATTTAATTACATCTGATTCCAGCATTATCGGGACTAAAAGTTTTGATTCAGAAATCATTGACCTTTAGCTTTAAAAAAATGGATGGTATATGGACCAAGAGTAAGACGATTTAAGAACAGATTAGGTAGGTTAACTTATAATTTATAAATTGAATCTTAAGTTAACCACATGAATTAACATAAGGTACGCTAATTAATCATTCAAAAGTTTGATCTGGTTCAAATTTTCAGTAGTTTATAAAATACTTTTTATTCATCCCATAAAGTTTAAATACATTTTTTAAAACTTGTAATGGATAACACTTGATGTTAATACATTTTTTCAAATGTTAATTCGTTAATTAAATTTAAAATGAATTAATTTTAGTTTTATGTAGGAGATAAACTTTTCACAAAAGGGGCAAGGTATGCAATATAGTTATTTCGTCCCGTTTGGCTTAAAATAGGAAATAACATAGGCCTAGGACTTTAAAAAAACAGCTGATTTTATGTTATCTTAGATTATCTGGTAGAAAAGCTGTTTAAACACATAGGTTATGTTACTTTATTTAAATTTTTTATAATTATTTAATAAAAAGTAACTAAAATTAACTTTTACTTTGCTGGACTAAGTAGGATTTTACTGTACAAAATATTTCTCTATATTACTTGTTTAATTTACTCTACGTTCATAAGCATAGTGATGTTAATAACTTACAAAAATTAAAATAATGTTAATTTCTTAAAACAGATCGGATTAGAACTTTGTTTAATATAAATAAAAAAAAGTTCCCAAATATTAAGAAGCAATTAAGATGATTCTGCGAATCTGATTCGAGAGAGGAACAAGAAGCTGAACTGTTAGTAAAGTTCAAGAAAAGATGATGTCATGACATTTTCTTAGAACCAAAATGGCCCAAGAAATAAAGTATCTAGAAGCAAAAAAATAAACATATTTCTTGTCTCAAGCCTCCGTTTTCTAGGGGTATTGTATGGTTGTTCTAGATGCGCCATTTTTCCAAAATATTTAAAAAGTTTTAAAATGATTATTAAATTATTGAAACGAAAAGGATGTTTAAAGAGAGGTTATTAACTTCAAACGGCATGTCGATACGTAACTAAAGAACTGAGATTAATACAGATTAATATATTTCATTAATGACAGAGTTAATGTTCCACCCCTTCCAGACAATTTTGCACATCTTAGGACGGTTGCAGAAGTTACGTCCTATTTGCTAGAACGAGTGCGGCAAGAAACTGATTTCCGGTAAAATATTAGCAGGATCACAAATGAATACCAATAAATTTCTATATGATTTCAAAATTGTTAATTCCTTGAAAACACTACTTGAATAAGACAAGAAATGTTTTGATACAAAATAACACCTCTACAGATTCTCTAAGTCAAATATATAAATTTATACATGATTTCAAAATTGTGAATTCCTTGACCTCACTACTTGAATGAGACAAGAAGGATTTTGATACAAAATAACACCTCTACAGATTCAGTAAATCAAATATATAAGTTTCTATACGATTTTAAAGTTGTAATGTTTTTTTTATAATTCGGTTCTTCGGCACTGCGTCTAAATAAGAGTAATTTGATACAAAACAATACTTCACCGATTCTGTAACTTAATTTATATGAATTTTCAAAATTGTCTACCAAGTCCTGTTCGACTCACCTGTAAGTCTATAACTTTTAATTTTTATCTGGAAGTCATGGATTTCTAGTTGTATTTGTAAAATATTACTTTTTGTAACACACTAAGAATATATTTACTAGGTATGAACAATACGTGTTTCTTTGAACAACTAGATACCTGAAGGTTTTTCCTCATTCAAACTTTGCCAATAGCTAGTAGCTGTTTAATATGATTTAAACATTACTTTTTAAAACATTTAAAAATATATTTATTTTTATTTCATTTTGCTTTGAATCACTTATATTTGGTATTTGTACAACGTCAGGTCTGATGTTAAGAGTTGTGTGTTTAATCTACCCTGAATGTTTTATTGAAATAATTGTGAATTCGTAATGATATCCTTGTTCCAATTCACTTCATTACGATTCGGTTTCAATCTCTTATTTAAACTGTTTTAATCATTCTAAAAACTTATTTTCGTTTTAATTTACGACCATAAACTGTAATATTAAAATTGACCGGCTGATAAGATCATGTTACAAGTAATTAAACTTTAATGTGTTTGCAGTTTTTATTTCACATTAGTTTTAACTAAACCTCCGTGGCATGGGAAATAATCACTAAAAACAATACCTCAACATACAACCCGTAAACGTTTCTCTTATTACAGTGATTAAGAAATATTACAAGTGATCTTGGCTTAGTTAAAAACTTATAACATTGACTGGGATCATAAGAAGTAAATAGTTACACGTTTATTTAAACTATGTACTAAGTTCATTGTTTAATTTAAATGTTTCTTCTAGGCCTTGTGTAATAAAATCACTTTTTTAAATTTTCACTATTTTTATAATTTCACTACTTTAAAACAACCATTGATTTAACGATATTCCTCACCAGCACAGTTAGAACTACTTCTCTGTATTTCTCAATGTGTGATATAGTTCTTGTTAGTTTTTACTGTGTTATTCAATTCCTTTAATTTGTTCACACTCTCCATATATATGTATATATATATATATATATATATATATATATATATATATATATATATATATATAGCCTACATATATCTTAAATTTTCCATCTTTAATAAAATACTTTCTATTCATCCACCAAGTTCAAATACATCTTTTTTTAAACTTGTGTAGTAGATGACAATTGACGTTAATACAGTTTTTTAAATATTAATTCATTAATTAAATTTAAAATGAATTAATTTTAATTTTATTTGGGAGGAAAACGTTTCACAAAAGCGGCAAGGTATGCAATATAATTATTTGCTTAAAATAAGTGATAACATGTGATTTCATAAAACAGCTGATTTTAAGTTATAGGTTATGTGGTAGAACAGCTGTTTTAACGCATACGTTACATTACTTTATTTACAATAATTATAATTATTTATTAAAAAGTAACTAAAGTAAATTTTTTCATGTTGACCTAAGTAAGAACTGACTCTAAAAAAGGTTTGTTTATATTACTTATTTCTTATCTGCGGATAAAGTGTTATGTATTTATAGATTGTAATAAATCATCCATCCTATTAAAATGTAATAGTCTACATATTAAACACATTTGTTATTAATTCATTTGAATAATTATTTCTGTATATTGTAAAAGTGTCTAAACTGATTAGAAACTAATATATTGATCAAAGACTAATTTATTAAAAAAAAGTCATTGAAAAGATAACATGTTCTAATTTTATTAATCTTTCACCCATCACTAAACCCTTATTTGTTTAAAAAATCAATTAGTAGATAATATGCTCTAGTTTTATTAATCTCTCATTCATCTTTACTTATAAAAGGTTAACAAACAAGCAAAAAATTAGTTCATATAAAATTTAGACTTTACTCATTTTCATTATTTAAACTATATCTAAATACATTTTTATTTACCTTTAAACAAAAATAAGTAAATTTAGTAGAGTATGAGACATTTTAAATATAATTAAAAATTACTTAACTAAGTGAATTCCTTTTGGCTTTGCTTCGTAAAAGGACGATTGTTTTGAAACGCGTCAGCAAGTAAGCCATATGTATTCACTTAGTTAAGTAATTTTTAATTATAGTTTAATCAGTGAATTCAAGATGATTACATCAAGAAATTTTAAATATAGTAACTATTGTAAGATTAATGAAGTCGGATCATATTACCAGCTCTCTCAAATAACAGATTTATCAAAAGACCTTGTAAATGAAGAGATACATTTTCGTGGAATATCTCTACAAAGCTATAGGCCTAGCGGTACTTTATAATATGTTGCTACTACTATATCAACTGAACAGCTGCATTACTTAAAAGTTACAGTTTAAAACATAAACAGGGAATCATTACAATTACCATAACCCTTGAAAAAAATACAAGGCTAAGTTCAAAATTACTTTAGAGCCTGGAATTAATTAAAGAGCCTGGAATTTTGTTTTGTACCATATAAAGCATTTTTCAGAACAGTAAAAAAAACGAATACTCATAACATTATTTAGATGCAAACTAAAATATTTACAGCCTTTAATCTTATAGATATAGTGTGTCGAAAGCCATAATTTCAATTTCTTAGCTTAGAGGCCGTGTTTATTTTGTGAAATAAGCGATAAAATACAAATTACTATTATACTCGTCTTCATTTCTGTTAGGAATATTAGTATACGTTTGAGTAAAGTTTTCTGCCATTCCTAACGTTTCAATATTGTCCTCGGTTGACGCGTTTCGGAGTAACTCCATTTTCACAATCGTGACATAAAGTACGATTTAAGCTTTGAAAATTGAGTGACTCCGAAACGCGTCAACAGAGGTGAATATTGAAACGTTGGGAATGGAAGAAACTGTACTCAAAAATATAATAAAATACAAACTGAAAATTTTTGATGTAGCTAGTTTTGACACTACTCAATTCTCTAAATTGCTATACAGTGTAAACCTTTAACTAACCAAATCTCTCAGAACTAAAGATGTATTTCCAATAAATCATAACCATTCCATAATTACAATACATTCATGTGTTGGTAGCTAGATGATACAGCCTATAATATGTGTTTGGGTTTAAAAAGACAGTTATATGATAACATACATTAAACATTATTTTTTAAAAAGGTAATTGGTAAATGCATTAGACAAGCTGAAATTAAAACTGCGACCAGAATATAAGCACTTCTGCAAATGTTGACACCTTAAAATGTGTTTTGCCAGACACAATGTCCACTATGCAAGACGAGTTGGCTACGTGTATTAGCTACGCCACGTATCAAGGATTCCAAAGACATTCTCAGACGTGTTCATTCGTACGATGTTATAAGAGCATTCAGACCTGTCCTGTGAAAAGACCTCTTAAAATTTGACAAAGGATACGATAAATTATAACTCTTTTGTCATTTAGTGGTGTACAAATGTTTCTTCTTTATTCATTTATAAATCTTTTAATGGAAATAATCTGACGTTTTCTAATTATTATTATAAATGTTTACGTTTCTAATGAACTGCGCAAGACTATATTAACCATTACTTATTTTAAAGTTACTGAAAACTTCACCATTGTTCTTCACAATAAAATACTAAGAACATATCAGTATTGTTGTGCCTAACCTAACTAATGTTAACAATACATCAAAGTAGTGGACATGAATAAATGGTAAATAAATAACAATAACCCTTGCTACAAATATTTAAACACCCTTGATGTACATTTCGCCAACACAGTTAGCATCATCAGAAGGTTATAAACATTGTTTATAGCACCTTCTGATGATGCTAACTGTGTTGGCGAAATGTACATCAAAGGTGTTTAATATTTGTAGCAAGGGTTATTGTTATTTGTTTATCATAATTACGCTACTGTGCTCTGTATAAAATTTCATGAATAAATGGGATTCGCCCTTTTTTGGCGCTTTCGTATTTAACTGTTTATAATTGAATGAAGCAAAGTAACGTGGAAAATTCCATTTCCTTAGGGATCATTAAAGGGTATCAACCCTTAACACACCCTTATAAAAAATAATGATGATCAGAGTAGATAAGCAAAGGGAAAACATATTAATTCTCTTTTACTACGAAAACAGGGAGAAATTATACCATCGTTTGAGCTGGGCCTCTTGCCATGTGTAGACGTGATCTCTACCCGGGGTGAAGAAAGTTTTCTACACTCTTCCTATGATAGTTGGAATATTCGAATAGAATAATGAAAGTAATTTATTAGTAAAAAAAACATAAACATTACTAACAAATCGTAACGTTAATGAATTTATTATTATTTTTTAAATTAAATGTTTGCTGTATTTTAAGGCAAGTAGTGTTTTCTTGAAGTATTTAAAGACATCTCGGAGCCCAAAAGTGAACGATCAGTTAAATTGGTCTGAGGATAAAGGTGAAACACGTTATGATGCACAGAAAATATTAGAACAAGTATAAACAAAGTATAAAACGGATTCGGCGTGGAAAATGAAATTAAAATTAGAAAACCACTATGAATCGTAGAAAAAGAAAGTACTGACCGAAGGTCTAAAAGCCTTAATGGGAAAAAAGGGAATAACAAGGCCGTAGCCAGAAAATATTTTTGGGTGGTCAGGTCAGTACCAGGGGTTTTAATTTAAACCCTTTTGAACCACAATCCCCATGCTTATTTTTAAAATTATAGCTATCAATGTAGATTTACTTTACAGTACATTACCCCTGTCTTTTCATTTAGAAATCGTACTGTACATTGTATTTAAAGAAGCAAAATCTAAATATTAGTATACATGCAACGCACAATGGCGTAAAATATGTTCCTGGATTCACTCCCTTTGTGCACTCTTGTGTTGTCTATTTATAATTTAAATTGCCCTTTTAAAAACCTAGTAAACATGTTTACTACTACTAAATTTCGTGAGAGGTTTGACCCCTAACCTCCCTGGCTACAGGTCTTTCTCGTTAATTCGTTGAATAGTCCATACTAACCTCCCCTCGACAAAGCAACAGTACAACAATTAACGCCAGCGGCTGTTACTAACTTATTACTCGATAGCATACTAATATCTCGAAGCTTCAAGGGTAGCAGCGCTTTTTGTTAGATGCGGCTTTTTCCCTTAGAGCCTTTCTCCTGTTGTTATTAGCAGCACCCTCGGAAATCACGCTAAAAGACCTATTTTATGTTTAGTATTGCCAATACCCACCCAGTGCACCTGTATTTAGAGAAATAAAATATGTTTATAATACAGGTAGGACTAGTTTAGGGACAGAAACACTCAGGTAAAGGGTTTAGGAGGGATCAGGTACACGGTGACGTATCTGAAGCAGACCCTTCCTGCATTGGAGTCCACCCGCCCACTAACTAAAGTGTATTTTTAGTAACGCATTCAAACATGAAAAATTCGACGATGATAGAGTAAAGTGGCGTTAAGGTAACTTTTATGAGTAACTTTAAAAAAGGTCTTCTTAAATTATCATAGAATCTTTTTCAATTTCTCAAATTTTTGTGTTCCAAGATATTTAAGAAATATTTTTTTAAATGTTATAACACTTTTATTTACATTATTCAAAATCTCTAGGCTGTGTGATAAAATGGAATATAATAAGTTATTTCTTATAGGGTTGGAGTATCAGTTTGTGACAATTTCCATTACAGGGGTGCTGGGAATATTAGCATCAATTGGCTTTCCTATAATGACTTATTTATTAATGTTGGAAAATAAGATTTTAAAAGCTAATTTGCCTTATTTTCTCGTAGTCTTTAGATGATAATAATAAATCGATTGTTTGTCATACAATACAAAACAGTTTTACTTAGGCATGGGCCGATTCTATACTTTTACTTAGGTAATTCTCGATTCCAGGAATCGTCGATTCTAATTGTATAGAGCAATCGCCGATACTCAATTCTCCATTGATTGAAGTGTCGATTTTTCAGTTACACATAATACATGATTGTGGACGATGCTATGTGATATATAATAGTACAGTAATTCCTATTGGGGAGTAATATCCTATAGGGGAGGCCTACACATCGTCTTCACTTTACATCATTTGCCACTGTTAACTTATTATATTAAAATTGCTAAAAAGAGTATAGCATCCGTGGTATCGCCTTTCGGTAGGGTTTCGATATATTTTGTATCAATAAGGTGGTTGCTACAAATACGTAAATCCTTATATGTAGCTTCGGCTGTTTCGTTCGTTAATTAACTCCGTAATACAAGCGTAATTCACATTTAGTCACATTTAGTACGCAATCGACAGAGAGAAAAATCTGTAGGCCTACCGATATTCTTCTAATTTGATATGACATTAATGTCGAATACGTGTAGTTTGATTCTTTTTGATAGTTTGATAGCAAACAAAATGAAAAAAGTGGCGCTCGCCAGCGATTCCATTGTATTTTGGTTTGTTTCGTCGTGCTTGAGTTTTGCGTAGTTACGACTGTTTCGAGGTTATGTTGTCAGGTACCTTTCAAGTGTTAGTTTTATTATCTTTATATTTATTTTAGCTTCTTTTTCAGCTTCGCGTGTTACATATAACGAACGGCGAAACCGGCTTGACCCACTGCGTGTTCAGATGCTAGTAATATTGAACAGAAACTTGCATTACTTGCCACTCTTTCAAATTATTATACATTAAAAATGAGCCTTTTTGTATAAATTTGAAATTTTTTATTTTTCACTTAATAAGAATTAATTATTTTAATAAATTAATCAACATTTCTACATGTGTCTTCCTCTGTTAAATATTTCACACAACCCCCTATTTGTGAAAAAATTCGTTAAAACTTTAGTTTAAAAAAATTTCTGATTTAACACGTAATCGCATAAAAACTGTTAGTTTTATTCCAATTAAAATTTATATGAATACCTTTTTCTGCTAGTCTTTATATCGATAGAAATGACCTGTTTATTCTTACTCAAATATTTTTTTATTGTTATTATTTTTTAATAAAGTTTACTATCACACCGAGTAGTTTAAATATTAGCTTTATAAGTAAGTTATTAACGTTTCGTAGTGCCTACATCACAACTGTCTACGCCAAATTAAATAAAAAATATTGATTTTCTAGTATTAATTATAATCTACTACTTCACAAATTTGTAAACTTCTAAACACAAAAACAGTTTCCAATAAATTATTTCATTTAATTATTAATAAAAAACGAATTACTCTAAACTTCCATCACGCGTGTTGTGCCTTATTGAAGAACACAGATATATATATATATATATATATATATATATATATATATATATATATATATATATATATATATATATATATGCTGGAACATATTCCTTCTCGGATGGGAAAATATGATAAATAGTTATTATCTGGAGTACTCCAGATATATATATATATATATATATATATATATATATATATATGTGTGTGTGTGTGTGTGTGTGTGTGTGTGTGTGTGTGTGTGTGTGTGTGTGTGTGTTTATGTGTGTGTGTGTGTGTGTGTGTGTGTGTGTGTGTGTGTGTGTGTGTGTGTGTGTTTGTGTGTGTGTGTGTGTGTGTGTGCGCGTGTGCGTGTGTGCGTGTGCGTGTGCGTGTGCGTGCGTGTGTGTGTGTGTGTGTGTGTGTGTGTGTGTGTGAGTAATTTTAGTATACATTATAATATATAATGGGTTTAATTGTTTCTGTGTTATATACAAATTCGTACGTTTGAAAATTATTTTATTTAAAAAAATCAAAACGTACTCAATAACAGACCAATTAATTTTTTTTTAATTCACTAATACAAAATTGCTCATAATCAGTAAATGTCATTTCGACGTCACATTATTAGTATTTGTCCTAAGCTTTAATTTTGACTTTTTACTCTCAAGAAACTCCCTCAACTCTGAAATATTTAGAAGTTCATTCACGCCTTCGTATGGTGAAGATCCAAGGTCAGCCGGTCCGGATACGCTGTCTGACAGTTTTGCACATGTCTTATTGTTCCTATCCTGGCCAGCAAAGTTAAATGTTTCCACCATATTCCTCTCCTTTTTTATTTCTCAATTATTGGTTATTTTAGTTTCCATCCGTTACTTTCTCTGTATTGAAAGTCTTTTACATTTTATTGCTATTACAGACTACTTAATGATTATTGTTTTACTCGTATTTTCCCAGCCAGTAAATTCAATTTGTGTTTTTGACAGTTTAATACAATCGTTATAAATCCAATTACATATTAATTATTAGTCTACCACCAGTGTAAGGGTTAAAATTTATATTTATCCTACTCCGTTATATATCTTGTAAGTATTACGAAAAGCTTTTAATTACAATTTTTGTGACGAAAATTTCACCCCTACATTTTATTAGGGAAATTTGTCATCACTAAAATAAGATATACTGTACTCAAACACAGACACACACATAGGCACACACACACACCCACCCACCCACACACAGACACACACACACACACACACACAAACACACACACACACACACACACACACACACACACACACACACACACACACACACAGGGGCCTCTCCAAACCAATTAGTTTTAGGAGAAAAATATTACCCTATAAAACAGCGCTAGGTTTATAGTGGAATAGCTTCCCGACGACTCAACAATTAATTATGTAATTTTAAGTGCCAAAATAGCATAAAATACGAAATGCTAAAGATAAAAATGTCGAAAATTCGAGCGGGAGGGTTTCGCCCCTGACTCTCCGCGTCGTGCCCCCTAAACATCATCCTGACTACCGCACTGAATTACTATTATTTATAATGAAAAGTTAATCCATTATAAAACTAATTTATTTACAAGAAACTGTTAACTGAGGACTTAAACAAATATTTTGTAATGGAGCACGCGTTTAATTTTTTTACGAATTTTAAAATATTAAGCTGAGATTTACTGAATGGTAAAATTCAAGTTAAAATACCTGAATGTTATCTTCTTTATAAGAGCTCGTTTTTCATTAAATCCCTTCTATTAGCTCACACTCTCTTTGTATATATCTTGCACAAATTTGCAATCGTTAATAAAATACGTTTTTATTCATCCACTCAAGTTCAAATACAATTTTTTCAACCGGTAGAGGATGACATTTGATGTTAATACAGTTCTTCAAATATTTATTAATTAGTTAAATTTAAAAGAGTTGATGTCTCGGTTGGATTCGAGCTGAATGACTACATGTTTGAAACCCTGTACTTTAGCACTGAAACAAACTTTTCCATAGCTAATAATCTATTACTTAAAGATGTACATGAAATTATAAGAGAAAGGTTGCTTGCAAATAATGAAGCATTACAAGAGATGGATAGATTGAAAATAGACCATCATCAGCTTCATAAATTAGAAATAAAAAAGAAAGAAAGCGAATATATAAGAACAAACAAAAATAATTCTCCAACACTATATACCCTTACTGTGTGCATAGGGAAATGGAAACTTGCAAGGAAATTTTGCCACTTATTATTATGCTACTGTTATATGTATATACATATTTATATTAATTGTAATTATAAAATAAAAAGTAACTAAAATAAAATTTGTTTGTGGTCTTCAGTAGGAATTGACTTTAAATTTTGTTTATTTTACTTGTTAATTAGTATATTTAGTTGTAATTTAGTAATGAATTGTTTAAACTACAAGATGTTTTGGTAATATTTATCATAAAACGCTTCAAGTCATATAAAGGTTTTCATAATAACGGGTTGGGACAAATTAGAAGACACTATAATTATTTATTTCTTATTTAAATTAAAATTCTCATAAAAATAATATTTATTTATAAAATTGTTCATTGAAATTAAATAAAATTACGTTAAATAAAAAAATAAAAATGAAAGAACTACCAAAGAAAAAAGCAATAGGAAAAATATTAAGTAGGATTTATATCTAAGAATAAATATTTCTTAAGGAACAAAATATCCAGACCAAACTAAAACACTAAACCTTATGGTAAATTTATTCAAGTCACTGTTGTTTGGCTTACCTTCAACTGATAAGACACTATCACATGCTAGTAGCAGCACTAATATCTTGAATGCCATACTTGCTCACAAAGCTTGTCAGACCGACTGGCAGAATGTTGCTCGGCCTTTCATAACATAAACCAGTTCGTTTCCCCTCCATTCTCAGTTAGATGTAGTCTAAATTAAGATACAATCAAAATCTAAATTAAGCCACAATCACACTTAACTGGTTGCAATAGACTTACGAAAGAGTGGCAAAGAGTTTTTATACGCCACGAGTTGGTAATGTTTATATTAAAAAACAATTGGCATGTGTGAGGACTCCGACCAAAGTGTAAACGTCTGTGGTAAGCAAGAAGCTTAAATTTTAACTTAGCCTCATATAGCTATACTAGGATCATTATACAATTGGTAATCGACTTAAAGTCAATCATTAACAAAATATTAACAACAAGTTTAAGCTCAATATAAAATATAAAACAACTGTAAAATTTCAATATATTGCGAAACAAAAGGAAAACAATGTTCACACTTTTATTGTTACCATAATATGTTTTAAATACCACTTTAAAATTTAAAACTAATAATTTAAATAGAAGAAATTTTCGTTACATGAAAAAAGCGTTTTTATTAATTTCGTAGATTTTATTCTCACGTGAAACAATGCCCACACAACGTTACAGCTGCTAGGTAAACCATTATATATATATATATATATATATATATATATATATATATATATATATATATATATATATATTAAACCCATTATTATTAACGTTTTTTAAAATTTTATATTTAAATTGTCTTCCTTAGGATAATAAACATCTCCTGATAGCATATGCTTAAATAATCGAATAACTAATCAGAAATAGGTAAACTAAACGAAGCATAAAACATTTATGTTTAAAAATAAGGCCTTCTTGATCTTATTTACTAAGCATATCCTTTCGATTGCCTTGTGTGATTGTAAAAGTTCGCTGATATTCGGCGGCAACGAAAGTTACGATAAAGCATTTGTTGTATTAAATCATATGTGGTAAAACGAATAGACAAAATTTTTATTAAAATAGAAATAACAACAATTACAAGCATCTCAATGATTACAAAAATGTGCTTGAAACAAGTAAATTAAACAAAAAATATTTTAAAGTCAATACCTACTTAGGCCAACAAAGAAAACTTTTATTTTAATTACTTTTTAATAAATAATTACAAATAATATAAATAAAGTATCATAACCTATGCGTTAAAACAGCTGTTCTACTTCATAACATATAACAAAAAAAAACAGCTGTTTTATGAAATCAGCTGTTAAATGATATATATAATCAGCTATAAATGTTATAACTTATTTTAAGCCAAATGAGGCGAAATAAATATATTGCATTCCTTGCCTCTTTTGTGAAAAATTCTTTCACATACAAAACTAAAATTAATTCATTAAATTTAATTAATGAATTAGTACTTGAAAAACTGTATGAACATCAAATGTAATTCACTAGAAGTTGAAACAAATGTATTTGAACTTGAGTGGACCAATAAATCGTATTTTATTTATGATTGCAAATTTGAACACGATATATACATATAAACTCTGAGTTAACAAATTCAAAGTTCATAAACAGAAAAAGTTCGATATATTCTAGAGTTTGATTTATTTATTTATCGAAAAACCATACTGAAGAGATCTCTAAATAAGGTATCTACTATTGATATAAATATTTTCTCCATCTTGATTATTCGTCGAAATAGTCAGCTTTTCATAACATAATTGGAGAAATGTTATATAAGACAAACTGTGAAGTCAGTATTTTTCCCCAGTTAGTTCCCTAATACACCCCGATACTGGTAATAAAATTAAGTATTGCCTGGCAAGTAAATGATAGCTATTTTAGAAATTATTAATAAAAAAAATGCTTTTTTAATATTAGAAAATGCTGTTAAAGTAATGTATTTGTTATCATCATAGTTTAATAACATGTATAACTATAAATACTGAAAAAGCAATTCTTTAAATAACCAAACATTTCCAAAGTTCACGAATTTTTTATTAATTATTGAACTATCAAATTTCAAACTCCTTTATTATTTTTTAAATAAAAAATGGTTTCTAGGGGTTACTCCAGCAAGTAGACCTGCCCTTATGATGCCTTAACTTTCCCCTATTCCCCGTAACAAGAAATCGCTATGTTACCTATTAAATCTTAAGACTACATCAACTTTTAGCTGTTTTTTTTTAAATTACTTGAACACTCTCCCTAATAGAAAATATATTTATATATCTTGTTCAAATGTTCAATTGTTAATCAAATAATTTTTCATCCACCCAAGTTCAAACACATTTTTTAAAACTTGTAATGGATTACACTTGATGTTAGTACAATTTTTTCAAATATTAATTCATTAATTATATTTAATAAGTTGATGCTTTTAAGTAGATTCGAACTTTATGACTACATGTTTGGCAAATGTATTTAAACTTGAATGAATGAATAAAAGGTATTTTATTACAATTGAAAAATTGAACAAGATATATATAAAATAATTGTAACTTTGCAACACGGTTTTCTTGTATTCACTTATCACTTACACTATATTGTACTTGAACAAGAATCTTACTTTGTGTATATGAGAGACTACTTTCGAGGTCTAATTACGTGTCCTCATTTTCGAGCATCAACTTCTCATAGCAATCAGTTCTCGAAAGTCCATTCGCGTATATTTAAAGTAGGATTCTTGTTTTAGGTACATTATAGTGATATATATATATATATATATATATATATATATATATATATATATATATATACACACACACACACATATATATAGACCTATATATATATATATATATATATAAATATAAATATATATATATATATATATATATATATATATATATAAATATTCATTTATTTATATGAAAATATATTGTATACTCTAATAGTAGTGGCCTAATTATAATTTTTTAATAAAAAGTAATTAAAATATGATTTTTCTTTGTTGACTCAATTACGAAATGATTTTTTTTATTAGACTAATTGTTTTGTTTTAATTCACTAAGCCTATTTTTTAATTTAATAATATTATTCGATTGCAATATTGTTTGATCATTTTACTTCAAGGCCCTATTTGGTTCAGGGAAGGGTCTTTTGCAATTTCCTTTTTTTTAATGGAGCCAGTTTCTTTTCGTAGTTAACTAAACGTAAAACAAGACAGTTTTCTTCGAGAAACAGTGAATATTCTGTGCTTAAGGCTATCAACTCATTCAATCTACAACATCTGACCATAAAAAGATATTTACTAGTCAAGTTTTATTATTTTAGAGAAAAGTGGAATTTTGGAATTTGTTAATGTAAAACATATTATATGTTTCACATAATAATATGTCGTATGTACCTATATTATAGGTATAGTCATTGTTTAATTACTTAGTTCAATTTCCGAGTAAAGTAGGTAAGTACTTTTTGATTTGAAGATCTTAATTAACAAAGTCATTTATAAAATACCTACCCTGTCAGCTAAATATTAATAACTCTACCAAATGATAGCCTATAATTGAAATCATGTTTACGTACAAGTAAATATTATAATATTTTGACGTGAATTAAACGCTTCAATTTTTAACTATAATTATATAAACATTTCATTTATTTGAGGTCTATGTAATTTATTTTGAGGCTTGCATGTCTGAGGCATAAATAATTTTTTCTAAAGCTCTACGATTTTGACAGTTGTTGTTGGTGGAGTGGAAGGAGCTACAGACCAATCAAAAGGCAGTATTTCCTTACATTGCTTCACCTTCTGGGATCAGTGTATATGCATGTAAAGCACAAAAATAACAAACGTGTCAAATGAAGAAGATTAAACACAAAGACAGCCCTATTTTTCTCCCAATATAAACAGATTCCTGAATTTTGTAGTCCATTACGTTTGGTGAAACTTAATTAATCACTTTTAAGTGATTAAATAAACAAATTGTTGAATTTACGTGTCTCCTATTATTGCCCATACTTACTACAAAAAGGTATAGTTGATTCACCTTTTACGATCTCTACAAAAGGTAGATTCAAAACCGTATTATTAGAAACTACTTCTTTCCTTGTAAAATAAATGTTTTTTTAATTGATTGTGTAATAAAGCTGGTATCGTCACCGTACACATTTTCTTCTACGCTGCGCCTGGATTGTACGCGTTTAAAGGTTATCGCGCACGAGTAATCGTACGGAGATCAAATGAATCAAATAAAAAAATTGATTTATTCTTTACGTAGATATCGGGGAAAGGCAGTAATTTTCCCATTGCTTACCTCGTTCAACAAATCATGATAATTATTGCAAAAGAGATCACTTCTACGCGCAGTATACAATATTTGTTTGCTGAGTAGGTTAATTTCTTGTACTGCATGAATAAGTGATTAAGCTAAATGTTTGTCGGTAAAGCGGAATAACACAAATACGTATTATTCGTATAATATTTGCACAATATATTTGCAGCTATTGATATTAACATTTTTTTTATCTAAGCTGGGGTATATGTTCCAAAATACACACAGGCCTAGTGGCGACTTCTCACACAAGCTTCCGTCACGTCATTTGCATGCACAATTAGTATAGCCTACCTACCGCGAGAAAGGATTCAGGATGAATTATCCATGTAGCAACCTGGTGAACCCTTTCCATGGAGATATTAAAATAAAAACCGAACTGTATTGCAAGAAAAATTATATGAAAAATCCTAGTGAAAAACCCCTGTCAGAAAAATCCTCGTCATTTATGACATAATTTAAATATACTCGTATGTCGTATAAATATAATTTAGGATGTATAAATATAAATTTAAACTATAAATTAAATCAAAATTTAATTTTGACTGAATGTATCATTTAATCTTAAGCTTTAATCAGTTCCCCCAACCGGCTGAAATCTGTGGGCCACAGTCTACCTCATATTTAATTAAGTATTTACATTGAACCTCCTACCACAATCAAGTAGCCTACTATTCTCTTGAATTAAGCTTCAATGGGCAACCACTGCAATAACGAATCGAAGAGAAGGACGAATAAAACATGAAACAATAAATACATAACAGACTCACGCCTGAGCAATAGTCTTATCTGTGATTCACAGCATTGAATAATGCGCTGATCTAGTGCGAATCGCGTCAGCTAAATAAATCAGTAAGTAGTGTTGTTTTTGCCAAGTTAATACAAAAAAGTGTAATAAATAAAACCGCTTTCAGAACACATTATTTATTATTATAAGCATTAAATTAAGTGCGAAATTCAAAATGGTTTAATATATTTTTTGTAATGTATAATCGATGGTGTTATATAAAAGTCTTAACTACAAACCTATGATGAAACAATTTTTTCTACAAGACTTTTGTTTACCTCAATATTTATATTGGTGACTTTTCTCGTGGAGTTGGTTTGACAAGTTGAAAAGGTCTAGGAAATAGGTTATAACAAGGAACTATTATTACTGCCTGCACCTAGCTTTTTTCTTCTTTGTTTTAAATCAACAAGAAATTAAGTAGAGAATCCATGCTCACAAAAATTGACGAAAAGCTACATGTTCTTTAAAAAGCCTTCCTATTGTTGACGAGATTTATTTGACTTTTAAATTTTTTTCAACATACACAAACTTTAAAAATTTGCAGCGGTTACAGACAGAACAGGATTTTTTTTTAGATGCCTATGTGTATTAGGTGTGTATATAATTTGAATGTCTTGATTCAACCTAGCAACAGTTTTGATACATCTGAGTCACGCTATAGGTCCAGTGGCGTGCCTTGAAAAACGAGGCCTGGACGGAAAATATAGGGGGGGGGCCTATTTCAAATCAAATATTAAAATTGAATTAAAATTTAATATATATATATATACATATATATATATATATATATATATATATATATATATATATATATATATATATATATATATATATATATATAGTACAGTCTCGCTAGTCCGGTCTCCGATGATCCGGACCTCCGGCTAATCCGGACGGCCCAAAATTTTTGTTTAGTTATAGTATTTTACAATGCACAATCAGTCTGCCGTTCACAAAAATATTTATTTTTATAGGTCTATATTTGTTATTTTTCAAAGGGGTTTTCCTATTCTAATAGACAAATAATATAATTTATTCATTAAAATATGAATTTACCATATTATTTGTTTCTTTTGCCTATTAAAGTAGGAAAAACGTCTTTGAAAAAATATATTCACATTAGATCTCCCAACACTACAACGCACGTGACATCAGAGACATCTTGCGATAAACGAAAGATAAGGACCGCTGACTAAACGGATAGACAGTCTATCCGTCTGGCGTCAGGTCAGTAGTGTTGTCGGACGGATGCCACCTTTACTGCTTCTCGCAAGATTTCTGCAGTTATCATTTAATTCTAGTACGATATTGATCTGTGTTTCTTATTTACGTCTCGTTCACTGTTCAGTGAAAATGGCGACTAAACGTAAGTCAGTGACAGTGACAATGGAATAAAAACTCCAAGCCCTATTTCGTATTGATGGAGGTGAATCGCTTACTAAAATTGCAAAAGAGTTAGGCGTGGGAAAACAAACTGTTTCCGATTGGAGAAAAAGCGACAGGAAATTGAAGATTTTTTTGCAAAAATGGTTAGTAAAGACAGTTTAGGCGGCGAAGCACTTTAAAAAAATCAAAAAATGAAACCGGAGATGATGCTCTGTATATTTGGTTTTGCCAACGGGAACAGGGTGTTCCATTATCGGGTGTAAATTTACAAACGATCGCGCTAAAACTGAATGAAAAGTTAAAAGGCGGCCCTAATTTTACTGCCAGTGTGGATTGGCTGTCCCGGTGGAAGGAACGACACTGCATCTGTCAACTCGGAATAAGTAATGAAATTTTGTCAGGTGACAATGATGCCAGTGAAAAATTCAAAAGACAAATTTTTCAGAGATGAAAACTTACAACCTTGTCAGGTGATAAACGCTGACGAAACCGGATTAAATTATAAAATGTTCTTAAAAACAAATTTAGCTTCCAAATTAGATCCAGTAGCAAAAGGCCATAAAGTTAAGAAAGAACGTATGACTTTGCTGCCCTGCAGTAATGCTTCTGGCGATCTAAAATTTCCACTTTTGGTGATAGGGAAATCCGCAAAGCCTAGGGTTATTTAAAATGTAAATTTAAGTGTTCTACCGGCCCAATACAAGTTCCAAAAAATCAGCGTGGGTGAACAGTCAAATTTTTAAGGACTGAAGTTTTTTGAAAACTTTGTTCCAACAACAGAAAAGTTTTTAAAAGAGAAAAAACTCCCTCGGAAAGCGGTTTTACTAATTGATAATGCCCCATGCCACCCAAATGAAGAATTGCGTCATGGTGACATTTTTGTTAAATTTCTTCCTTATAACGTCACAGCTCTCATTCAGCCGATGGACAGAGGCGATAAAACGGCGATATAGGAAAAAATTAATTTTATCGCTTTTGTAAGAAGCAGATCCAGCTACACAATTTATTGAAATTCTTAAAAAAGTTACTATAAAGGATGTCATTTATATGGCTGCAGAATCGTGGGAGGAAATTCAACCGTCTACACTCCAAAAGAGCTGGAGAAATTGTGGCCTGAAATGCCACAGGAAAGTGAAAAAACCGACTGTTAACCTACTAATGACGACGTGGAATTTGTTCAGATTTTTCAACAATTGGAGGGTAGGGCCGAGTTGAAAGACACTGATATTTCCGAGTGGATTATCAGTGATAATGACATTGGTTATCAAGTGCTCAATCGTCGCGGTGTGCACTGCAAACGCAGAAAATGACAGCTCGGAAGAGGAAGACTACACACACGAACCGGTCAGCCCAACTCATGATGGGGCGGCTGCAATGCTACTATAGGGGTTGATGACCTACTTTGAGAAACAAACTGATAGAACGTCAACTGCGGAGCTACTAACTTTGAAACGGCTACGAGATCGTACTGCGAAACGACGTCATTCATAGTTAAAACAAAAGAACATTACAGACTTTTTTCACAAAGTTTTTTAAAGTTTATTTTTGTTTCAGTTTCATTTTTGTTTGAGTTATTTGTGCGTTTATACAGTGTAGTGTAAATAACTTTATGTAAATACATTTATTTAACGAAAAAGATGCTTTGATATTTATTCATGTCATACCTTTTCTGTTACAATTACAGGATTTTTTGCTAAATAAGCTATGAAATACTGTACTGTATAGCTATATTTAGGCCTCAATTTCACTAAAACTACAATTTCAATATGTTTCCCCTCCTAAAACACATATTGTATGCATTTGTTTGGTTTTTCCGTCTAATCCGGACTTTCGTTGATCCGGACAGGGTCCGGTCCCATCAAGTCCGGATTAGTGAGACTGTACTGTATCGAAATCTTGTTGCTGTTCATGACGAGCTGGTTGTAAATTACTAATTACACTTTTGCTATTACTTGCGACCAGACATTTGTCAACTAAAAGTAGTTAATTGTTAACTTACACTTGAAGGAAACGTTTTCGTCTTACGACCGAGGAGGCTGAAGAAGTCGCAAGACGAAAACGTTTCCTCCAAGTGTAAGTTAACAATCAACAACTTTTAGTTAACAAATGTCTGGTCGCAAGTAATAGCAAAAGTGTAATTTGTAATATATATATATATATATATATATACGTATAAACAACTATGGTAGGTCGCTGGTCTGAAATGAAGATTTATAGTCGACGTGACAAATGGTAATTTGTTATTACAAAATTACCAACCATGTTGGGGGTTCAACATGGGGCCTGGGGAGGACCGCTTCCCCCTTAGGTCGGCACTCCACTGTAGGTCTATATTCACCGAAAACTATTCAGCTTCATTAAATAATAAGTGTTCAGAGCATAACCAAATCTTTTGCAACCGTTCCTGCTGACTTACCCGATAGAAGAAAGACAGACTAGAACAAGTGTGAATTTAGTATACAACGCTGAGACACATCTTATGGCCTACATGATCACAGCGTAAATCTCTTTACTCTATATACTACACAACTTAGGACAACTTTCGATTAAATTTTAAAGTTTTTGTGAATACATCACCCAGAATGACTTACAGACTCGTTTTATTTCTCCCTAGTTAGTGTTAGGCGCCTAACGTTACTCAATTCTCTCCTTCTATAGCATCTTTCACTCTCTTTTTAATTCGCCTTCATCGTCTAAACTCTTCTTCATGTAAGTGTCGAGATCTTATACAATCTAAATAATCATTCATATTATCAATCTTAACAATCTTTCAGCCTCACTTACCCGCAAGGGATGCGGACTGGCTGCACCTACTAAGAGGGGCTTGACGTCCCTCGCGGTACCACAGTCAAACACTACTGACAACAATAACTTCACTATTACACACTAATACACTTTCTAGACACCACATATTCAACACAATCTCTATAAATGTCAACACTTACAGCTTCTCTTAGGGATTTTCTACCGATCAGAACCGTTGCGCGTTGGGATTGTTGAAAAGGCCAGATCTTGACCAACTCTGGTCCGGGATGCTGATGTGAGCTTGCTCTGCCGAGACGTTAAAGCGGTTACTGGTCTGACAGCCGCTTCGGCCTTGGATGGGTCTAACTGGACAAAGGCGTTGGGTGTGCATTTTATGCCTTGGGACGTACGGATTGCCCTCAGCTTGTAGTGTTTTTACGGCGGAACTGTTTGGCATTTTTAAAAGCACTAACCATCATTTAATCTAGATCTTCGCACTTCTTTTTGTGTTCCAATTCCAAGAGTGCTCTTCAGGATGTTTCCTCTGTGAACCCTTTAGTTAGGGATATTTTGTGTGCTGTACAAAATCTTCAATTGGGTGATGGGGTAACATTCTGTTGGGCTCCTGGTCACTGTGGAAACACAAAAGCGAAGAATGCTACTCGTATAGTGTCATCTACACAACATGCTATGGCATCTGATTATATATGTTATAACTGTATATATATGGTTTGATTGTATATGTAACTTGAACCTGGTCTTTACCGAGATATGAGGCAGGGTCAAAGCCTTTAGACCAAGATGTAGGTTCAGTACTTAAAAATGTAGTGTTTGGACTCAGCCCAGTAATAACATAATTTTAAAAAAATAGATTTTTAGTCAAGTATATGCATGTTCTGCTGTCCCCAGATGAGACAAGCTTACTTTCCTCACAATCACTCTTTCCTGTCTTTCCTACATTTTTTCCTAATTTGTATACCTTATTTCCACTGACTGTTAGGTAAATTATATTTAGTGTAAACATGAATAAATATTAGTAGCATAAATGTTTGATATAAGAACATAATTCTAATTCAAAATCAAAGTAATATAAATTTTTTTAAATGTTTAAATATGTTCAAGCGTTATTATTAAAAACAAACATTTGACAAGTGAAAAATACTGGTACAGTACATTTAACATATTCAATTCATCTGATAATATTATCATATTCAAAGATTGCAAAAATTAACAATACAATAACATATTTCTACACAACAATATTATTCTATAATAATTTATTATTATAGCAAAACAACAATATTTTAATAAGTTTTAAATAAAATTAGTTACATGTGAAAATTATGAAATAGAGAAATTAGTTATTGAACAAATATAGTTATACAAAAATATTTAGTTTCCTTCCAGATTTTTTTCAGTCAATGACTTTAAAAAATCAATTGAGGTTTAACTTGTCACTTTTATTTAATAGTAAAATAGTGAGTATAAAAATATAGCTAAAATGTTTTTAATATTCTAAGGCACGAGAAGTTACTTCTGTCTAACAATTGAAGATACCCGTAATCAAAAAATTCTTCGGGCAATATCAAAGTTCATGTTAACCATCATTTATGACTACAGTGGTAAAAATTCAGTGATGTTTAAAACCTCTATTCATTTTTTGGTTGTAGCTTTTGAATCATTAGCCCTGGAGAGCTGTTTGTTGTGTCAATTTAATTTTTCTCACCTTCATTTTAACAAAATCGAATGCCTTTTTTTTAAAGCATTTAAAATAATAATTTAACCTTATTAGATTTTTTCTCAAGAATTTACATATTCCAACAAAGTTCTATACTTCCCTGTTTAGGTTCTGGCATTGCTGAAGTCTTAAATTTTAATTGACACTTGAAATTTTCATTTTGCTTTTGCAGACGTCTTTTTTCAAGTCGCAAATTCAGGTAATTACTGGTAGTAATGAAACCATCCACCTTCAGAATACATTAAATTTACGACTTCATTCCATTACAGTCCATAGTCTTCTCTTTTTGTCACATACAATTATTCTCCGTACTCTCAATTGGGTTAGTTTTTTGGCTTTTTCTTTAAGGAGTTCAAAACTATTTTTTGATTGTTGGATATTTGAAAACGTTCAACAAAGTTTGATAAATCTGATGCCAGTTGTTTTTCAAATAATTACAGGTATCATTTTATACAGACCATTTAGCAGAACTGAGAATTTTTAGAATAATAGGATAGTTATAACTGTCAGATATTGATCTTTGAAGTGAATCTTGACTATTAGTTAACAAACTAAAAGCGCTACAGTTTTTTCAAAAACAAAAATGTTCCATCTTTTGCAACTTACAATTACATTAGTTCAAATAAGGCTCAAAGTCTGAGCACAACGTAATAAAAAGAGCTCTCCAGAGATGTTCCTGTCTTTGTCACAGGATTGTTCCCAACATTTAATCAAGTCCAAACCTTTTGTACTCATATTAACTTTTATAATAGTATTAAATATGTTTTAGGCTTTGAGGCAAGTATTGGTTTACTAATAGTTGAAGATTTTAGTCAATTGTTTTTAATTCTTCTAAATATTTAGTTTGAAGAAGAGGTAGCTTTAGACTGGATCATTTGCCCATCTTTTCCCAGGTTTTAATGCAGCAGATCAGATCTCGATGTGTATATTTAGAAAACGATCTTTTCAGGTTATATTTAAAACAAAGTCCCTATTACTGTTTTTTAAATATTACAATGGGTTTCACACTAACATTTTCTTCCAACTGCCATTTTCCTAAAATAAAATAGAAAACATTAACACATTACAAAAATGCAATAATTTTATAGTGTTATGTTAATATAGGGTTTATACTATAAAACAAATCAAGGACGTTTCAATAACTCCTTTGTTTATTTCAAAAACTATAATACTTTTATGAAACTGGGAGCTTGTGATTCTTTATAACAGATTTGTTTAAATGTATTTTAAACAAAGTTTAAAAATGTGGGGAAAATTATATGATTATAAATGCTGTTCAAAAGCTTAAATCCAGGATTAAGTATGTTAGGGAGAAAATAAATTTATTACTATTTGGGATAATTATTTACATGTAATTGATATTGGCATAAAAATAGAACATGATAGTCTTCTGAATAATTTTACAAAATAACAAAAATTACTCTACAATACACACACCAAAATTTAAAATCAAGATTTTTATAAAACAGGCTACTAAGTTATATAAGAACATAAATCCAAAATGGTTAGGATACATTCCGTTAAAAAAGAATAAAAATACCGGATGTTTTAGAGAGTGACTTATGCAACTCACTTATGCTAGATTTTATATACTTACACCTTTCATTTTAACACCTAAAGCCCAATGTCATTATAAAATATATTTATTTTTCTGTTTTTATAATGTTACTTCTGGCTGAAAAACTACAAGTCCTTTATAGTTAATTAGTGGACACATGTGGATATAATTGTGTATGTTTAATTAAACTCCATTATATTATTATAAATTTGTTTAATCTACAAAAGGTATATTTTAACTCAGGCAAGTGCCTAGTCTACAAGTGCGTAAATATGCCTCTAAAAAGTAAAAACTATTACTGTTTCAGATAGTTTTATTTTAAATTTTGGAAAATCGAAAGAGATGTGACATTTCCTTAACTCATGTTACAACTACTATTTTAATGCTAGACTGAATATATATTTATTGTCAGATACAGATTAAACCTGTGTATAGGATTAAATATTGAACAAAAGTTAATTATACATCTAACATATATGTATAGGCAAGGTTTACTTAAAATTTAGTATTGTAGATTAAAATAAATATTATTATACATAAAATTTCAATTAATATTTTCCTGGCTTTTTCCTAAAAATGTGGATCTAAGATGTTAGTATAACTTAATAAGTTGAAGTAGGTTGCACGGACTAAAAAAATCTTCTAATTCAAAAGTTTCCAAATAGTCTGAACATGCATTACAAATAATAATTTATGCAAGTAATTCTTATATTCTAATCACAATAAGCTGTTATCTATTAGACTACATTTCAATTATTTTACCGTAAGCCTTCTTGAAAACATGTAGAATGCTTCTGGTGGAGCCAAGACTCTACCAGATTTTGTTATGAATGTATACATGTAATTAGATAAATATATTTAAATAGTTATATTTAAATTAGTTAAGGCAGAATTAATCATGTTAGGTATCTCCAAAGGACCACAATTTCTTAGAAATCTAGAACATTTAATCTAGAGTCATGGTTGGCTATAAAGTCACGTGCAAATCACTGTTTAGTTGATGTAGAATGACAGTCTAATGAACTTTATATCACAAAAAGGTGAAAAATACTGGAATGTTCAACATAATTTATAAATATTTTAAACTACTTTAATGTTAATTTTTTGTTTGTTTAATCTTGCATCTTTTGTTGAAGCTTTTCTTAAAATAGCAATGGTTTTTTTTTTTTTTTTAATTTTAGCTATATATATATTCATGTAATATGAAAAACTGAGAAAAATCTCTTCTGAATCTAAGCTTTAAAGAAGCGCCATTTCATATTGTTTTTTTGGGCCGAAGAGATTCTGATCCATTTTCAACTGCCAGAGATGTAAGGTATGGTTATTAATGTGTGTCAAAATGCCAACTAGAAAACTAATTTAAAGTAATAGAAACGAAGAATGTAATTTTTTTGAATTCATAAATTTTGATCTTTTAATCAGACTGGTTGGAGAATTTTCCTCTGTTACATCGTCATTTAATAACCCTAATGTTATCAAAAAATTCCTAGAGTTCAAACTAATCTAAATTTTTGTGATAAAACCATTTACGATTTTGTCATAATTTTTCAGAAATATACTAGTTATTCAAAAATTAATTTGTAAAAAATACAACATCAAATGAATTCATTTCAGAATAATTTACCTGTTTCTGTGGTAATGATATAACACATTGGTAAGTATATACTATATACTTTTCCCACTGTAATTTTTCTCTCAAATTAACAAGATGGTGAATGTTGAAAAAGCTTTCTACTAATACCTCTAACAGGCACTCATAATTTTGATATAGAAAATTGAAAAATAATAGATGGCTTTATATGTGACAGATAATAAACTGATATCTGCATGTGCAAAAATACATGAAAAGACAAATAACCAAAAACTTCATGCTGACAAAATGCTATTTTTATGAATTCTTTATTTCTGTTTTAAAATTGGTAGTACTGAGAATTGTAACTTCAAGATTACTTTTAATAATAAAGTGTGGTTATTTTCATTAAATTGGCCCGACATTGTTTAATGAGGTAATTTTTCCCATCTGTGACACAGTGTTTAAATATTTTTTGTTGTGTGTGTAAACAATAAACAACAAAACCACAATTCCATGTTCCCGTTGTCCACTAAATAAGCAAACTGGTAAGAAAAGAGTTTTGGTGCTTATCACACAGACACATAATCGTATCACATGTGAATGACATGCGAGTTTATAAATATTTTATATGAAGAGCAAAAGTATTAAAATATTCTGTCTCTAATAAGTAATCCTTCAGATATAATGAATGTACAAGCATGGTTTTTTCATAACAAGTAAAACTACTAAAACTTAAACATTTATATTTTAATTTACATCCTACAGTGTAACAATGTTTGTACTTCCAAGTCAATTATTTCGGAATTATTTTGCAAATGAAATTTAATATTTAGTCAATATTTTTAAATGTTTTTTTAAAGTTTTGTAAAATTTTGAAAACAATATTAAAAATGAATTGAATACGCCATAATAAATTATTATTAATGTCATTATTAAAATATATAAGGTAAACTTCCAATGAACCAACTTTTTTAACACAAGCAACTTACAATTAAAAATTTCATTCATGCGTTTCACTAAAACTGCCAACAAATAAATGTGTCGGGTTGTAAATCCCGACTACTAGTTCCTAGAATAACACAATGTTTATAATTCTGTGGGCATTTCCCAATAAAACAAAAACCGTTGTAATTATTTCTGTAGTGTGAAGTTTGTTGTTTAATAAATTACATTCATTTTTCCAAAAGTCGCAAAACTAGTTTAGTAGTACTAATAAACATAAAACGTTCCTGCCCCAACAGATTTTTAGTCTCAGCGTATTGGGCCATCGGGTGTATTGGACTGACATGGCAGCTAAAGTGTTAATATGACCTCTACACTTTACCCCAGTTAGTGAAATCAACTTGCTTGTAGGGGATCACAAGGAATTAAATTCTAATTTAGTTCTCTTGCTTGAAGACATCAGTATTCTTTTAAATTTTGTTGTTTAACCTTCATAATAAAAATAATGCAAGTAAGATTTTTAGTGTACAGATACATATAAAAAATATTTGTTCTCATTAAATTTATATAATATTTTTATTATACTTTATAGTATAAAAAGCAGAGTAATATAATACATAGAAAAGTAATTACAAAGAGAAAGAGAATAGAAATAAAAATTAAATAACTAACAATTCATGAAAACACAACATAAATGCATGATTAAAACATCACGTTAACATAATTTAAACAGTATATCGTCTCTGAAAAATGCTAAACTTTGTTCAAAATTAACTTTATTTAATCTTAATTTATAAACAAAGAGAAAATATTACAGTTAGAGTCCCATTAATCTGATCTAATTTTGACTGACCTGTTTGAATTTGTAATTTTTATATTTCATTGATATTAGTACATGCCATTTCACTAATTATAACAAATGCTTTACAGGTTTCATCAAATTCTATTTAACTTGGCTTTTTATAAAGAGAAAATAAGGCTTTTAAAAAAATTACGGGCTATTTGTTTGAGTTTTAAGTTATGAGCTATGAAGAAAATAAACTGGTTTATAGAGAAAGTAAAAGCTTTTTTCAGCTGAAAATTGCTTTTATTCTAAATGGTTTCTTGAAATTTTAGTTATGAAATTATATTACTAAAATAGCTAGCTGCTACACAAAACAAAAAGGAAAATGGTTAATCACAAAAAGATAAACTACAGTATTCAAACTTCCTTTTGTAATGAGGGGTAATAAGAGAAGGCCGAATGAATTTGATGTTTATTAGAAGGATATAATATTGTACTTAAGTTCTAAAAAGATATTTCTACCTTGAGTCAAAAGAGACTAATGAATCACAAAAAGATAAACTACAGTATTCAAACTTCCTTTTGTAATGAGGGGTAATAGAGAATGCCGAATGAATTTGATGTTTATTAGAAGGATATTATATTGTACCTAAATACTAAAAAGATATTTCTACCTTGAGTCAAAAGAAACTAATGAATGTCGATAATGCGTGTAAGATAATTAATAATTAATACACTGCATAATCTTGTTTTTAGTTTTTGTCTATAACTTTTGGTTTTAAATTATTGTTTTCATGAAGGTCAGATCACTTTTGGACCAATATGTTTCGGATTAAAGGGACTCTATTACATCTGCTGATGCTTCCATAATTTCATTTTGCTCAAATGTTTCTTTTTCTATATGCTTCTTTTGTCGAACATGTTTTATTTTATGTTTTTTATAAGGTCGTTTTGCCTTAACGGATTCAGGTTCTGAATCTGATGAATATTTTGGAGCAAAATGTTGCTTTTTGTGGGCAAAAAGAATAACTTGTCGAGGAAAAATCTTATTACAAATATCACAAATATACATATCTTCTGAGTCTTTGTTAGTTGTTGTTAGGGAAACATGTTCACCTTCTGTGCTTCTGTACAAAAACAAATAATATACAATATTAATACACATAAAAAAAAGTAGCGATATAATATCACAAAATATGACAAAGACTAATATTTTATAACACATTATAAATATAACATTATAATATTTTACCACATTTATAAAAACATACACAACAATTTAATGAACCTACAGACAACATATGCAGACGATTTACTATTTAAAAACATTTATACACGAGGTTCAAGAAGAAATATGTATGACGTCAACAAATACCAACATCACGGACCAAACATTCACATCAGAAAATAATCAGTGATTCGATAATGGTCAAGTGATCGAAAGGCACCTCATCACACAATGTAAAATTATTGCACTCAGTGGTGGAAAAATGTATTTACAAGTAATAATAATAACTTCATATATATATATATATATATATATATATATATATATATATATATATATATATATATAGAGAGAGAGAGAGAGAGAGAGAGAGAGAGAGATTTTTTGGACTAGGAGACTGACAGACTTACCTTGGTAAGAGTCCACACTGTAGTCTTGAAATAGAAACACATAAAAGCACTTAAACAATGATATATTTCAACCACACAGTGGTCTTTGTCAATCGAAGAGAAAACAAAAAGAAATATGAGAGAATGAAATAAAATAAATATAAGTTGTAATCACAGATTGTGTAGAGTAGAAATCAGATGCACAGATTAAAGATATATATATATATATATATATATATATATATATATATATATATATATATATATATATATTGTTTCCATGAGCATATGAGTGATTATAGTTTATATAAGTCTGTCAGGGGAAAAGAGTTAAGGCTATTAGGAGGGAGAAAAAAAAATGAATGGATTTATCTGATGTTGAGGTTAGGGGATTCTCTGGACTTGGTATACCACTGGTATGATAGTTCCCACCTTCTCAGTTCTGAGGGATTGCAATCAGGGGGGAGTGATTTAATTATTTTTGTGGTATAGCAGTCATCAAAAGTTGTGATGTTGTGACTCGCAGCATGTTGAGCTGTTGGTCTATCCATATTCATAATTTTAACATCATGTCTGTGGCCATTCTGATATTCAGACCATCCGTGGTCAGGCCTATGTACTGTGCTGAGCAAAGTTTACATTGTAGCTGGTATATGACATTTTTCGATGTACAATTATGATGACCCTGTATTTTGAAGACCTTTTTTGTTGTTTGGCTGTTGAAACTATTTGCAGAGGGGTGTATTGGACACGTCTTGCATCTAGGTCTATTGCATGGGAAGGAGCCATGAGGAAGTTTGTGTGGTTTCTCTGCATCAGGGTCTGGTAGTTTAGGATGTACTAGGATGTTTTTCAAGTTGGGAGGTTGCTTGTACCAAATTTGCGGAGGATCGGTGAAAAGAATTTTTGTGTGGACGGAAGCTTGAAGAATTTTGAAGCCATCTCTCAATATCTTGTTGAGTTTATGTAGACCAGGATGGTAGTGTTATTAAAGACAGTTTATTTTGTTCTGTTTGTGGTTTATGGTGAACCGAGGATTGTGCTGAATGAATTTGGTTTCAATGAGTTTTTTTGGGTATCCTCTTCTCTGGAAGGCTGTTGATATCTTTCTATTAAAATCTTCCAATTCCCTATCATTCGAACAGATTCTCTTACCCCTGATTGCTTGACTGTATGGAATGGATCGTTTTATGTTTATTGGGTGGTTGCTGTCGAAATAGAGATATTGTAGGTGGTTTGTCGGTTTGATGTGAATTCCTGTGTTGATATTTCCATTCTGGAGTGTTACCTCTACATCCAAAAAGGCGATGGCTGATGTAGATTTCTCCCAGGTAAATTGAAGTGTGGAGGATTGTGTCAGGCTGTCTAAAAATGCCTCAAGTGTTGAAGCACTCTGCGTCCAAATTAGGAAGATGTCATCTATATATCTATACCAACATAATGGCTGGTGCGTTTGTGTCTTTAGAAAACTTTCTTCCAACAATCCCATGTACAGATTTGCGTACGATGGTGCCATTCTGGTGCCCATTGCTGTTCCCTTTATTTGATGGTAGTTCCTTCCCTCAAACTGAAAGTTGTTCTTCTTGAGGATGAACCTGGACAGGTTCACAAGAAAAGGTGTAATGGGAGAAGGCTTGCCTGGGCGTTTGTTTAGAAAATTCTCTATTGCAGATAGGCCGTGTGCATGAGGGATGTTGGTATAGAGAGAGGTGACATCTATGGTGACCAAAATAGTTACCGGGGGTAGAGGTACAGATATTTGTGAGAGTCGATCTATGAAATGATTGGTGTCCTGGGTATGTGATGGAAGGTTCTTTACTAAGGGTTGAAGGTGTGAGTCGAGGAAAGCTGAAATTCTTTCCGTTACTGAATTGCAGCCAGCAATGTGGCTCCCAGAAGGTAGGAACTATCATACCAGTGGTATACCAAGTCCAGAGAATCCCCTAACCTCAACATCAGATAAATCCATTCATTTTTTTTTTCCTCCTAATAGCCTTATCTCTTTTCCCCTGACAGACTAACTATAATCACTCATATGCTCATGGAAACAATATATATATATATATATATATATATATATATATATATCTTTAATCTGTGCATCTGTGTCATCTGATTTCTACTCTACACAATCTGTGATTACAACTTATATTTATTTTATTTCATTCTCTCATATTTCTTTTTGTGTTTTCTCTTCGATTGACAAAGACCACTGTGTGGTTGCAATATATCATTGTTTAAGTGTTTTTATGTGTTTCTATTTCAAGACTACAGTGTGGACTCTTACCAAGGTAAGTCTGTCAGTCTCCTAGTCCAAAAAATCTAAATAATCTTTACCAACCAAAACTAATCTAAATCTATATATATATATATATATATATATATATATATATATATATATATATATATATATATATATATATATATATATATACATATAGTTCTTATAAGTCAGAATATTTTCATTGCAAAATATAACTCAATTGACATGAAGAATTCATTTGACTCACTGATTGTAGCAGCGAGTATCTAATCTTTTGAAATTAGAGATTTTTTAGAAGAAAACAAATTTTAATCTGAGTGTTCAACAGTAAAACAATTTATGGATTAAAATATACAAAATATTTTACTGAAAACTTTCAAAATCAGTCCCACTAATAGAATCTTATTTGGGAAATTTTTTGAATCAAATTTTATATTTTACCATAATTTTAAAAAAGTAATTATTAGTAATAATACTATAATAAAAATGTTCAAAAATTTTAAAAGCTATATAGTTACTGGAAATATTTCAAAATTCAAATAAAAGTGGCTAAGTTAAAGAATGTTACTCCAAAAAAAATTTTAGTTTCTTACTAACATTTAAAAATTGTATAACTGTTATGTCTTATGTCTACACAACAACAACAAATATATTCATTCCAGTTATTAAATGTAAGATACAGTCTAAAATGTGAAAAAAAAACATTCAAACTACTAGACAATCAACTCATCAAAATAAACATTTTTAAAAAAATACAGTTTAAAAGGCAAAAAATATTCATTGGACAATACTAAACACTTTAAAAACTTACGAAAAAAGACAAAAACATTAATTCAACAAAACGCAAAACTTCAAAATTATACAAGTAATAGACAAAAAACAACAAGATAGTAAGTAATAAATATACAAAAACCTCTTAACCACAAACTTTCTTTATTTTACCCTTATGTACATTTCAGTTACCAAGTAACAATCCTCAGAGGGACAACGTATAGACTGTATAACATATAACGTCTATACGTTGTCCCTCTGAGGATGGTAACTTGGTAACTGAAATGTACATAAAGGTAAAATAAAGAAAGTTTGTGGTTAAGAGGTTTTTGTGTATTTATTATTAAATTCAGCCACAGTATATTCTTATTAAATAGTAACAAGATAGTAATTCAATAAGATAAAACACCAAAAATACAATCTAAAAAATGAAAAAAAAACATTCACTCAATAAAACTAAACCGAGTCATTTTTAGGTATTCCGAGTCCGTTTGCAGAAGACATCATTCTTCTTCTCTGTAAAAAAATATTCACTATCCCTGAATGATAATTTTAAAACATTTAGACATTTTAAGAAGCCGATTCTATAATAACAGAAAGGCAACTAATGTTAGTATAACAGAGTATATAATTTTTTAATCAAAAGGTTGAGTTTTTAAATCGGATTGTTCTAAGTCTAGAGCAATAGGCCGGTTTCTAAACTGTAAAAAACTTCTTTTATATTCTTATCACCCTATCACGACAATACTTGGAATAATACGACAGTTCTGAGTTATATTTCTATTACAATGTATTTCTTTACATACCTTTTCTATTATATTGTAATTAAAAAATAAGTCATTATTTCATTTGCTAACAATGTGCAGTTACAACCATTAAAATTTATTACAGCAAAACGATAATATTATCAGTGAACAAATAGATTTCTTTACTCCTATAAACATTAACTAACAATAGACAACAAACTGAAAAATGCCTTCTTAAATTTTAAATAGTTCAAAAGCTTAATGATCAAACTCGTAGTATAAACTCAATGTTTGAAATCTACTTTTATAAACTCAACTTTCATAGTTACAGGATTATCTTTCTAATATTATAAAACAGAACTTTGTTAAAAGGTACCTTTTGTAAATACTTTTTCTTTGCTTGAAGCTACTTCTTTACAAATAAAGTGCTTACAGTATTTCCTAAATTATATTCAAGTTAACTCTTAGTACTATTACAGCTAGAATTTATAATTGCAGTAAATGTTTAAAATCTTACTGAGACAAAATGTCAAATGTTCAATAAAGTAGTCAAATACTGGTTGCGAGTTTGTACTGGATTTGTTAATTTCTTATATTTTTGTGTTTAAGGTGTTTTTGTAATTTTATATTGTTCTAATTCTTAAGATATGATCCTTTTTTGTTGATGTGGAGAATTTCTAAGTTGGGATTGATGCCTCTTTAACTGTGGCTTGTTTCTGTAAAATAACAAGGAAAAGACGAGACAGTATCATTTTTAATTGATTCTTCCAATCGGTGACCACAAATGCAACTTGTTGCTTAATGTAGAATTTATTGCAGTCTGTATAGTTCAGTTTGTATATACTTAGTGCTTTTATATATTTTGTTCTAATCGTATTATTAGGCTTCAACAAAAAAGCTTTTGCAGAATGCCAACGGAATCTTATATTATACTAAGATTATAAAAATTTGCAGTTTTTGTGTTGTACATCTTGAGGTTTTTATAGAAATTACAATTGTTGGTATTATCTTGGCAAAGAAACCACTAACTACTTACTGATTTATTCAGGAGACGTTTCAGACTAGGTCAGCGCTTTTTCAATGCTGTGAATTACTGACAAGACTGTTGCTCAAGTGTGTTTGTTTGAGTCTGTGGTATGTTTTTGATCTCTGGTGTGTTATTGTTCATAGAGTAGTTGTTATTTATGTGCTTAAATATAGTGTTTGATTGGGAGTGTGCTTTGTCATTTAGAATGTGTTGTGGATAGTATTTATGGTGTTTATATATCTCATAGTTTTTTACTGTGTTGAGTTTTTTGCTTTTATTGATCTAATGTAGGATTTTTAGATTGGTGTCTTGTCAGTCTCTGAGTGTAGTGTGTTTTGTATGTGTATGGCAAAATTTGATGTGGGTTGTGTATTCCTTATCAGTTTTACGAGTTCTTTGTATCTTATGGTAAATGTTCTCAATCTTTGTCCTATGTAAAAGCTGGGACAGTTTTTGCATGTAATCTTGTATACACCTGCCCTGTTGTGTTTTTGAACTAAGTATGTGTTTTTAATTTGTGTTGGCTGTTGTGAATGCTACTTTGTATTTAAGTTTGCCAAACAAGGAAGCTATTTTTTGAAATATGTTGTCGTGATATGTGTTATATATTTTTGTGTTTGCGTGTTACTGTTTTTGTTGTGTTATGAATGTGTTTTTTTTCTGCATTGTGTTGTCTATCAAGGTGTGTTTGTGGGCTATGTGTTGTATTGTGTTTAGTTTGTCTTCACAAAATGGACGTGTTGTGTATAACTCTGTCTGTGGTGGTGGGTTTCCTGTATATTTTTAATGTGTGTTTGTTGTTTTGTTTTGTTATCGTTAGGTCTAGGAAGTTTATTTTGTTCTGTTGTTCTGTTTCCAGTGTGAACTTTATGTTATTGTGTAATTTGTTTATGTATTTGTAAAAGGTGTTTATCTGTCTTATGTTGCAGTTGTATAGGATTAGGATGTCATCTACGTATCTGTACCAATATATTATTTTGTGGGCATGTTTGTTGTTGTTTATGTTATGTTTCTGTTTTAAATTGTATATGAATATTTCTGACTTTATGCTTGAAATAGGAGATCCCATGGGTAAGCCTTTGATTTGTGTGTAGTTTTTGCTAAAAAAGTAGTGTATTTTGAGTGTTTTATAGTAAGTAGTGGTTTTTTTTTGCTAAGATAATACAAACAAGTGTAATTACTAGGATTATGTTTTGTAAAATTTAAATACTTTTTAAAACATTTAAAACTATCAACAACAGGATGGATTACAAATTTGGCTGTGTTCCAAATTAAGGGTGTTTTGTGTTGAGTGCCAACTGTTTATGTTCCAATGACTCAGAATGATGGCCTTTTATTTTTTTCCTTAAATTAAAACAGCTCCTTGTTAATGGTGGTTGGGAGTAAATCCATTAAACATGAATTTGGTCTGTTTAATAATGTGTCTAAAACTATTATACAAATGTCACAGTATAACCAAAATTTTAGTTTAACCTAATGTTTTTAAGAAATTTGTTGTTTTTTTAGAATAACACATTTATTTATTCTATACTTATTGTTTAAGAAAGTTATAATTATATTCTGTACAATGATGTTAAAAATAAAAAAAAGAATTATGAAAACTGAATAATTTTTTTTTAATAAATATTGTCACAAAAATGTCAAAAAAAGCTGGAAATGTATGCATAGGACTCAAAGCTTTAAAAATGTATATTGAGAAATTAATGTTTGACCTAAGTATAAATATATTTATGAGTTTTCCCTTAGTATTCTTAGACCATAACAAACTACAGTAAAAGATACTTACGATATTTTAGAATGTTGTGTATCATCACAATCATGAGAAGCTGCTGATTCTGCAACTAGAAATGTCCGACGGCATTTTTTACATGTATATGCATTTCCAACATTTGGTATTTTTGTAATAAGAATAAAACTTGGCAGAGTTCTTTCACCGTCTGAATCACGAGAGCTGACATTTGTCTGAGCTTCTGACGTTGTGTTTACTGAATCATTATATGATGTTCCAAAATTCATAGCTTGATTACCATTTTCTTGTGCACTGATATATTCTGTTGGATCTATTATATCTGACTCGCCCATACTTTGATATACTGATGATGGAGTAGAAAATATATGATCAATTTTACAAGACTTCTTTTTCCTCCTTCTACGTTTTCCAAAATTTTTGAAATTTCTAGAGTCCCAAATAGAGCTTTTCCTTGCAGGATGATTTTTTTTAATTTTCATAACAAGTCTATTATTGTTAGTTGTCTTTCCAACTTGAAACATGTTTCTAAAAAATTAAATTATCAATTTAACAAGAAAAATATACAATTCACAATGCATGAAAACATTAGAAGCAATACATATAACTGTCAATAAATATATGCTAATATGTCACATAAATATGGTAATTTAATAATGATACAACCTATTTAATAACCGCTATTTAATAGTGTATTCAAAGTTTGGTTTTTAAATCGTGATATCCATTGTATGGTCAAATCAGTATAGAAAATATATGGTGCCATATGTATTTATAAATAAAATTAGGTTTTGTAAGAACATGGTGAAAATTATTTAAGGTAAAGTTCTGGTTTATGATGAATTACTTAGTAAACAATTGAATGAATTAACACGTTTCTGCTGAGTTGTCTTACCCAGTCTAAGTTTTGTCAGTAGCCCAACCGCTTGTTTAAACAGATTTTGTCAAGACACAAAACTCTTTTTCCTGGTACTGCCACTAACACCACAACAGAAATTCTCGGTAACTGAAGTTTCATTTTCATTTTAGTGCTGAGTCTGTTTGTCTAAAGTTTGATTTCTAGAGTTAAATAGTTTTCCTATCAGGAATACGGTCATGTCGGCCAAGTTTGAATCGAATACAAAACGCTTGTGAGTAGCAATCACAGAACCACTGTTACTAATAAACTCCTCTACAACAAACACATGATGTTCACAAAGCCAAGTCATGAGGCACACTGATTTACTTTCCACGATTTACTTGATGTTTCTTCTCTTATTTTGTTTCATGTTTTGGCTATTCAGTACAAAAATCCCATAACTTTAATTTTATTAAGAAAGTCTACAATGCGTTCTTCCCCTTCAGACGCTTCTAATATTATAAAAGGTAACGTGTGTATTTTTTTCATACATTGTAGAACACACTGATTCATCGGCTGGATTAGGCTTGTAACATTTGAGGGAAGATATAAAGCATGGACAACATCAAAACGCAGCTGATTTTCATCAGGATACGACAGTGCTTTGTCTAACAGTAAAATAGCCTTCCGAGCCAAATTCTTTGCTTATAAAAACTTTTCAGTTTTAGGCACAAACTCATTAAAAAACTACTCTTTAGTTCTCTATCCATCCAATCAGCACTTTGGTTCTTATAAGAAACCGGCAATGGTGAAATGGAAATGTTTTTAAATGCCTGGAGCTTAGCTGATTAATCTCACTGCCTAGCCGACTCAAAGCTGGACTCAAATTTAACGGAAGCCTCAGGAATTTCGATACTCTACTGTACTTATATGTTTGCTGCAGTTTGTGTTAAAGATGTTTTACCTGAGAACCTGTAATATCCCCGATAGGTCTGACTCTGTTTGGCGCATATAACTATATAAATATAAAAAATCTGCAGTTTTCCGAGATAGACCATTTATTGTGAAAGAGACATTGTTAAGTTGCAATACATGTAGTCAAAGATTGTTTCAAACTTTATTGTAGTCAAATAAAGTTCTAAATTAAATAATTCTTGTAAATATTTTGTATAACTAATGAATTTTTGTGTACATGTAAAAAAAACATGTTAGCAGAAGCCAAGAACCTAATGCAAACTTCAAACCATAAGTAACATTTAATCGGTTTTACTAATAATGATTACAAATTGTAATCGAAACCAACTAGAAAAGGTGCAACATAACACACAGAAAAATTGCACCTGTATAAAATAAATAATACTTGAAATTAATAAAATATACTTAGATTATAATTCACAGTATGTAATACTTAAACATATTTTTCATGGTAAAATACAACTGAGTTGATACGATGAATTAAATCGTATTTGCTGAGTGCTAAGGCATGGATCTAATCAGATCCATATAAGTTAGTGACATGACTGTGTGAAAATTCTGAAGCAATCATGTACACTTCACACAAACTGAGAAAAAGGATTTAATTTCATAAGGAAAACTAGAAGTGATTCTGAAGTTCACCGCGACATTTGAAATAGTGAATTTATTGTTTCTCATGGTAGAAACTTTTATATGTTATAAAACATATCAATAGTGAAAAACACAAGACAGCTCTTTCAAAGATGATAAGTACGTTATTTAACCCTTACCACTCGACTGTCTAGCGTATACTGCATTTTACTCATATGTCGGGGGTCACCCGCCACGATTTTCAAATGGCTATAACTCATCTATGGCGAAGCCCACGACAATCAATCTTTTACCGTTTGGTGCTACACTCTATTGACAATAATTTGAACTACATTGAAAATAACTAGGAATATGCGAGTCATCAAAAAAAACCAGTTTTCTGCTACTTTCTGAGCTGCAAATAGGTTACAGTTTGCAGCTTATTTGTGTACTTGTAGTTTGCCATTGCTTCACGTGGAATTAGTGACTCTGAAATTCCTGATCTTTTACTTGATCCTGATTTATCAGAATGTAGTTCAGTTTCTTCTTGGAGTGATGTTAGTGACAATGAAAGTGATAATGGTGATGTGAATGTGTCAGAAGAGGTAGGTAATTGTGAAATACCTCGATTTGACGAGTGGAATATGTGTTCAGAGTCATTTGTAGGGTTCAATAAGATACCATTTACAGCAATGAAAGGTCCTAGAAATATAAGTCCTTTTTGTAAAAATCCGTTAGACTTCTTCCAGTTATTTTTTTCTACTTTGCTTCAGGAAATTGTGTCTGAAACTAATAGATACGCTAATGAGAAAATAGCTAAACTAACCCCACTAAGAGATAGATCTATATGGAAAACTTGGATTGATATTAGCTTAGTTGAATTGAAATCTTTTATTGGTGTAATTTTGAATATGGCTAAGCATCCAAAATCTGAATTGCAGGATTATTATTGTGAGGATCGGTTAGACCATCACACTTTTTTCAAAGATGTGTTCACAAGGGAAAGATTTTTGCAAATATATTGGAATTTCCACTGTTGTCCACCACCTGTTGATGTGCATTGTACAACTAGAGGACAAAAAATTTAAAATGTTGTTTCATTTCTAAATGACAAATTTAGAGAATATTATACTCCAGGTGAAGCTATCAGTGTTGATGAGTCGACAGTTGGATTCAAGGGAGATTTATCTCAAAATTGTACAACCCCATGAAACCCACAAAATGGGGTATTCGTGTATATGTCCTTGCTGAAGCCCTTACTGGTTATGTAAATGTTTTTGAACCATACTATGGCTCACAAACTACCAATTCCTTAGTCAGGCCGGGCCTACCTTTCACCTCGAGAATCGTTATACACCTTGTAGGTAAATTATTTAAGAGCACAAACAGAAGAGGTTTTCATATTTATACAGAAAGGTTCTATTCCAGCTATAAACTAGGTCTAGAACTACTGAATTTAGGAGCTCATACAACTGGAACAATTACCACAAACCGAAAAGGTCTAACAGCTGAAATAAAGTCTATAAAACTGAAGAAAGGGGAGTCCAAGGCTTATCTAAACAATTGTTCAAATACAATGGTTCTAACTTGGAAAGACAACAAGACTGTAGCCATGATTAGTACACTTTATGACAATAGCATGCAAACAATTGAAAGAAAAGGGAAAACAGGTGACATAAAACAAAATAACTAAACCAAGTGTTATTTGTAAATATAACCAGTTTATGGGTGGTGTAGATTTAGCTGATCACTATAATGAACCGTACAGTTTTACGAGACGAACTTATAAATGGTGGAGAAAAATGTTTTTCTGGCTGTATTAGATGTAGCTGTAGTAAACAGTTTTATTATCTATAATAACAAAAAAAAGGAAAGGGGAGAAAATCTTGTTAAACAAAAATGGTTTCGCCTAAACTTGGTGAGGGAACTCGTTGGTGATACCAGAAATAACCAGTGTAGAAAGAGGGGTACCAAAAAACTACAAATAAGGTAATGAAATCATACACATACTATACTAGTAAATCCAATTAGCCTAGTTTATTAAAATAATGTAAGCGAAAACAAATTTTCCTATAAGCAATAATGCAAATTGCAGGAGAGGTATTTGTCTCAATTTAATTAGAAGTGAGGAAGCGTGTTGAAAAAATCCAAGTGCTAAAAGTTAAAAGTGAAAGCTTTGTAGAAAGTTAATATAAATAGTTATAGTTGAAGGAACGATACACCACCGACTGAATATACTTCAAAGTCACTACAGAAGATATTTGTTTTCTTTATGATCAACTATTTGGTGAAAGTAAAATGGCTAAAAATGAATAAGTTTTAGAATGGTGTCAGATAAAAACTTCCATGAGTCAAAGATGGAAAGATGTCTTTCGCCATTTTGAAAGTAAGCACATTCCTCCTGATAATTTATATTACCTCTGTGTTTTCCAGGAACTAATTCTCCGGGTGTACAACAGCATGGACAATATTTGGATTAAGAATAAATCTCAATTAGATGTTGTAACATTATTAATAATGCTGAAATGCAATGTTAGGCTAATTTGTGATAAGCTTCATTAGAAAAAAGAGATCTGCACTTTTTAAATACAGTAAACTCCAGATTATCCGTGGGCGGATTAACCGGTTTGCGGATTATCCGGGGTCTGCCATTGTTTTACAAATATCCAATTTTTATTCCAATCAGATTCATTATTGTTTTTTTTTAACCACTTAACGCGGCACAATATCCGGTAAAAACAACGATCATAAAAATAAACTAAGCTATCTCAAATAACGCAAGGATAAACGATAACTGTCCTGTTAGACTGATTGAACCAACTCGAGTTGGGAACAGACTACTGTATATAAGAGACAATGACAAAATGTTTGGATGCCCGAAAACCTAATGTGTATCATAAGAATGTATACAAATGTCAGCTAATCTCGGCTATAAATAGTCTAGGACGTGACATACGCATTATCCATGTCTGTCATATACATAATCGATCTTTATGGCTTTGTGACACAAGTAGAAACAAACAATCCGAGTTGAACGTTGAGTGGTTATTATACTAAAATAAGTAGTAGGTAGTTTGAATTTTATGGGTTATTTTTATTTCTCTGTCTTTTTTATTGAATTTTATTTTTTGTCATGCAGTATCTTATCATTTGTATTAGTTGATATTTTATGTAAATTTCCTTTTTTTTGTTGTAAACCGATAAATAAAACAACATTTTAATGTGTAATACACTGTTTTAATGTCCCAAATAAACCTGTATATGGTAGAAATAAAATTTTTGAGATGAAAACAACGGACACAATAATTAGAGCAAGACGACTCTTCACTGTGCGACAAATGGTTCTTAAGGAACTTAGATCCCACATTAAAGCTAAATCAATGCTCACAAAAAAAGAGACGAAAGTGACAGATTTTTTTGTTAAAAAGTGAAAGTATTATGTGTAAAGGACATTACATATGTACATATATACTTACTTTTGACATATACTTATGTACGTATTGTAAATAGACATATAAATGTACATGTTATAATCCGTCAAATACATCGACATTTTAAATTATTTTATGTACTTATTTTGTCCTCTGAAGATTATTTGTGAATTGCATTAACCGTGGTCATAATTTGTGTAACTTATGGAATAATAATCGATTATTATCGATCGTTTTGCATATTCTTTGTTCATAGCGGATTATCCGGGGAATTCGTTATCCGGCGTTGCCGGGCCACCCTATTCCACGGATAATCGGGAGTTTACTGTATATAAATTCCTCAATGAACTATTTGAAATATTAGGATATACATTAGGGTCGAAAAAATTATTGTCTTTTTTTTAACGCTTAACTACGGAATATTTGCCTCTGGGGTAGATACATAAAATGCAAATGAAAAAAAGTACACATTAAACCCCCAGCTAGTGCATCATATCGATTTTTTTCAGAAATCAGGCCATTTTTAAATTATTTTTACAGTGCTATGCCAATAATATTTTAAAGTACTATAGTGAAAATTGTTTAATATAAGATTTAAAAAATAGCAAATATATGTGAAACAGACAATGTCTCTTAATTTGTAGTAGCGCAAAAGACTCAAATATCATTCAATTATTGCCTTTGTATAAGCTGCTGTAGCTTAAAGCGTGCTGAAAGTTATAGGTATCATAACTAATGATGACCACTTCCATGTTGTTCATAAAAGTAAAATAAGAAGAGGAAAAAAGCTAAACACAAGGAACTTCAAAACCAGAGCACAGAAGAATGCAAACCCTTTCAAGGTCATTACTTCGATGGACGGAATGATAATTGTGAATGTTACCGAGAATATCAACAAAAAACGTTTTAGAAATACAATAAAAGAAGAACATTATTCCATAATACAAGAACCTGGATCTATTTATGTTGGCCATGTTACACCCTCAAGTGGATATGCTCAAGATATTGCTTGTAGTATCACCTCTTACATGACGGAAGGAGGTATTTCTGTACACGAATTTGACGTAGTGTAATGTGACAGCACCGTTACTAACACGGGTTGGAAAAATTGTGTGATGCGTTATTGAAAATCAAGTTAAGTAAGACTCCTGCAGTGGAGAATATGCCTTTTGGCACCCAGCTTAGTAAGTATGAAAAGCTTTCAATAGTTGATTTTGTAAGTATTGATTGTTTGTGAATTACCAGACATAATCGCGCTCTTGAGTAAAGATCAAGAGAACGGTAACTTCTAGACATAAGTAGTGCGATAGTCAGGCAACTGATGGAACACCACTGAAATTACACCACCATCATTGTTACGGAGAGTATCTGATGATGAAGTTTGGGTTAAAAGAAAACTCCTGAAGAATGAACCTTTCGAAAAATTCCGTGTCACAAGTAAGCTGTGGAAAGCTGCGTTAAGTTAGTGGCTCAAGTATCTCCAAAAATCGTCAGCGCTATGGGAACAAGACGATTTCATAAGATCCGCTGTAGCATCCAGAGCTTCAATGCCAAAGTTTGACCGCAAGTAGAACTTCAATTTAACCACTCAGAAATAGTGAGTAAAATATGTTTCTCTAAAGTAAAAAACATTTTATATTATAAATTAAAATATTGAAAAATAAAGTAGTTCTTCATATAGGCTTTGTTAAATTTATTAACTATCGACAATATTTTCAATTGTTTTATTATTTCCTAAGTAAACCGTGGTGGTCTGATTTCTATTAACTTTATACATTTAATATCTGGTTTGTAATAATTTCCTATATTTATTTTGTCTATATTTTAAGAATCTTTATGAATGGTACGTAATGTTATTTTCATTTGTGTAATTTTAAGAAATCACCCTCCCCCAAATTTATTACAGTGTGCCCTGCTTTAACATCATTACAAATAAGGTCCTTTTTACTGAACAGTTAGTAAGAAATACGTCAGTCATTTTACTCGAGTGCATACGTTCTTTGAAAGTTGAAAAGTGTGGCCTATTTGTTCAAAGTAAAATTTATTACAATCTGCATAATTTATTTTTGTATGAACTTGGTGCAAGTAATAATATTATTATATTTTTACATAAAAACAAAGTGTGAGGAAATAAACTTTCTTTTAAGTATGGTAGAAAATATACATTCATGTTTTTAAACATACATGGTAGACCTTCACAAAAAAATGGTTAAGAACTCCACATATATCTAACTATTTTTACTAAATGCTGCAGAATATATCCCCCCACATAAAGAGATAACAGTTTACTCTGCAATTATGTAACTACGGAAAGGTTTGCTTCCACTTCAGCAGAATGGAATAAGGAATTTTAATATATATTTTAGTACATTTTTCTGTCTTTCCTAAAATTACAATATTTTCCTTTGTTGGCATGTTTCGGAATGACTCCATTTTCAAAATTTAAATAGTACTCATCTTAAAGTACAAACTTCAATAGAGTAATGTTAGGAAAGGCAGAAAAATGTACTGAAATATATACAAATATTCCTAAAGTATATTAAAGAATGGGAATTTTAATATAGTTCAATATTTTTGGTTTATATACAATCTTCTAAATACACTAACTGAAATATTTTATAAAATATCTTATTAAATATATATTAACAGTTTATTAAATGTTATGCATCTTAGATTTTCTTAGACTTACATTTCATCCTTAGCCGGTTCGTGGTTCTCAGTGCCTGCTGCATTAACACTATCATTGCAAATGAAATAATGATTATCATCATCATTTAAATCATCTTCATCATCATCCCCATCATTATCATCATCATCATCATCAATAATAATTAGATCATCATCTTGGTTAGGCGTTTTATCAGGGGAAAAATTTTGTATAGATTTCAGTTTTAATTCAACCATTGGAGGGTGATCACTATCTCCTTTTGTAAGCTGTAATCATTATACATCAAAATACATTATACAAAAGAATATATATATTGTAACATTTATAGAATGGGCTATATAATATTATTTAAGAATTGGAAGAATATATTAGAAATAACTCACACAAAATTTAAAAAGAAATTCATTAAAAGATTGGTTAGGTTAAAATGGAAACTAAATTTAGGTAAAAGCCTAAATTAGTAAATAAGATATTTGAACTGTAAATACATAAAGAAATTTGTTGTATCAAATAAAATTTAAAACAAGATAATCTAATAATAGTTATATGTTAAACAAAATTGTAAATATTAGTAAAATAGGGCATAAGTAATTACTTGAAGGAAAAAGTGAAAAACAATTGTAAACAATGTAAGGTTATGTTTGGAAAAGTCCAGTCAAAACACACACATTTCGAAATATTACAAAAGTAAAACACAAAGACACTTCACACACTAATAATAGTAATTAAATAAACACTGGAAGGGTTGTTAAGGAAGGAAAATTGAAACAGTAAGTTTCAACTAAAGTTTAACCAAATTAAAACGCCATTGTAAACAATCGCGTTATTGCATCAGCTGTAAAAACAGAGGTGAAAGCAAGAAGAAGGTCAAGTGTGCAGTCGACTATAGTGAGAAGAAATTGAACTAAATTATAGCAACAGGTGTTTTAGAAGAAGGAGGCCGCCATATTTGTAACATTTTAAAAGAAAATCTAAGGACGCGTAGTTAGAGCCATTCTGGCGTGGTGACGCCGAGGAACGGACCTGCCCTGTGCAGTCAAAATTCTATTTATTAGAAACTTCGTCAAAATTATACAGTTTTGTGAGTAAACTTGGCCAGATTAAACAGGAATAAGAAAATTGAAAGAGTTAATACAGTGATAATATATTTTGAAGGAACTAAAACGAATTTAAGTGTGAAAAAAGTGAAATTTAAAGACAACGGAATTCTACGTGTGAGCAAGCAGCCATTCGACGTTATTTGATAAGTTAAGTACCTAGCGCTATATATAAAAAAAATAAACTTTAATGGACTCTTAGGATAATAGGGAAGTTTAATTTTGTACATTAGAATATCTTGTGATTAATAGTAATAAAAACTTAATCCAGTTCAAATAGTTTCGCCTTTTTGCTTATTCAAAATTAAAGTATTTCCATCCGGAAAATATTTATTAAAGCTAATTTCAAAATTTAATATTGTTTGTTCAAAATTTATTTAATTAACCTAAGAATTAAAAAAATATAGCCCATGCTATAACCCCGAGATACTAAGAGATCGTAAAATTAGCCAAGGGTATTAAAATTGTTTAACTAAAAAAATCAAAGAAAGTGAGTTTAGTATATTGTGTTAAAACTTGTTAAGTTATAAATTATTGTTCTGTGTATTGTTTAAATGTTGAAATAAGAAATGTTATAATAAATGTTAATGAATTGTTTCTGAGTAGTTTTTGTTTTGTTTTAAATAGAAATTAAATATCATTCAATAATCAATAATAATAGTAAAACCCCGTTGCGAGTGTGTTTTATAAAAAACTTTACAATATATATTATATATATAAATATGTTAAAACTTGCTAAGCAAAATGCTACATTAAAATTAATATTTATTTTAAAATTATCTGAACTGGTCGTGGTTAAAAAGGACTACAAGGTTCAACTATAACTCATATTGCATATAAATTAATTATTTCAATTTGTAAATATTTCAATAAATTCATATATGTTTGTACATATATTTAATATTTAAATAACCAAAACTATAAACTACAACAATTTATAACAGTAGAATTAAATCAGTCATAAAAAGCCTAGAAACAGATGTAATAATTGCTGTTAACACGTTGGCTGCGGCGGAAACCTATCGGCTTCCAAGTGGCGGCTTTTCGGGTGCGGCGGAAGCCTATAGGCTTCTCTTGTCTATGTTCGTTACATGTAGGGTTTACGACTGCAGTTATTGCTTTAGTTTGCTGTTTCTCTCGCAGCGTGGTGGGTGTGTACGTGTGTTTCTTGTGTAGCAATAGTTTCCCATTTCGCTTACCAAAGGACGGTATATTATTCATTTGTTTTTGTAAATAAATAGTGTTAGCTTTAGTGTTTTATTTCTGTAAAATAATGGCTGGTACATCTAGGGACATGGTTTCAAATGTAAATAGTGCTTTGAACGATGTTGGTGACTACTCCAAGACTAGTTCCGGTGATGAGTCCAGTGACATTGATGCTGCCGATCTAGATGGTGAATCTTTATCGACAGACAATGAAAGTGAATCAGATGATGATGATTCAGACAATTACAACCCTACTTGGTGTCATTATAACACTATTGGTATGAGAGACATGCCATTTACTCGACAAAATATATATATAACAATAAATAGGCAAAAGTGTAATTTTTACAATGGTATCTTCTAGCGATACTGTGAAAGCCTATCGGCTTCCGATAACTGTGACAACATAATATTAGCTGAAAAGCATACAAAATGTTTTTTTCTTCTTATAAATTATTTATTTCATTATTATTTTCGATATATGACAATAAATAGTCATAAGTAAAATTTATCTTACAATGTGACATTTTAGCAGCGCTGCGGAATCCTATTGGCTTCCGAAAATTGTGACGTCATATTATCACCTGAAAAGCATTAAAATTATTTTTTTTTCCTAAAAACTGTTTTTTCATTAAATTAAATAAAAAAATTGTAAACAAAAATTTCAGGACCGCTACAAGGTATGCCCCAAGTTCCGCCGCAGCGAGCGTGTTAATTTCTGCTGATACTGATTTGATTATATTGCTTTTACGACTCCTTTCTAATCAACTCAAAATGTTTCTATCATAATGTTCTTTATAGAAAAATGCTATATAAGAATATTTTAAACTAGACCTGAATTTTTAAGTTTAAAAACTACAGCTATTTTGAATTTTACCAATCACTTCCTTAAGTGTTTTTTTAACTGGTTCACTAATAAAACCCAAAGCCACATTCAAAGATAACTTTACTACAATAATGAAGCTGCAAATTCAACACCTAATGTGTAACCGGCGTGTTTGCTCATAACAATATTGAAGGATTGATATAAATTTGTTAACACTAAAACAATAAACTAAAATAACATTCATAAATAATATTTCTCAATAACAAAGGATCAGACCCGAAATTGGGTTTTTTATAGAACATTTCTACAAAAACTACTTAAAAACTACTTAGCATCTTCTATTTTTTTTTTTGCAGCACTATTTCATTTTCTTGAAGAACTTTTATATTCAAGCCCTAACATGAAGTTTTAAGGTGTAGGTTTGCTCCTTTTAATGTCTGAAATCGTTGATTGCCCTAGACCGTACATCTCAGCCAACTGTTTACCCATAACTCCTTTATCTGATTGACGATAACTTTTACCTTAACCACGAATGATAAGACAACTTGTTTTTTGTTTTAGAAGCCACGGAGAATGACAAAACACACTCTTAAACAAAACAACGGACTGATGCAAAAGAATATCATTAGAGTAGCAGGTCAAAAAGACACTGACTGACTAATCAAAACGAATAGTGACAGTTTTGGGGCCACCTGACGACGGACAACATCCAACTACATAGAACTGCAATAAGACAGTGAATCAGCATCCAAATAATGTTTGTTCTACGTCTTCACTAGCTTAGCAGAGAAAAGGCCCAAAATGGCAAAAGTAGACAGATTCATTATTTTGGAAATTGCTGTACGTTTCCATCTTAAATTTGTTTTTTGAAAATTTGTAAACGATTCAGATAACGAATTTGATTAGTTGGAGTTCTGCTGTAAATTATTATAGATATTTAATTACAATTTACAAGGAACGTGGTTAGTCACAAAACAGAGAAAATTAAATTTTTATTATAGAAACACAAATTAAAATTAAATATTTTTAAAAAATTATTAAAAATAATTTGCAAAATTAAAAATTAGGAGAAGAGAAAGAAAAGTTTTGGTATTTATATTGATCTCATGGTAAGTGATATTGCAAAAAAAAAAACTATTCCTAGTGAAAGACCCATAGAAAACTTGTGAAAGTATATATAAATAAATAAATTGTTTTCAATATATGTATAATATTTGTTTTTTTTCATATGCCAGTACCATTTATATGAGTGGAGGGGGTGTGGGAGGCTTTCATTTCAAGAAGAGGTGTGGTACCAAAATGTTTTCCCCTGCTCTAAGACATACTCGAATATATTTCTTTGAAAAGAAATTTCTGATAAATGTAAGAACAAAAATACCTATCAAATTTTACTTTTTGTCTTTAATTTTGTTGACTTCGGGAGCTAATCATGAATAACAGGATATATCAACCACAAATTATTAAAATCACATTTTATGGTATGTTTGTAAGTTATATAAAATTCAAAATCCCTTAAAAGTTACTAACACAATATCTAATGGACTTAAAATTAACTTAACCATTTTCAAGGACCGTATGAACCCTGCTCGTAATGCTTAGCACAAGCCCAGATATTTTTGCAAAGTACATACTCCTTGATCAATGGCTAAAATGGCTGCTGGACCAGTAACTAAATATCTATTTGGCAGAGTGAGTTCATATCAGCATTCCAATTAAATTCTGCCAAACACTGACCTTTTCACAGTTACAATTCCTTAAATGTCCTTTAGACCTCTAATGCCTCAGTCAAAATGCCCTATACAGAGATGTATGTATCCATATGGGAAAGTGATGTTTTCAAGATGTTTTAAATATAATATGCTTATTTGTGTATATAGTAGTCTCAAAATTTCGATGTGAATGGGACCGAGACCTCAGATTAGCAAAAACTCAGATTACACAAAAAAGTTCCTAAGAATTAAAAAAAAATAGGACTTCTAATGAACCCTAAAACTATAACCCCTCCCCCAATATCCAGATCAATGTGGCAACAGCCCAAACCAGATTTATTAATAACAGGAATAATGACCAGTCCAGCTAATCATGGGCGGCCTCATTTTTTGATTGATTTGTGTGTTTCAAGAGAGTTTATTTTCTGATGTCAGAGGAAGACTAGATATTTGTACAGGGATATTTGTTGACTGTCAAAAAATACAACTTAAATAAAGAAAGATATTTATGGCCCATTGACCTTCTGTCATCCAAACATGAGTGATATGGACATTCAACCACAACATAATAGGGAGCATGAGCAACAGCAAAACAACAACAGAATGGGGAGAAAGAAAAATAACATATTGATATAAACATTTCTTGGAAGCCTGACTAGATTCCTTTCCATGTCCTATTGATATAAATATTTCTTGTATACCCCATTCATGTTCTTTATGGCTATAAACATTTCTTGGACACCTGCTCATGTCCCTTCAAATAGATAAAATAGGCTCAAATAGAAATAGACTCGAATTATATGGAATCTCGAAATATCAGAACTTGGATTTTCGAGACTCTATTGTATCAATATAGAGTTTCATCTATAAAGCTTTTTTTCAGTTTTATCAATATATGGTTGCATTGTTTTACTACTTTACTCTGTTGGAAGCCAAACCGCTGTTAGCAGATGCAATTAGTCAACAACTCATCTGTAAGTTAACAATAAAGGATATCTGATGTCAGGAAAGAAAAGCAAAAGGCAGTTACCCAGAGAGGCTCCAAGTAATCCACAAAGTTTGAGAAATTCTAAAAGTCTGAGGTTTTAACTAACAATTTCTGATTATTATTAATTATAAACAAACTGTTAAACATAATATTTCAAGGACTGATCTTGTTTACTTACTTCTTGGTTAGATTTAGTCCAAGGCAACTTGGTTTTCAAATTTTCTTGTGTCCTTATACAGTTTATTCTAAATTCATAAAACTCTGAAATTTTGAAAGCACAACGATGACATATTACTTTTGGAAGTGGGTCAAATTCAGAAATCTGCAACACAATAAATAAATGTTTCATAAATAACAATTTTTCCCATCCATGTGAAAAATTACAGTCAAACTCATTTACAACTATCTTCAATGGATCAAGAAAATTCATTTTTTAAATACATATTTAATTTTAACTAGACTAAGCTAAAAGGTATCCATTAAGCGTGAAGAATGGACATATACAAAGAAAGAGTTTGATAATAAGTCCAAAATAATTACTCTGTATGAAAAAAAAACTGTATTATTACTTGATTTTTTTAAATTTAATATTTGACGGAAATTTACTTCATATCAATGTTTTCACAAAAATAATTCTAGAAAAATCTACTTATTACAGAATCGTAAACTATGGCAATCATGTTAATTTGAAGATCTCGAAATCTTGTTTCTGTTCATGACGAGCTGGTTGTTAATTACTTATTACATTTTTGCTATTACTTGCGACCATGGGATGCTGAAGAAGTCGTAAGACAGAAACGTTTCCTCCAAGTGTGAGTTAACAATTGAACAACTTTTAGTTAACAGAAAGTCTGGTCGCAAGTAATAGCAAAAGTGTAATAAGTTGAAGATCTCTATTAATACAAATAAAAGACATACACAAAACTCAGAAATTAATCATTTATTAACTCATACTAGTTTCAATGACAAAGTCATCATTATCAGTGAGTACTACTACAAACACCAACTTACAACTAAAGGCGAAAGTAAGGTTATACTTCTATATTTATACTGTGGGCGTGGACCGGTCAAAACAACAGTTATTAACAATACTTTAAACATGATACATCAAAAAGAAATTTTATACTTAACTCATTAATTACAATAAAATTCTGATCCATACACACAATTACATATAAACAAAATACATAATTAATATGTCAGTATTATTATTATTTCAAGATTTTAACCAAAACATTACAATCAAATTTTCTTGTGTTATAATAATTACTTTAATATAAATTTTGAATAGAACCTGACTTATTATTTACAATATTATTTTTATTCCTATTAACATACAAAGTTTCCCACCTATCCAATTCACTACACAAACAACATCTTTTAACAGGGTTACAATATCTATTTTAAATGCATGATTTTCTTCTAAACAATTTTCCCCATTGCATATACATTAAATATAACAGACCAGAAAAATCTGCAATGGTGAAACATTGTTTAGAAGAAAATCACGCATTTACAATAGATGATGTAACTCTGTTGAAAAATGTTGTTAGTGTAGTGAATTGGATGCATGGAAAACTTTGTATGTTAATAGGAATAAAAATAATTTTGTAAATAATGAGTTAGGCCTATTCAAAATTTTATATAAATCTAATTATTTGACACAAGAAAATTTGATTGTAACTTTTTGGTTAAAATCGTAAAATAATAATGTTACTGAAATATTAATTATATATTTTGTTTATATATAATTGTGTGTATGGTTGAGAATTTTATTGTAATTATTGAGTTAGGTATAAAATTTCTATTTGATGTATCATGTTTAAAGTATTGTGAATAATTGTTGTTTTGACCTACCCACACCTATGGTATAAATATAGAAGTCTAACCTTACTTTCACCTTAGTTGTAAGTTAGAGTTTGTAGTAGCAACACTCACTGATGACTTTGTCATTGAAATGCGTATGAGTTAATAAATGATTAATTTGTGAGTTTTTTGTACGTATTTTATTTGTATTAACATAGCCTCACAAGCAAAGCTCAAAGAATAGTTGTATAAAATCCCTACTGTTGTTTGAGTTGTCTTTTTATACTTAATGTTTTTCAATCTAAAATTAAAATCACTTGTTTAATAGTAGTTCTGCTGTCTGATTTCAACCTCCATTATTTTGTAGCTTACATCCACTACTATATCGACATTTCTAACAATACATTTCTAATATTATGTGTTTCAAGTCATTAAGACAAAAAATATAAGACCTTATGATCTTCGCCTTCATTTTTAAAAATACCACCTATAAAAAAATATTAAACTAAATTTAAATACTCATTCATTCTTATAGAAAAGAACTCATTATATTAGTCACTGTTTTGAACAAAACTGGTTGTATTTGAAATTGTTTTTTTTTCAGAAAATGTTTGATTGGTCAGTGCATTAATTGGTTATCATTTAAAGCTAAAAGACATTTGTCATTGTTTAAGTAAAAATAAAACGCACCACAGTATAGATGCAGTATGGATTTTTTTTTGTGGCGAAAAACCAAGTACGGTTATTATCGAAAATAAACAGCAAAAACAAATTACAATAAAAATATTGAAAAGAACCCCAATACCACAAAAATAATCAAAAATAACAAATAAAACAAGTTACTTAAGATTAAACCCTTATGTACATTTCGATGACCATGTCATCATCATCAGAGGGTCTTGTTACAAAACACAATCTAGCACACAAGGAGTTACAAACTAGAATGATCATTCTAGTTTGTAACTTCTTGTGTGCTAGATTGTGTTTTGTAACAAGACCCTCTGATGATGATGACATGGTCATCGAAATGTACATAAGGGTTTAATCTTAAGTAACTTGTTTTATTTGTTATTTTTGATTATTTTTGTGGTATTGGGGTTATTTTCAATATTTTTATTGTAATATATTGTACCACTGTGCTCTTGATATTGTGTAGCAAAAACAAAAGCAAAATATTTTAGATAAAACAAATTAAATTTAAATAAAACAAAAATTACAAAACATACAAAATTTAAACATAACAGTAATAATACAAAAATAAATATGTAACAATAAATATATAACAATAAATATATAACAATAAAAAGAAAAATAACTAGAAATAACAAAACAACATAACAATAGATTTATAACAATAAAAAATAACACTTAATGTAGAAAATAAATAGAAACGTTAAAAATCCTATATAAAAAGGTTATTAACAATAATTAAACTCTAAACACAAATGAACATGAACAGCTCTATACTATAATAAATAAATAAATATGTGAATTATAAATTTTTAAAATTCAAATATTTAATTTTAAATAGTATATTTAGGCGACAAAGGAATGCGATGACAAGGTCGACGCCTGCGGCATCGTCCTTCAACACCACCTTTAAACTCCCTTGTAAATTAAACATGTTTCAAACCACCACAATCAATCAGTATATGACTGATTGTGATGGTATTTCCACAGAACTGACATAACGGCGAGTCCTCACGATGCATCAGATAACCGTGAGTTAGATAAGAGGAGCCGATGCGAAGGCGAGTAGCCACTACTTCCTCCCTAAATTTCGAATGAATAGAAGACCTCCATAGACGGACGGTATCCTTAATTTCCCTCAGCTAATTGTGATTGACATATTACAATTCATCATTCCAAGGAGCAGCCAATGAACTTTTTATATAACATATATAATCAGATTCCACAACACGTTGTGTAGATGGCACCATACTAGTGGCAATCTTGGCCACTTCATCCGCTTTTGTGTTTTCGATAATTCCACAGTAACCAGGAACCCAACAGAATATTACCCCAACACCCTGCAATTGAAGATTATATACTGCACACAAAATATTTGCAACTAAAGAGTACGAATCGGAACACAAAATGTAATGAGAAAATCTAGATTGAATGAAGGTTAGAGCTTTAAAAATGGCAAACAGTTCTGCTGTGAAAACACTACAAGCTGAGGCCAATCCGTAAGTGTAGGTACATCCCAACGCATGAAACGCACACCCGACGCCATTGTCCAGTTTAGACCCATAAGTAAAAATAATTTCACCGAGTTGGTGGGATCTGGAAATTTTCAAAAACTCCTGGTGGTAAACAAGATCAGGTGTAGTGTTTGATATAACTGGACAGTGAGAAATTAAAACGTGGCGTTTTTATTATCCATGAAGGTAGATAGTACATTGTTCATTCGATCGTAGAAGGAAGTACCAACTCACAGTTATCCATTATGCGTAACAGTTCTTATGCCGAATGGGGCGGTTGAACGTATTCGTACATCAATTAAGTGCATATTGGTTATGAAAGACCATTTTGAATGCCAGATGATTAGGTTTACTTCAAAGACCAGAAATGTAAGATATTTGCTGCTTCTGGTGTCACATTGACAGGGCAGCCTCAACAAGAAAACTAGGGATTTGGTTAGTTCTATAAGTACCAGTATCAAGTCAAGTTCAGAGTGGTGGACTGCATCGAGAGTTTTCAGAACTGTAGGATGTGCTGATGAATATGCTTGACAGCCGTAATCTACACATGATCTAAATACCGTGGGATAGAAACGAAGCATACTAATTCTGTCTGCTCTCCAATTCGTACCACTAAGGACTCTTAACACTTATACCGAAACACCGGTCTCACAGGCACTAAGTGAAATTTATTTATATAATTGTATCTACCCTGGGTGAGTGGCAGTGCTGACCTTTACAATAGCTACCTCCCTCATCCTCCCCTATCACATGGTCAATTGTCGTTTAGTTTGGTTTGAGCATCTGACCTTGACATGTCGTCTGTCAAAATCCTACCAGCCTGTGAGACCGTGTGTTTCTGTTGCCGTATTTCGTGCAGTGGTCTGAGCTACCATACACTATTTACAGCACTTAAATATGAAGAAAACTATTTACACAAACTAAAAATATAGTTACAAAAACGTGGGCGCCTAGTCTGACAGACCCGAAATAAAAAAAATACTGTCACACGAGTCGGGGCGCCAAGTCTGTGAGACGCGAATCGTAAATAAATACAGGTAGAGCAGTGGCAATAATTCGACCTTGACTGGCATTTAATATTGGACAGCTAGATGGGCGGAGGGGTTTCTAGCGCAGTGCTACCAACCGTGGCAACAAAATTTCCCTGCTCCGGGTCTGTGAGACTTGGCACCCCGACTCCAGGGTTAAAAGGGCAATTTTAATTAAAATAAAAGTAGACTGAGGAATGGTCACAATGTCCAGTTGGTCGATCCCTATTTACCCTCCAGAATGAACCGGCATAAGAAGACATTTATAGCGCTCGGACTGGACGCTTTTAACCCAGGCCTATCTTTACCAGTTCAATTTAGCGGCATTGCCAGAATGTGCCCTATGCCAAAATGGAGAAGAAGACCTGGAGCACATCCTCATTAACCTTCAAACACACGCGCCGGGGTGTAAAGCACCCCACACCATTCATTTCTCTCTGAGGCGACTCAAAAAAATTTTTGTTTTCGCTCCCCTCCTAGGTAGTTGTTTATCACTTCTTCCTCCACACTGTCACTCAAGGTCAACCCGTTGTGGCGTACCAGTCATTGTGTTTACATCGTTGTTTTAAGTGTGGGGTGAATTTGACCCCGCGCGTGTGTTCTCGTCCAAAAGTTTGTGTTGGTACATTTTTAAGTTATTGTTTTTTAATTAGAATAATTTTTTAGTGTGAGTCTTTTATTGGTGTTTAACATATTTATTTATCTTTTTTGTTGTAATTTTGTCTTTTTGTCATAAAAAAAAATTAAAATTCTGGGTCAAGAACTTTCAAAACCCCATATTGCATCAAGAGCCTTACTGCCAGGACTACCTTTGCATATAAAGCACACCTTTGCAGGTGTGAAGCACATAAGTGGTGTTGAGGAAACTCGAGAAATAAAAATAGAAGTTCTGGACGATGCGAAGTTTGCCCGCTGCAAAAAGACCGGAAGACGACCACTTTATGCTGCAACTGCAACAAATTACTTTGTAGGGACATTCCTTTATATACTGTGAAGAATGTGCACCTGAATAAAAAATAAATTTTGAAAATATGAATTTAAAAAAATCTTTACTTTTTAAATTTTTTTGACTTTAATTTGGACTGAACTAATGTTTACTTCTAAACCAATACTTCTGTACACAGTTATGAATTTAGCTAATTTTTTCACCTAATAAAATGTGTATATTTTTTGAAATATTTTATTCCAATGTAAAAAGTTATTTACTAATGTTTACTTGTCTAAATATGAAGTAAATTGCATAGTAATAAGAATTATTTTTCATTATGACGAATAATTTTAAATTTTGAGTGTGGCAAATTTTGACGATTTTCAAGCTGAATTTACATAATTTTTTTTCAAATAAACATATTGTTGTATTTATGTTGTTTAACTTTTTGAAAAGTCCTCTAAAGAATCTAGCCATTACAACTTACTAAAATGTATGAATAAATGTTTAATTTTAATTTGAAAAAAAAGTTACAATTTATAAAGTCAATTCAAGTGCATTTAGACTATATTACTTCAAAAAAAATCTACAAGTGATAAACCCATAAAAATACTATAAAACGTTTTATAAACAACAACATTCACACACACAATTTTATAGAGATGAAAATTTAGTGATAATTAACTTTTTTTTAAGATAAGAAATGGGGTGGAAAATACCCCGCGCGTGTGTTTATGTCCGAGTAGTTGGCGCGTGTGATTGAAGGTTAAGTGATGTTATCCAAATCTGGCCAGGGACTTTTTAAGGGCAGAGGGTTTGGACATCAATACCATACTAACAAACAAAAATCATTGGAACTCGATGACAATTTATCATGGACATCGGCTACAATTGAAGCTGGACGCCTGCTGGAAGAAGTAAAAAGAAGTAAGTAAGGTGCGGCTAGTCCAGACCCACGTTTGTATAGGTTTCAGTATAGAGATAAAACTGTATGACAAACATTAATAAAACAAACTAAACCTTGAAAATAATTGTTGTTCCAAACTAAAAGAAATCTGAAATTTCAAGTCACTTCAATGGTATAGACACAAAACTCAGTCCCATGCAAACAGCCTCTTAAATATATTGAAAAATAAATAAATCATTAGAGAAATCTAATCATTTGTTTTTGGTACTTACTGGAGAAGTATTATATAATTGTTTATAAGAATCATACTGTTGTTTTTTTTATATTGACTGTTATAATCCCATATATGTATGTAGTTTTGAAGAAACTTTGTATATTTCCCATTGTCAAATCTTGTTTAACAATGGAGAGGGAACAGTTGACCACCTAGCTGGCTGTGGGAGTGATGAGGCCTGAGATGATGCAAGGCTGTACTGGGAAATATGGCGAGTAATGACCCAACAGCCAAGGACAAGCATTGGATAGAAGAATAAGTTGACATTAATATAAACATTATAATATTTATGCAAAGTATCCCGTTATGATTCTTAGTTATAAAAAAATAAGTTATAATCATGTATCATGGACGCTAATACTATTTTATTTGTTTTTAATATAAAGAATATTAAAATATAGCAAAAAAGTATCCAGTTAAGCCAAATTTGTGACTAAAGTTTGCCCCTTAAGATTTGTGCCTTTTTTACTAGAATTAAAAATTTCCTGTGATTAGAACGTTAGTGAGTATCTAAGTGAGGTTACGTTAGGTTAGATTATTTATGCTAATTTATCATTGCCGTAAAAAATAACTTCAGATTTGTGTTCAGCATGGTCAAATTGAACAGGATTTTAAAAATTTTGGCGATCGGGGGCTGAAATTACTAATCTTAATAATCACCAATTTTTTTTTAATGCTTGATTTAATGTGTAAAACACTAATTTCAACTTTTTTTGCTGGAAAATACGGAAAGTTACTTTTTGCACATTTTAAATATTAGTATATATTGACATGTAAACCTATAGCGTGAACCGGAGGCGCTTTAGCTATAGCACATTGCACTACATCCAGATTTGGTTGTAATTTTATACAACATTACTATATTCTTATACTAAAAATATACCTATGAAGTATCCAGTCAGGATAGATTACGTTATAATTTTTGTAAATATTTACCTATAACCTAATCTATCCTAAAACCAACATCATTAAGACTATATTTTTACCAAAACGAGTAATTTTAAAAAAAACAAAAAACCCAATCTCATTAAGACTATATGACCTTTACTTTTTTACTACTAAACATATATTGGTTTGTCAACTTACCACAATTGGCAGAAGTTTATGAATTTTTTTTACATAGTGTAAGTAGTCTTCGTTTGGAGCAAACAAATTGTATAATATAGTCTCTTTAGAACCACATAATCGACAATCTGTATCCATATCAAAATATATTAAAATACTCTAAAATAGTATCTGATAGCTCTCTAGTTATTGACTTCTCAATAACAACATTGTCCAGTAAAATTGAATTCACGTTAAAAATTATACCGTTCCGGTCTACTATTTATATTGAAACTCATATTCATAAACCTTTGCTATATGTATTATGTAAAAATGAAATACAAAAAAAAACTTGAACAAAATCCACAATCATTAACTCAACATCTTATAACCACAGAATCTTAGGTTTAGAGGGAAATCGAGTTAAAACAAAAACACACTAATCACAGACACAGTCACTAACAAAAAAATAATACACTTGATCCAGACTAAATAGTGTACTATCAATTTCGAAAATCCACCTGTTCCGTTTTGTCATTTATTTATTTTTTAATGCTACAACCAAATGATCAAAGATTCAACGATGAAGAAAGTAAAAATTCAACACAAATCTTAAGACTGATATCTAACAATAATTGAATTGCAAATTTTACAACTTAATATTACAATACATACTCCCGATACTCGAAAATTATCGTATGTTGAAAAAATCTCACATTTACAAACACAAAGAAATCTCTAAAACTGCAAACAAAGGGATACAGGGTAGCATTTCTTATATTGAAAGGTGATTTCTTTTTTTTTTAACGTAAAGAGAAACACCCATGCTTAAACTAAAGACTGCCACTACCTTCTTGAAAATATATATGGCAGAAAAGGTAAAGCAACTAATTAATGATTGCTTTAACACGTTGACTGCGGGTGGTAGGGATCTCGGCCATGGTGGCGCGTCCCTAGATGCGCGTGGTAGGGATCCCTACCATCTGTCCATCGGTGATTCATTGGTTCAGTGAGCTTCTAGCACGCGGTATAATTGAATTTTGTCTTTGTCGTTCATCGGGAAGTATCTTGGTGACATTTTACACGTGTTTTTTTCGTTTTATTGTTTGAGGTATAGTTTTATATAATAATGATATGATATATACACTCAGATCAACAGGGAGGGAGGGCAACTTGAAAGGGAAAAACAATTGCCTATAGTCACCTACAACCACTTTATGAAAGTTGTTTATCGAAGCGACCAGATGATGAGCTACTATCCATCTGAACGTGAAAAATAACGTCGGTATAAAAAGTTTTATTCACCTGCTCCAAATGATTGTGATTAACGCTCATTACCTTTTCAACGAATTCCAAGTTTCAACCGATGAATGAAAATGTATAATTTTCATCTGTCAGTGGTTGATTTTCAGCTACCTGCTCCAGAAAGACCATTGAAGCCCAGATGTGTCCCACACGTACTTTCAAAAATAACTGAGAAAAGGTACGGTGGGAAAACGGTGTCTTGTTTGTCATTCGCGTGGTATTCAAAAACTTGTATGGCAGTGTGTGGAATGCGAAGAACAGCCAGGACTATGCGTCTCAAAGTGTTTTTATGACTACCACAATAATCAATCATTATTGTATTAAAGTATACCTATGAAGTATTCAGTCAGGATAGATTTGGTTATAATTTTATTCAACATTACTATCTACCTGTATTAAAGTATACCTATGAAGTATCCAGTCACGATAGATTTGGTTGTAATTTTCTGTCGGCAATAAGTCTAAATATTTACCAAAATTACAACCAAATCTATCCTGACTGTATACTTCGTAAGTATACTTTAATACAGGTAGATAGTAATGTTAAATAAAATTATTACCAAATGTATCCTGACTGGATACTTCGTAGGTATATTTTAATATAGGTAGATAATAATATTGAATACAATGATAACCAAATCTATCCTGACTGGATACTTCGTAGGTATATTTTAATATAGGCATATAGTAATATATAAAATTACAAATCTAGACGTAGTGCAGTGCGCTGTAGCTACTGCGCGCCCGGTTCACGCTATAGGCCTACGTATTTTCCTCGAAAAAAAGTTGATATTCGTGTTCTATACATTAACACGACTAATGTAATAACAAAAAAAATTTAACACCAACTTCATTTAAGGCTATACTTTTACCAAAAAATATTAAATTGTGTGTGTATATATATATATATATATATATACATATATACACACACACACACACACACCTATATAGAATATATTGTATAGGTGACTAAAACTTTTTAAAAAATCCCTCAGATTGATTAAAGAAAAAAAATAAGTGGTTTTGCATTTTCATTCAACCCAAAACCTGGAGTGACAGGTTTCACAATGTTTCAGCGATTCACAATGACAGTTGTTATTGGTGGAGTGGGAGGATCTAGAAATCAATCAAAAGGCGGTATTCGCCTTACATTGCTTCGCCGTCTGGGATTAGTTAATTTGCTTCTAACAACTCGTTTCTCGTTAAACGGAAAGAACTTTTGAATGGCAGTTCTTTTTCATAGTTAAATGAAAATGACTCAGTCATTTGAATGAAGCGCATTAATTGAATCTTTGTGAACTGAGCGCTCATATCTAATAGACACCAAAGCCAGAGGTCGGATCTGTATATCAATGTTTAAATCGTGCTTAAAAAAAACACACAAATGATGAAAACAGGACATTAGTACATTAATAATCTTTAATAGCAAATTATTTTAAACGTTAACATTAACGTAAAACGTATTGTCATTTCATTGTCAAGCATAGAATTTGCTAATATTTGTAATTTTTAGTATTATTACGTTTTTATTGTAGGGTGTAGTAAAATTCTGTACTCAAAGTTTAAAGGTAAGTAAAAATACAAATACAAAATTTGTTTTACAATTTTATGTAAATAATATCGGAATTACTGAGTCATTTCGTTGTAGTTTACAAAATTCTCTGTTGTCGGTTTTAACTGAATTTACTTTGACTTGTTTTTATAAAGACTTTTTAAATAAGATTTGATTAAGAAAAGTTTTTAAAATTTTCAACACAAACAAATACAGTATTTATATTACTACTCACTGTTAATATTTAATTTATTAATATTTACAAGTGTAGTGAAAACTAGTAGCTCACGTGAAGATGGAATCAACAAATATAAAAAAAAATATATAAGTATTTATATATTTCTTTTCAAGATTGGTTAGAATAGGAAGTGAATTATAATCTAATTTGGTATGGTTGAAGTATGTGTCTTAAGGGTAGCTTGAAATGTTTTTACTAAAACACTTGTACATAATTACAAACTTGCCTATAGTAGCACTTGCTTATATTTGTTGAGAAATACTCAAAAAATATAAGTAAGTGCTACTACAGGCAAGTTAGTTATTATTTACAAGTGTTATATTGAAAACTAGGGTAATTATTAAGATCAGCGACTACTGCTCCGATAAGAGAAATTTTTTCCCTGATCAATTTGACCTTGCTGAACACGAATTTGAAAACACGTGTTAAAAAATATATATACCTAACCTGGTAAAAATATAGTCTTAATGACGTTGGTTTTTTAACATTTTTTGTTTTGACTTATTGCCGATGCAGGAAATTACAACTAAATTTATCCTGACGGTACTTCGTAGGTATACTTTAACATAGGTAGATAGGTATACTTTAATATAGATAGTAATGTAGAATAAAATTATAACCAAATCTATCCTGACTTGATACTTCATAGGTATATTTTAATGTAGGTGTATAGTAATGTCGTATAAATCTATAACCAAATCTATCCTGACTGAATACTTCATAGGTGTATTTTAATATAGGCAGATAGTAAAGTTGAATATAATTATAACCAAATCCATCCTGACTAAATACTTCATAGCTATATTTTAATGTAGGTATATAATAAATTTGTATAAATTTATAACCAAAAGTTAGGTTAGCTTCGTAAAAGGAACGAATGTTTTGAAACCCACCAGCAAGTAAGCAATTACGTATTTACTTAGTTAAGTATTTTTAAAATTATCAAAAGTTAAATATTTAGATATTAGGTTTAGTATTAAAATAAACTGACTTTGACGTCGTGCAGTGCGCTGTAGCTACTGCGCGACCGGTTCACGCTATACATGCTATTACAGACTAAAATAAAAAATTTGCAAAAAAATTAAGTTTTCGTATTTTCCGCAGAAAAAAGTTAATATTCGTGTTCTAATGTTAGCAATGTCAAATTGATCAGGAAAAAAAATTTTGCCGATCAGAGCGGTAGTCGCTGATCTTAATAATTACCGAGTAATTTTGTTCATGAGTGGTTTTATGTTTTTTAGTGATACCTGTAAAATGGCTTTCCTGTTTAACTTATCTAGAAACTGACAGGAATACAAACAGAAAGTAAGTTTGTGTACACCAGCAGAGTAGTACATGATTGAAATGCACATTGGTTACCATCTGAGATTAAAGTACAAAATTGTTCAAACACATGCCCTAAGACCATATATATATATATATATATATATATATATATATATATATATATATATATATATTGTAACTTATTTATAAAACGCTTTACAAATATTTTTTTCTTATTAAATATTTATTTTATTGATGATATCAAATTTCTATTTAAAACAAAACAAAAAAAACTACTCATGAACAATTCATAATTCTTTATTATTACAATTTTTTTATTTCAACATTTAAAACAATACACAGAACAAAAATTTACAACTTAACAAGTTTTAACAAACTCCGTTTAACTCTTATTTCTTTTAATTTTATAGTTACACAATTTTAATATACCCTAGGCTAATTTTACGATCTCTTACAATCTCGGGGTTATAGCATGGGCTATATTTTTTTAATTCTTAGGTTAATTAAATAAATTTTGAAAAACAATACTAAATTTTGAAATTAGTTTTAATAAATATTTTCCTGATGGAAAAACTTAAATTTTGAATATGCAAAAAGGCTAAACTATTTGAACTGGATTATTTCTTATTACTTACTATTAATTAACTACAAGATATTCTAATGTACAATTTTAAACTTCCTTATTATCTTAAATGTCCATTAAAGTTTATTTTTTATAGCGCTAGATACTTATCTCATCAAATAACGGCAAATGGCTGTTTGCTCACACGTAGAATTCCGTTTCTCTTTAATTTGACATTTTGCACACTTAAATTCGTTTTATTTACTTCACATTATATTACCACTGTATTATATTCTGAAATTCACTTCTCCTTAATTTAGTTTGGCCAATCTTCTTAACAAATCTGTATAATTTTGACGAAGTTCCTAATAAATAGAATTTTGACTGGTCCTGGCAGATCAATCTTGTCGCGTCCCCACGCTATCTCTGACTAAACTCACGCTTCGTTTTACTTTTAGAATTGTTAAAGAAAAATATGGCGGCTTCTCCTTCTAAAAAAAACACCTGTTGCCTGTAATTTTGTTCAATTTCATCTCACTAGAGTCTACTGCCCACTTGACCTATTTCTTTACTTTCACATCTGTTTTACAGCTGATTATACCAACAAGAACGAGCTTGTTTTCAATGGCGTTTTAATTTGGTTAAACTTTGGTTGAAACTTACTGTTTCAATTTTCCGATCCTTAATAAAGTTTCCAGTGTTTATTTAATTACTATTATTAGTGTGTGAAGTGTCTTTGTGTTTTACTTTTGAAATAGTTCCGAATTGTGTGTGTTTTGACTGGACTTTTCCAAACATAACCTTTCAATTTTTTGTTTACAATCGTTTTTCACTTTTCCTTCAAGTAATTACTTACGCCCTATGTTACTAATATTTACAATTTTGTTTGAATATAATTATTATTAGATTATCTTGTTTTAATTTATGTGTTAGGGGTTTTGATATAACACATTTCCTAATCGATTTTACAGTTCAAATATATTTTTTACTAATCTAGGCTTTTACCTAAATTTAGTTTCAATTTTAACCTAACCAATCTTTTAATGAATTTCTTTTTTTTTAAATTTTGTGTGGGTTATTTCTAATATATTCTTCCAATTCTTAAATAATATTATATAGCCCATTCTATAAATGTTACAATGTCCCCTAATTTAATTTAAATAAAAAAAAATATTACTAATATCTACATTACACATTCTTTACATTCTACAAGCTTATTTAAATATACATTTTTTTTTAAAATTAAATTCAAATTAACATTTATTTCCTAATTGTACATTTTATTTAATAACTAATTGAACACATTTTTTATTGAGTAAGTACCTCAACACTTTGGCTAACTTACCGTCCATTGTCTTTACTACTTTTATAACTGTCCATTTAAAAGTCATTTATACATTTATCTGTCCACTTTCGTCCATTTATACTTAATTCCTACGACACAATTTTATCTTAATTCTTTAACAATCAAATACTGAGCTGAACACTTCAAGCTACATATTACTTAACATATCTTCTAACAATACAATATACTTATAACTAACATTCAATCAACAATTCTTTAACAATTCTAACATATAGTAACAATAAATCATGTTCTGGTATTTACAATTTCTTCCATAATTATATATATATATATATATATATATATATATTTTTTTTTTTACATTTATTACAATTGGAACCCTTCCAATCATAAGTCTGATTCAATATTTATTTAACATAATATATATTCTCTGATACCATGTCTTTAAATCCCAGCCTATCCGAATCATAGTATGTCTAGATTTGGTCAAATTGGTTATAACATTTCTCTTTCCCTTATTTCTGTTTATTCCTTGTTTATTATTTATCTCATATTTATTTTGCTTTTAGCTTCATCTAACTCTCAGTTCTAAGTTAGTATTTTATCTCCCCTTCCAATCTCACATCCAGTTCAATTATTTTCTTATATCATTTCAGTTTATTTTGTATGAAGTTTAACATCTAATATTTTTAAAGGTTGCAATTTCATATCCTCTATTTCAGCGGTTCTCAACCTGGGGGGCGCGCCCCCCTGGGGGGGCGTAGAAGAATTCTAGGGGAGGCGTCAACAAATTTTTTAAAAAATTGAATTTGATGTTGGACACAGACACACAATTATTGAAATTTTTTATAGCTTAATAGAGCTATAAAGCTCTATTTTGTTGTCTCTGAAGAACAAAATCGGAACCTATTTCCCAGATATAAGCTCGGAAAACTGGGAATTCAAGTTAACAAGAGACCCCTTTCAAATCAACATTGATATACCTCCTGATCACATTCAACAACAAACAATTGACTTGCAATGTGATTCCAAAGCTAAATTGGATTTCCCAAACATGGATCTCGAAGATTTCTGGCTACTATATCTTCCTGTTTACCCAGAAGTAGCAATGGAGGCAGTCAAGTTGCTTGTACAATTTTCATCAACTTATCTATGCGAGACAAGATATTCAGCCCTGGCTAACATAAAATCTAAATTTCGAGCCAGACTAGATGTGGAAAGTGACCTGCTGTGTTCTTTGTCAAAATTTCATCCAAACATACAAAAAATAGTTAACGAGAAACAGTGCCAGCCCTCACACTAGCACTACAAAAGTAGCGAACATTTATCTGGTTATTACTTAAATATATTGTAAGTAAATTTATCATATATAAGTCTAAATTAACTTAATCCGTGAAGGGAGGCGTGACGTCACACCAAAGTGTGAAGGGGGGCTCAGAGCCTAAAAGGTTGAGAACCCCTGCTCTATTTGATCATATCTACAGTTCCTTCGATTACACTATCCCTATATCAACGAATATAAATTTTGTTTTAATACTTATTTATCAACGCAGATTCTCCCTTACAATACGACGAAGTTTAAATACACAATTACCATATTTTTATTACAACGATGCTTTAATATTTATTATCATAGATTCATATTTCTTTTATAATATATAATATATATGACGAAGTTCCATTATTTATCAACGCAGATTCTCCCTTACAATACGACGAAGTTTAAATACACAATTACCATATTTTTATTACAACGATGCTTCAATATTTATTAACATAGATACATATTTATCTTTATTCATTATTCTCAATATTCGACGAAGTTACCCATAAATTATCGTAGATATAGTTACCATCCCTTAAAACTTATCTCCTGCTAACGTTTTCTTATACACATAATCACCTAGAGTTTATTCATATTGCTTCCTTCACCTATATTTAATATCTCCCTTCCTATTTTATTTTGTCTCGTTTGAGTTTATCTCCCTTGCATCATGGTACTTTTTTAGTTCTGTTGAATGGAACATCCCCTTATTTATATCATATTTATCATCCCATAGTTCGAATGTCGATTCTCCTAACTTTTTGTGTATTCTATATGGCCCACTATAAATATTAAATAATTTCCCCATTTCTCCCTCTATGCCTTTTGCCTGCCAGTTTTCTTTTACTAACACTAAATCATTTAAATTAAATGTGAAAAGCTTATGATTTCTATTGAAATTTTGTGCCCTAAGTTCTGCCTTTTTTTTCATTCTCCCTCTTGGCAAATCTATTACTAGTTGGGTATTAACGCTTTGTTCGTTTGAATTTTGAATTTTGATATACTTATGCCAAAATCTCTCATCTATTTTTCCTAACTGTAACTGATTAGGTGTGAACCCTGTGGTCTCATGTGGTACTTCATTCAACATCTCATTTATTAAATGTATAAACTTTGCCCATTGTTTATGGTTCCCATGGCAATAGGTGCAAAGACATCTCATTATCTCCCTGTTTACCCTTTCTACTATATTGCTTTGAGGTCGCCTAATTGGTGAAAATATTTGTTTGATTCCTTTATTTTCTAAAAAGGTTGACCATCTTTTACTTGTGAACTGAGTTCCATGGTCTGTTTGTGCCCTTTTTACCTGTCCATATTTTTCTAAATAATCTTCTACATCTAATAGCTGTAGCAGTATTTGCTTTTTTTATTTTATAAATTTTTATAAATTTAGTAAAAATATCCAAAATAACCAAAATATATTTAAATCCCTCACTTTTATGAAATGGTCCACAAAAGTCAATAGATAGTTGCTCTTTAGGCCCTTCTACCTTGATTCCTTTCATCACCCCATAACAAGTTTGATTTGTGTGTTTCACCCTCTGACAAATGTCACAGTATTTTAAAAGGTATTTAATCTCCTTATACATCTTTTTCCATGTGAATATTTCATTTATTATACTATAGCACTTTTTGGCCCCTACATGCATATAGTACTCATGGCATGATATCACTAATACATTTATTAACTCTCTGGGTACTATTATTTTCCAACTTGTTTTACAATTTTTATATAGTATGTTATTTTCAATTTTGAATTTCGAATTGTATTCCTGGACATTTTCAATAATATTTCTTAATTCTAAATCACCCCACTGAAGCTCATTAAGTTTTGTCAATTTTGTCACTACTTCCCTACTTATTACTCTTTCCATTAAATTGATACTAAACTTATTTTGATTCTCTATATGTTTTGGCTCTATCTTATCCCATGGGTTACGACTTAATATGTCTGCCACCACGTTCTCCTTCCCTTTACAATACTCAATCTCAAAATCATATTCCTGCATGAGCAATATCCAACGATATAGTCTTGAATTTAATATTCTGCAAGTCTTTATGAAAGTCAAAGCCTGGTGGTCAGTTTGTATTACTACCTTTCTCCCCAGTATAACCTGTCTAGCCTTCTGTAGACAAAACAACACAGCCAATAATAATTTTTTTCAGTCGTATAATATCGTATTTCACTACCTTTTAGGGTTCGGCTCATAAACATAATTGCCTGTTTCTGTCCAGTCTCTGTTATCTGGTACAGATGCCCCCCAATAGCATATTCGCTTGCATCTGTCTGTAGATAAAACGTTTTTGAATAATCAGGGTGTTTTAGTACGTTGGTATCTATAAATGCTTCCTTTAATTTTCTAAAATTTTGTTCCTCTAAATCTGTCCAATTAAATTTTGTTTCATGTCTCAAAAGTTTCAGGAGTGGCTCTACTAATTTCGAATAGTGGTCTACAAACTTGTTGTAATAATTGGCAAGGCCTATAAACCCTTTTAATTGCTTAACGTTCTTTGGTGTGGGGAATTCCATTACAGCCTTAATTTTGTCCTTATCTATCTCTATTCCCTCAGTTGTCAACCTATAACCTAAAAATGCTATGTTTTCTTTACAAAACTCAGTTTTTGATAATTTAATTTTGATATTATTTTCCCTAAATGTCATAAATAATTTTTTTAAATGGTTTTTATGTTCTTCAAAACTCTGTGACATGCATACAATGTCGTCTACATATACTAAAGTGAATGGTTCTAATTCATTTCCCATTATTCTACCCATAGCTCTTGCTAAAGCTGCTAATGATGTTTTTAGCCCATAAGGTGTCACAATGAAATGATATGTCTTTCCATTATACTGAAAAGCTGTGAATTTTCTGGATTCTGGCTCCAACTCCACCTGCCAAAAACTATTCGTGAGGTCCATAGAACTCAGGTATTTTACCTTTCTTGCCTTATGTAATATTTCATTAATACCCTGGTAACACTCATAATCTGGTATTATGATTTCGTTCAGTTTCCTTGCGTCCAGGCACAATCTTATTTCTCCATTACTTTTTATGACAGGAATAATAGGGTTAATATAAGGGCTATTACTTTTTTCTATAATTTTCATCTCCAACATTTTGTCAATTTCTCTTTGTACCGCTTCTTGATACTTTGTGGGCACAGGATAGTTTCTTTGATAAAATGGTAAATCTGTTCTTACTTTTATCTCATGTCTATATCCTTTACACACTCCAGGCCTATCTGAAAATACATCCTTATATTGCTTTATTATCTCTACCAACTCCAGTTTTTGCCTATCTGTTACACGGTCATCTCCGATACTTCCCACAATATCTCTATCACTAATTTCCCCTTCTGTTTCATTTTGTTTCTCATAATTTTGGTCCCCCTGTCCTAAATTATCTAAATTTTCCCATTCCTCATTAATTTGATCGAATTCGTTAATTACATTATCTTCCCTTTCTAAATTTTGTACCTCGTTGTTATTAATTCTTTCGTCATCATTTTCACCCTCCGTTTCTTTCATATCTATTTTAATATAGTTTTCCAAATATTTCAATTTTATACTCCAATCCTCACAACTTATATCAGCCTTTGTATTTTTTAATATATCCATCCCTATGATCATTTCTCTTAATAGTCCTGGTATGATGAAACATTGAAATGGGTAATCAATCCCACCTAATCTTCCCATTATCAGAACAATTTTATTAATTTTTTTACTCTTTTTATTTGTTGCTGTCCTAATGTTCATTGCTCTGATTGGCAACGTTTCTACTCTTCCTAGTTTTCCCTTATTTATACTATACCATTTTTCCTGAATACATGTAATATTACTACCTGTATCTATTAAGGCTGTAACCCTAACCTGTTTAAATTCTATCTCTATTTCTGGGCTCATATATATTTTGTTTTGCTCTAAATTCAAATTTCGCTCCGTCCCCTCACTTTCCAAAAATTCCCTATCTATTAATACGTTGTTAATTATTCCTAACCCCAAATCCGTATTTTCATTAAATTGATTGTTACCCTTATTCTTGTCACAATTAATATTTCCAAGGCTCTTTAGCACTGGCTTTCCCTCTTCAGCATCCCCTGTAGTTTTCCCATGATGCAATAAGGTATCACCAGTGCCCTCTAGTTTTCCGAGGTCCCCTGGTCTCCCTCACATCTTCCACTGGTCGATTCCTTTGGTCGTATCTGTATGCTGTTTACTTCTTTCTGGCTCCTGTCATTGGTTCTGTAATTCCTGTCTCCTCTATTTTCTCGACTATTTTCCTGCCCTGGTCTTGGTTCAACATTCCCCCTCATATGATTATCTATTCTTCTGTTAAAAAACTGGACATATGGCCGCCCTTCATTTCTATATTCATTCCTTCTATACAATTCTCCTGGTCCTGAAAATCTTCTATTTCCCTGCTGTCTCATCTCTTCCTCACCCCTTCTGGGTGGAAATCTATTTCCATTCTGTTCCTCTCTAGGGGTAGGCCTATTCCATGGTCCCCTGTTTCTCTGTCTTATTTCCTTATTTCTCTCCTCTATATCCTCCTCATTCAGCATCCTTTCCATCTCTCGGATCGTTTTTATATTTTGTACTCTTCTTGACAACTGTATCCTTTCATTAAAATGCCGGCTTAATCTCCGGACTATCTCTTCCTCATTTTGCGGTGGTGTCATGTTCTTTAAAACTATGACTCTTTCTATGAAATAATCTGCTCTGGCTCTTCCATTTCCCTCTATATACCTTTCATTTTCTATTCTCTCTTTAATGCCTTCCTGTATTTCTTTGGCCCAGTATCTTTCTATAAACCTATCTTGTAAATCCGCGAAATTTTTTACCTCCTCTCTGATTGATTCCCACCATCTAGCCGCTCCTACTTCCAAAGCTCTATCTATGATTCCTCTCCATTCATTTTCAAATCTTTCCCCTGTCCTACATTCAAATTTTCTCTCCACATACCTATCCAGTCTTTTTAGGAACTCCATAGGGTTACCATTCCTCCCATTAAATTTGGGCATCTCCTCCTGATTCCCGCATGACACTTGTATGATCCTTACGCCTTCTCCTCCTTTACTTTCTTCCACCTTCTTTTCTACCTTTTCCATTCTCTGGGTCAATTCCCCTTGTTTCTCATTATTCCTCCTTCCTTCTGTTTCCAATCGGTCAATTCTATCATTATTATTGTTTTTCTCAATCGCTATCTCCCTATTTAAAACTCTTAATTCTTCCCTGTTCTGTATTGTTATTTTTTCTACCTTCTCTATCTCTTTCTTATTAATTTCTGTCACATCAGCTATTATTTCTTTTGTTTCCTCTAAATTCTCCTTAATCTTCTCCTCTAAGTCTCTTCTCATAACTTCTACTACAGCATTATTCTCTGTTCTCAACTGCTCCCTCATATCCTTATCATTTTCTTACTTTCCTCCCTTATTTCCTGTGTTATGAATTTGAAATCTTCCTTCATCTCTCTCATTTCGTCTCTATTTTCCTCTAATTTTTTGTTTATTTCCCTCATATCCTCACTCATATCTTTCATTTCCCCTTTTATTTCATCTATCTTATCTAATTGTCTATTTATTTTTTCATTATTTATATTTAATTGTCTATTTATTTTTTCATTATTTATATTTAATTGTCTATTTATTTTTTCATTATTTATATTTAATTGTCTATTTATTTTTTCATTATTTATATTTAATTGTCTATTTATTTTTTCATTATTTATATTTAATTGTCTATTTAGATCCTCTCTCCCTTTTTCACTCATTTCCATGAGAGTTCTCATCATCTCCCTTAAATCTTCATTCTCATTATTTCCCTGTTTTTTTTGTTGGGTTTGCATAGGTGGTAGTCCCCTAGCCTCATCTACTTGGGTTTCCACTTCACTCTCTTCTATAGGCATATCTGTGCCTTCCGTTTCTGTCTCTAGTATTTCTAGGCTTGTCCCTTTTTCCTGGTCCCCTACAACTACCAGCTCGCCTATAATATTTTCCTCCCTGTTTTCGATCCCCTCCTGAAAACTAACAAATCTCCCCTGAGCAGCCCCTTCTGTTTCTATCACCCTTTTCCGCCTACCCTTTTCTAATTGTTCCCCTTTTTCTGTTTTTTTTGCTTTTTCTCCCCGCAAATTGTATGATTCCCTTTCATCAGACATATTTTTTCTTTTTTTTAACTGTAAGTAACTTATTATACAAAATTAAACAATTTTTATATATACTATAAACCTAGCCTTGACTATTCAACTCAGTGTTTAATTTTACAAAATTTTTCTAAATCTATTTCCAGTTCAAATGTTTTTCATATAAAAAGTTCTAAATTAATTTTGTTTCAAAATCTCTCTAAATAAATTTTATCTCTTATTATATCGAGAAAATAATTAATTTATCTAGTTACAAAACACAAACTCCTGAATAATTTATTCTTTATTATTATTTTTCTAACAATCGTACCCCACGTTGGTGTGCCAAATGTAACTTATTTATAAAACGCTTTACAAATATTTTTTTTCGTATTAAATATTTATTTTATTGATGATATCAAATTTCTATTTAAAACAAAACAAAAAAAAACTACTCATGAACAATTCATAATTCTTTATTATTACAATTTTTTTATTTCAACATTTAAAACAATACACAGAACAAAAATTTACAACTTAACAAGTTTTAACAAACTCCGTTTAACTCTTATTTCTTTTAATTTTATAGTTACACAATTTTAATATACCCTAGGCTAATTTTACGATCTCTTACAATCTCGGGGTTATAGCATGGGCTATATTTTTTTAATTCTTAGGTTAATTAAATAAATTTTGAAAAACAATACTAAATTTTGAAATTAGTTTTAATAAATATTTTCCTGATGGAAAAACTTAAATTTTGAATATGCAAAAAGGCTAAACTATTTGAACTGGATTATTTCTTATTACTTACTATTAATTAACTACAAGATATTCTAATGTACAATTTTAAACTTCCTTATTATCTTAAATGTCCATTAAAGTTTATTTTTTATAGCGCTAGATACTTATCTCATCAAATAACGGCAAATGGCTGTTTGCTCACACGTAGAATTCCGTTTCTCTTTAATTTGACATTTTGCACACTTAAATTCGTTTTATTTACTTCACATTATATTACCACTGTATTATATTCTGAAATTCACTTCTCCTTAATTTAGTTTGGCCAATCTTCTTAACAAATCTGTATAATTTTGACGAAGTTCCTAATAAATAGAATTTTGACTGGTCCTGGCAGATCAATCTTGTCGCGTCCCCACGCTATCTCTGACTAAACTCACGCTTCGTTTTACTTTTAGAATTGTTAAAGAAAAATATGGCGGCTTCTCCTTCTAAAAAAAACACCTGTTGCCTGTAATTTTGTTCAATTTCATCTCACTAGAGTCTACTGCCCACTTGACCTATTTCTTTACTTTCACATCTGTTTTACAGCTGATTATACCAACAAGAACGAGCTTGTTTTCAATGGCGTTTTAATTTGGTTAAACTTTGGTTGAAACTTACTGTTTCAATTTTCCGATCCTTAATAAAGTTTCCAGTGTTTATTTAATTACTATTATTAGTGTGTGAAGTGTCTTTGTGTTTTACTTTTGAAATAGTTCCGAATTGTGTGTGTTTTGACTGGACTTTTCCAAACATAACCTTTCAATTTTTTGTTTACAATCGTTTTTCACTTTTCCTTCAAGTAATTACTTACGCCCTATGTTACTAATATTTACAATTTTGTTTGAATATAATTATTATTAGATTATCTTGTTTTAATTTATGTGTTAGGGGTTTTGATATAACACATTTCCTAATCGATTTTACAGTTCAAATACATTTTTTACTAATCTAGGCTTTTACCTAAATTTAGTTTCAATTTTAACCTAACCAATCTTTTAATGAATTTCTTTTTTTTTAAATTTTGTGTGGGTTATTTCTAATGTATTCTTCCAATTCTTAAATAATATTATATAGCCCATTCTATAAATGTTACAATATATATATATATATATATATATATATATATATATATATATATATATATATATATATATAAGCATTTTTTGTTTGTTTGTGATGTGTTTAAATTTGTTGTTGATGTTGTATTGAGTAAGTTATGAATTAGATTCACCATACACTTCATATAAGTGTATTCACCATACACCATAAATTCATAAGTATTTTGTAATAAATGTAAAAATGTGTTAGTTATTTTATGAGTTTTGGATCATCTATATGATAGTGTTATGTATTTGTTGAGTTTGTCAAGTGGGTTTTGGATAATTGATTTTATTTTTACATGGTAATATAGTTTATCAATCATTAATATGTAATATCCATTGGCTTGTGGTATATGTTTTATGTTGTTCAATTTGTGGTATTCTTGTTTTTAAAAGAATGTATGATAGGCAATAGGTCATCGAGTTATAAGTGAAAAGTTTGTGTTGGCGAGGGCAGTTTTAAGAATTATATAAAGTCGTATTGGTGGGTTTGGGGTATGTGTGAAATTTGTGTATTATAAGTTAAAGCTCAGCTTATGAGATTAAATATACAGGTATATACACTTCTACCCACCTGTAAAGTTTTTCTTACAGTAAAATCTCTTTAATCATAACATGTTTGTAGCAACCATGTTAAACGGTTGTTGCCCTTATCACTGATAAATCTACAATCAAGATTTATGTAGACTTGTCACTGATGAAAGTAATGTAGTTATCAAAAAACATGCTATTTGTTGAAGAATTTGAATAGTAAGAAATTATATACTAGAGTTTTTTGGTAAAAGTATAGTCTTAATGACATTTTTTTTAATTGGTTTTTTTTATTACTTGTTTTAATGTGTAGAACACGAATATCAAGTTTTATCCGTGGAAAATACGTAAAGTTACTTTTTTTCAGCTTATTGTGATCACGGTTAATGTTATCATTCGGTTATTGTTATCGTTTCATTGAAAAACAAACACGGACGTATATTAATACATTGTAATTAGGCCGCTTATTATAATCATCTGTTCGCTTATTATTATCATTTAATTTGCCATTCAAAATCATATGCATCAACGTATACTAGCATAGACCAAGTAAAAATGTCTACAAAGTAGTGTAAACAGCACATGCAACACACAATGACGCCCAATTCATAGAATGTTTATTTTTAGAATGACAGAAATACTTTATAACGGTTTCAGCACTTAGCACAGTTCTCAGAATGTTTTCTTACTCTTTGTTTACGCAAACACCCTAGCCTCGCTGAGTCGACTTTAGTTGTTTGTTAACATTAGTTGATGTTACTACTGAACCATTTACAGTACAGTCATACTGTATTTTTTAACAGTGAATTTTTATGAACGTTTATTACAGTATTTCAGTGTGATTTTACATAACTTAATTTTAAAAGATCTTTTTCGTTTGTTTTGTAGAGTTTAGTGTCACTTGAAGTTTCAAAGGACAGTATAGCAAGATGTCCGAATCTCAAAAGAAACGACGTGATTTAAGTCTTAAACAAAAACTCGATATTCTAGATAGGTACAGTAAATTACCAAAAATGAGTCAAAGAAATGCTGCTTCTCAACTTGGCAATTCTCAACCTCTCTTATGTAAAATATTGAACAACAAAGAAAAAATCTTGTCATTATCAAAGTGTAATGCAAATGTTGACAACAAAAGACATCGTTCTGGGAAGGATCCGCAAGTGGAATCAGCTTTGAAATTGGGGTTTAAAAATGTTCGCGAAAAAGATGCTCGAGTTGACGGCCCACTAAAAAGGACGGCTAAAAGTTGAGGATCTTGCCAAAAAAATAGGAAAACAGGATTTTAAAGCCACAGATGGATGGTTCAATCGATGGAAGAAAAGGGAAAACATTGTTTACAAGAAAACGTGTGGTGAAAAGAGAAATGCTAATTTTGTTGGAGCTGAGGACTGGTTACAATACGAATGGCCAAAGATTTTGGCCGAGTATTCTAACTGCATATACAATGCAGATGAAACAGGACTTTATTATCGTGCTTTACCCGAACATACTTACTTATTTAAAAATGAAATTGCTAATGGCTGTAAAATATGTAAACAAAGAATAACTGTTTTGTGTTGTGTTAACATGGTTGGTCATAAAGAAAAACTCTTAATTATCGGTAAATTTAAAAATCCACATTGTTTTCAAGGTATCAAAAAGCTACCGGTTGAATATCATTCAAACTCCAATGCTTGGATGACATCAAAAATTTTTAATGAATGGCTGACTAAATGGATACCAGCCTCAAACGCAACATTGTCCTACTAGACAACTGCACTGCACATAATGACATAAGCACTACGCTAAAACACATCAAAGTGATTTACCTTCCGGCCAATACTACATCAATTATTCAGCCATGTGACTAAGGCATAATTAAAAATCTCAAAAGTTTTTATCGACGAGAGATGCATGCTAGAATTATAGAAAATATGGATGAATTTCAAACCCTTACCTCAAATGAATTGGCTAAAAAAACGTCTTTACTCGATGCTATTCATCTGATAGCAAAATCTTGGAATGAAGTTTCTGAAAAAACTGTTAAAAATTGCTTTAGAAAAGGTGTTTTTTTTTGTTGAAGAAAATCAAGAGCAAGCTACATCTGAGGAAGACTCTGAAGAGAACTTGAACCCTATCGATTTGTCCTTAAAAGAATATACTGAGTGGATGGAAGTTGACGATAGTATTGAAACAGCAGCGGAAATGACTGAAGACGATATTTGTGAGGTAGTTGCTTCAACATCAAAAGTCACTGAAGAAGAAGACAGCACCGATGATGACGAAAATGATAAATGTGTACCGCAAAGATCTAAGCAGGAAGTTCACCACGCTCTTGAGATTCTAAGGCAATTTGTTCAACAAAAAGCATAAAATTTCAACAAACATTATGAATATCAACAATTTATAAACAATATTTTACGAGAAGACTACAGACAGTCACATATAGAGGAATTCTTCGAGAAAAAGTAAATGTAAATTTGAAGTGTAAATAAGTTTGAAGTGTTTTATAATGAAGTTTTATGTGTTAAAATGTTTTGATCAAGTGTTTTACGTAGTTCTATATATTTTTTTTCAATTATGCTAGATTCAGTGTTTTAAACAAAATCTACAGTGGAATAAAATAAACTGACATGAAATATGCCCACTAATTTTAACAAATAGAAAACTAAGTTACAGAAATTCTACTACTGTACATAAAACTGTCCGGAATAGCATCAAAATTTGGTAAGTACAGTTTAATTATAGTGTTACAGGATTAGAATGACTTAATGTAATGATAGGCTTACATCTCGTTCAGAACAAACAGTTAAATGGCAATAATACAGTGAGTTCAATGCAGTACGGCTGTAGCATCGTGATTAAGCGTTCGGTTATTGTTATCGTTCGGTTATTGTTATCAAATATGCTTCTGACAAATATGATCACAATAAGCGGCGCCGACTGTATTAGTATGTAATGGCATGTAGGCATATGGCGTAAAGTGGGCGCGCAGTAGCTATAGCGCACTGCACTATGTCTAGATTTGCTTGTAATTCTATACATTACTATATACCTATATTAAAATGTATCTACAAAGCATCCAGTCAGGATAGATTTGGTTGTAATTTTGGTAAATATATAGACTTAATTCCGATGCAGAAAATTACAACCAAATCTATCTTGACTGGATACTTAATAGGTATATTTTAATATAGGTAGATAGTAATGTTGTATAAAACTATAACCAAATATATCCTGACTAGATACTTCACAGGTATATTTTAATATAGGTAAATAGTAAAGTTGATTAAAATTATAACCAAATCTATCCTGACTGGATACTTCATAGGTATATTTTAATGTAGGTATATAGTAATGTTGTATACAACTTTAACCAAAAGTTAAATATTTAAATTCTAAGTGTAGTATTAAAATAAATTTACTTTGATGTAATGCAGTGGGTTGTAGCTACTGCGCGGCTGGTTTACGTTATACGTGCTATTACAGACTAACATAAAAAATGTGCAGAAAAAACTAATGTTTAGTATTTTTTGTAGAAAAAAGTTAATATTCGTGTTCTACACATTAAAATGAGTAATTAAAAAAAAATATTTTCCTAAACAATATCAATAGGACTCGTTTACATTATACATGATATTACATACTAACATTTAAAAAAGTAACTTTCATTTTTTTCCGCAGAAAAAAGTTGATATTCGTGTTCTACACATTAAAATAGTAATTAAAAAAAAGTAATAAAAACCAACGTGCTTAAGACTATATTTTTACCAGTTTTTCTTGTGTTTAAATATTTGTTTGGCTGTGTGTAATTGTTAGGTCAAGAAAATTATGGTAGCTGTTTGTTTCTGTTTTTCATAGTGTTAGGTTAGAGTATACATAATTGAGGTATTTTAAAAATGTATGTGTTTGGTGTGTATTTCGTTTGCATAATGTGATGTCATCAACATACATGTACAAGTATATGACAAGGGACTATTTCTTGTTCAATAAATATAGTAAATGAATATTTCAGCAAGATGCTAGACATAGGGGTGTTCATAGGAAGGCTATCTTTTTGTGTATAAAAATGTCATTGTTAGGGATCCAATTTTGTGATATGATTAGTGTATAGTAAGGCGGATGATTTGTTTGAAGTGTATTTGCGGTTTATTGTTGTATAATAGTATTATTTGAAGGATAATAATGATTTCTGGAATATAAACGATGATACAGGGGTTTGAGAAATCAAAGGAAACTAGGATGAAGTTGTGAATAGTTTTCAAAAATTTTATCTTGGTGATTAAATATAGGTTATTTTTAGCTAAACTATGACTGTTGAATTTTGTGTTGTTTTGAATGTTTTTCAAACTAGCCTGCAGTTCATGTCCCAGTTTCTATATACAGCAAAGAGGAATGTCATTTTGTTCATTTTATACTCGTTACCAAAAACAAACAAATTTGGCTAAACACCTCATATCCACAAACCAAACATCAAACCTACAAATTCTACACAAATTAAATAAGAATAGCCAATGTAACACAACCAAATATACAAACTTTGAACACTGTATCCAATTATATTATAATTCACATTTGAACATTGTTCCCCTCAAAACTCTTTCACCTAATAAAAATAACTTAAACAAATTCTAATATACATAGAAAGTAATATAAACCCCAAACTAAAACAAACAAGAGGACAGTTATGGTCTTAGTTGTCCACTCCCAAATTGCCCATCTTCAATAAATTAAGAAAGTAATGGCTACTACAGCTAAGTAAACACTAGAATTGTTAAAGTGTAAACTAGTAGCTCAAGTAGATGTAATCAAATAATATTAAGTACTATATTTTATTACTTCGTATTTTATTTCTATATGTAGAAGTTTCATATTAAAGGTGATAATATTAAGATATGTACAATAATATTTGACATTCACATGAAGATGGAATCAACAAATTTAACAATATTTAATATTCATAAATATTGTAACACTAATTATTACGATGATAGATGTTGAATATTGCAGTTGTGTGTTACACAATTAGTAATTAACCTGCAAAGTTATGTGCATTCTAATTGGATTAATAAGTGGTATATTTTGAAAAAGACACTCTTTTAGGAAATATACAAACCAAATATTTATTATTCATGAGTTCGATATATACAAAAAAATTGAAGAAAATAATATACTAATTACACTCGTTTTAAAATATTAAATCTCTTTGATTATAAAGTTAACAAATTTGAACAATTGTACAAGTAATGGATTTGTGGTATAGATATGAGATATCTACTAGTAAGGTTGTTTCATTAATTAAATGTATTATACATAATTATGAATCTAAAAATTGGTATTTAAAAATATTATTTGTAACACCATGTGGCATAATCCCTTATTTATAATATTCGGGTATTAACACAAAATTTAGAATTTTCACTTTTTAACCAGCAGTTTTAACAATATTAAACTTTATTTATATAAATTCAGTTTTGAATTGTACCTAATTATTTTATCACTTGGCTGGAAAACTTATGTAGAGTTAACCTGAACACCGCTTAACCTGACATCTCCAAGCAGAAGACACTGATGAAGATCGCCACATAGCGATAAAAAACGTTCTATCTCAGTATGTTATCACAAATTTACAAACTTTAAAGTTCGGATAGTTATAAACTAATGTTAAAGTGATTAATTAATGTTACATATTCATCGCCACTCTTGAGAACAAAAATTCTGTATTTCTAACTTCCAAATAAAATTTGACTTCAATCCATTAATAAAACAAATTTTTAATTTTACGTAAATATCAACAACAAATTAACCTTTGTTTACCAACACCACTTGGACCGGATGTGTATCCGTCCCTTGGTAACCTTTTCTCACATTGGACTCACTAGGATCTGTGAATTTGCTTACTTTCCTTAGGCCAAAATTTTGCAATTACACTACCAATTTACATCTAAGAATTATTGTTTTACAATTCTTATTGTCTTTACAATCTTTACTCTGTTATACAAATTTAAACATTGTTTTATAATCTCTTGTTATATTTTACAATATTTAGTACATCTTACACTTTATAATTTTTTTTTTTTTTTAATTCAAATCCCATACTTTGAAATTTCATACTTACAAATTATGAATTCATTAAATCATGTGTTAGTATTTTGTGCTTGCCTATATAAAGTATCAGTTTTTTTAACTATTAAGGATGACTGTTTCGGGAGATGTGTCTCATCGTCAACTCTTTAACACATCTTCCAAAACAACTCTCCCCAACACTGATAAAAGTAAGTCGTTCTGTAGGACAAGTGTAAAATACCAACATATGTTCAAGTGTTTTTATGGAAAAACTAGTAGCTCAAGTGAAGATGGAATCAAATAATACACATTTTTAATCATTATATACCTATGTTTATAGGATATATATATATATATATATATATATATATATATGAACTCAATATATTACTATTGTAGATACTTTTATCCACCACTAAGTGCAATAATTTTACCTTGTGTAATGAGGCACCTCAGGTAATTTAACCTCAGTAATTTTGGTTACATATGTGTTTAGTTAGTGTAATGATACTATTTATTGTGTTTTCTTTTTTGTTATTGTGTATTAGTTTGTTTTTTATTATTTCTATGGTTTCTTCTATTGGGATACTGGGGTACATGTTAGTTATGTCATAACTTATTATTTTTGTATTGTTGTTTGTTTCTATGTATTTTATATTATTAATTAATGTGTATCCATTTTTTTATATTGTATGTGTTGTTGATTTGTATTTTAGATCTTATTATTTTGTCTACTATTTTTGCAATTATGTAAGATGGTGCTGTTTTGAAATTTATTAGTGGTCTAAATGGTGTGTTGGGTTTGTGGATTTTAGGTATGCCTGTTAATATTGGTGCACATGGTTTGAATGGGTAAAGTCTTATGTGGTATTTTAATTTATTGTTATAGTTTAGGGTATTTCTGTGTGTGACTATTAGGTTTTTTATTGTATTAAGGTCACATATGTAACCAAAATTACTTTCAATTTAACAATAAATACTATAAACAAATAACCGGACTCCCCATGGGGTCACCCATGTCACCAGTCATGTCAGAAATATACCTACAACACTTTGAACAAATAATAATCAAACCTATACTAAACACACATAATATTTTACTATGGACAAGATACGTAGACGATATACTTGTAATATACCAACCTACGATTCACAACGAACACATTATAATACTAAACAAACTAAATACCTACAACGAAAACATACAATTCACCGTCGAAACAGAAACAAACAGAACAATTAACTATCTTGACATTACATTAAATATAAATAATAATAAAATAGGAACTACAATACACAGAAAACCCACTTCCAACAACACCACAATACACTACAAATCTAACCACCCTGGACACACAAAATTAACACTTACAGTAACATGATAAATAAAGCAATAAAATACACACAAGATAACAAACAAAAATTAAATGAAGAATTAGATAACATTACAAAAATAGCAATAGAAAATGGATACAACAAACACCTTATACAAAACATATACAATAAATTTACAAAAAACCTAACCTCAACAGAACACTACAATCTGAGCACAAAAATAATACAAATAAAAAAATCTACCTAAAATATAAATACACCAATAAGAAAATAGAAAAATTAACAAATATATACAACAAAGAATACTATACTCCAACATACAAAACAAACAATAAAATAATAAAATATCTTAACACAAACCACAAAACAGTTACAAAAAAACATAACCTATCAGGAATTTACAAAATTACATTCAACGACTGCAACGCATTTTACATCAGAAAAATGACCAGATCATTTTAAAAAAATATTTGAAGAACATTACAGAGCATTCAAAATTAAAAATACAAAAGTATCAAATGTTGCAGCACACCTAATATCACATAAACATGAAATAACAAATTACAAAATAACATACACAACAATTTAATGAACCTACAGGCAACATATGCAGACGATTTACTATTAAAAAACATTATACACGAGGTTCAAGAAAAAATATGTATGACGTCAACAAATACCAACATCACGGACCAAACATTCACATCAGAAAAATTGAGAAAAATAATCAGTGATTCGACAAAGGTCAAGTGACCGAAATGTACCTCATCACACAAGGTAAAATTATTGCACTTAGTGGTAAAAATATTATTTACAAGTAATAATCAGATATATATATATATATATATATATATATATATATACTGATTACAACTTATATTTATTTTATTTCATACTCTCATATTTCTTTTTGTGTTTTCTCTTCGATTGACAAAGACCACTGTGTGGTTGAAATATATCATTGTTTAAGTGCTTTTATGTGTTTCTATTTCAAGACTACAGTGTGGACTCTTACCAAGGTAAGTCTGTCAGTCTCCTAGTCCAAAAAATCTATATATATATATATATATATATATAAGTCGGCGCCGCTTATTGTGATCATATTTGTCAGAAGCATATTTGATAACAATAACCGAACGCTTAATCACGATGTAGTCTACAGCCGTACTGCATTGAACTCACTGTATTATTGCTACAACTGTTTGTTCTGAACGATATGTAAGCCTATCATTACATTAAGTCATTCTAATTCTGTAACACTATAATTAAACTGCACTTACCAAATTTTGATGCTATTCCGGACAGTTTTATGTAGAGTAGTAGAATTTCTGTAATTTAGTTTTCTACTTGTTAAAATTAGTGGGCATATTTCATGTCAGTTTATTTTATTCCACTGTAGATTTTTTTTAAAACACTGAATCTAGCATAATTGAAAAAATATATATAGAACTACGTAAAACACTTGATCATAACATTTTAACACATAAAACTTCATTATAAAACACTTCAAATTTATATTGACTTTTTCTCGAAGAATTCCTCTATATGTGACTGTCTGTAGTCTTCTCGTAAAATATTGTTTATAAATTGTTCATATTCATAATGTTTGTGGAAATTTTCTGCTTTTTGTTGAACAAACTGCCTTAGAATCTCAAGAGCTTGGTGAACTTCCTGCTTAGATCTTTGCGGTACACATTTATCATTTTCGTCATCATCGGTGCCTTCTTCTTCTTCAGTAACTTTTGATGTTGAAGCAACTACCTCACAAATATCGTCTTCAGTCATTTCCGCTGCTGTTTCAATACTATCGTCAACTTCCATCGACTCAGTATATTCTTTTAAGGACAAATCGAAAGGCTTCAAGTTCTCTTCAGAGTCTTCCTCAGATGTAGCTTGCTCTTGATTTTCTTCAACAATAAAACCACCTTTTCTAAAGCAATTTTTCTCAGTTTTTTCAGAAACTTCATTCCAAGATTTTGCTATCAGATGAATATCATAGAGTAAAGACGTTTTTTTAGCCAATTCATTTGAGGTAAGGGTTTGAAATTCATCCATATTTTCTATAATTCTAGCACGCATCTCTCGTCGATAAAAACTTTTGCTTGAGATTTTTAATTATGCCTTGGTCACATGGCTGAACAATTGATGTAGTATTGGCCGGAAGGTAAATCACTTTGATGTGTTTTAGCGTAGTGCTTATGTCATTATGTGACATAATGACTCAGCGAGTCTAGGGTGTTTGCGTAAACAAAGAGTAAGGGAGACATTTTGAGAACTGTGCTAAGTGCTGAAACCGTTATAAAGTATTTCTGTCATTCTAAAAATAAACATTCTATGAATTGGGCCTCATTGTGTGTTGCACGTGCTGTTTACACTACTTTGTAGACATTTTTACTTGGTCTATGCTAGTATACGTTGACGCATATGATTTTGAATGGCAAATTAAATGATAATAATAAGCGAACAGATGATTACAATAAGCGGCCTAATTACAATGTATTAATATACGTCCGTGTTTGTTTTTCAATGAAACGATAACAATAACCGAATGATAACATTAACCGTGATCACAATAAGCGGCGCCGACTGTATATATATATATATATATAAATATCACAATATGTTTTCTTGTGTATTAATAAAGAACAAAAGTCAAAATACAAATACAAGAATTATATTTGAATTTACATTTCAAAGCTTTTCGTTGGCTAACAGTACCAACATCATCAGGAATATTAAACAATTCATTGAATTCAAATATAATTCTTGTATTTGTATTTTGACTTTTGTTCTTTTTATATATATATATATATATAGATTTTTTGGACTAGGAGACTGACAGACTTACCTTGGTAAGAGTCCACTCTGTAGTCTTGAAATAGAAACACATAAAAGCACTTTAACAATGATATATTTCAACCACACAGTGGTCTTTGTCAATCGAAGAGAAAACACAACAAGAAATATGAGAGAATGTGAAATAAAATAATTATAAATTGTAATCACAGATTGTGTAGAGTAGAAATCAGATGTCACAGATGCACAGATTAAAGATATATATATTTACAACTTTTTTAAAAAATGTTTTAATTTGCCTATAGTAGCACTTACTTTTTTTTGTTGAGGACGGCCGTTTCGGGAGATGTGTCCCTTTGTCAACTCAGACCGTAACTGACCTCAAGGTTTACGTAGGTTAGGGTGGGGGTGGGATATTTTGGTGGTGTGGGTGTATTTTGTGTGTATTAGGAGTTATGATGTCAAAAAGTGCGTGTGAGTTGTAATGTAATTGTGTATTGAGTATGTGTGTGGGTGTAGTTTGAAGTGCCTATATATTTCGTATTGTTCGGTTGTGTAGCGTTGGTTATTTCTGTGTTGTTTATGAAGAATTTGTAAGTTAGATGTTATGTCTGTGTAGTCGTGTTTTGTGGAGTTGAGATGATCGGCGAAGTTTGATTGGTAGTTATTGTTTTTTAGTGCTTTTATATGTTCTTGGTAACGTGTGTGAAATGACCTCCCTGTCTGGCCTATGTAAAAACTGGGGCATGAACTGCAAGTTAGTTTGTAAACTCCAGTGGTGTTGTAAATGTCGTTGATTGTGCTGTTGGGTTTAAATTGTTTGTTGAGAGTGTTGTGTGTGGAGTAAGCTATTTTGTAGTTGTATTTTCGTAATGTGTTGGTTAGATTGTGGGTTTTGGATGATCTGTAAGGTATTGATAAGTATTTTATGGGATTGTCATCTTGTGTGTTTGTATTTGGGTTATTATGTTTATTTTTTAGGCGGTTGTATAATTTGTCTATCATTGTTGGGTTGTATCCGTTTGTTTGTGCTATATATTTTATGGTGTTTAACTCCTGGTAGTGTTCATCTTTGTCTAGTGGTGTTTTAAGGAGGCAATATATCATGGTATTGTAAGCAGCTAGTTTGTGTTGGTGTGGGTGGTTTGAGGAACTGTGTATGGTCGTATTAGTGCTGGTGGGTTTTCGGCATATGTTGAATTTATGTGTTTGTTTGTGTGTTCGTTTAATTGTGAGGTCTAAGAAGTTAAGGGAGTTTTGTTGTTCTGTTTCGATGGTGTATGTTAGTTTAGGGTGTATGGAATTTAGGTGTTTTAGAAATATGTGTGCTCTGCGTGTGTTGCCTTTATATAATGTTATGATGTCGTCGACGTATCTGTACCAGTAAATTATGTTATCTGAGTATTTGTTGTTGTGTAAAATGTGGTTTTGTTCGATATGGTGTATGAATATTTCTGCTAAGATGCTTGCTATGGGGGAGCCCATAGGTAGTCCATCTTTCTGGCTGTAGTATGTGTTATTGTAGGTGAAGTCATTTTGAGAAGTGATTAATCTTGTGAGGTGGATGATTTCGTCAATGTGTGTATGTGGTGTATTTGTGTCTATTAGCATGTTTTTGAGGATGTCTATGGTTTCTGGAATGGGGATGTTTGTATATAGATTTGATATATCAAAAGAGACTAAGGTGGAATTGTGTGGAATATTTACGTTTTTAATTTTGTCTATTAGATTTAGGCTATTTTTTATGCTACAATGGTTATTAAATTTTATATAGTTTCGGATAGTTTTGTCGTGGAATTTGGCTAGAAGATGAGAAGGGGTGCTTGTATGGTTTATTAGTGGACGTATTGGGATGTCTGTTTTGTGAAGTTTGGGCAGGGCGTTTAGTTTGGGGGCTATTGGCTTTATTTGTTTTAGGTGCTTTTTGGTGTGGTGTGGGATTATAAGTTTTGTTTTGTTAATTGCTTCTTTGATTAGAGCGTTGTATTTTGTTGTTGGGTCTTCTTTTAGTGTACCCAACATCATCATTTTTATAACACTAACGGAAACACCTGGTCTCAGAGACCGCTATTTTACCCAGTGTGTTTACATTGAGAATTTAATATGCAATAAGAGACAAATATCTCTAGAAATGATTTATTATGTAAATGACATTGATTTTTCACAAAATAAAATACATGTATAACTAATATAAACTTATACAATGACGAAATAAAAATAAATTTACAAAAAACTTGTGAAATCGGTGTAGCCTTGTTCCCTCCTTGTGTTGCAATCATCAATGCTCAGGCAAGACGTAAGGATTTCACAACGCTTTTCAGACATTGCAGCAGGAAATATAGGGCGGGTGCAAAAGACTTTGGTAAACAGTGACTGAATCTTTTTATCATTAAATCGTAATACCAATAATAAAACAAACAGACCTATAAGAGCGTTTAGCTCTTCAATGCAAGTATCCCTGTAATTATTTTTGTTTGTTTATTACTGAATTCTGACCATTCATTTTTGCAGCTTTACGTTAGTATTCTCTACTATTATTGACATAATTTCGTCTTCAAATAAAAGCTTCCATACTTCTAATTTTAAAGGGTTGACACCTAATCGCCTTGCACGGCCTTTTATTTCTGGTAAGCCAGTTCGAATAAAAATGCGTGCTGCGGTTTTGAATAAATTTGTAGTAGGCATGCTTTCCCAAGCATTGGGAGGACCATGTTCGGTTTTGTCCTTCTTTCTATGAAATACTCAAGCAAATTGTCATCTCCAGTATCTAGTAAAACATTTTCATGCACTTTTTGTAAAGAAGGTCTTCATCATCATCCAAATTACCCGGATCACTATCACTGCATTTCTGTCCATACAATAAGTAAAGGGGATCTGCGTCCGAGTCGTCTACTTCACTACTACTTGGATCGTCAATAACATCACTTTCGTCTTCGTTTAACAGTCCACTAATTGTGTCGCTAGAGTCAGGATCCTTTGCACGAACATTCTGGCGAGCCATTTTACCACTTTAATTTGTAGGAAAACATTAGGTTTTCCAGACGATATGTCAAGGTCAAATGCTCAAACCAAATTAAACGATTATTAGGGGAGGATGAGGAATGTGGCTATTGTAAAAGTCAGCACTGCCACTCACCCAGGGTAGCCAGGTATATAAATAAATTTCGCTTAGTGCCTGTGAGACCGATGTTTCGGTATAGGTGTTAACCTTGTGTGATGAGGCACCTTTTGGTCAAGTGATCAAAAGGTGCCTCATCACACAAGGTAAAAATTAACTGCACTTAGTGGTGGAACAATTGTTTACAGTTAACAATAATAACTTTATAAAGTCAGTACAGCGGAAAAATACTGGACAACGTTAATATGGACAACAATTTTAACACCAACAAAGGTAAATAACTATGCTTGAAATTTCTCAACCAAACATCAAACTTCTAAACTGCATAAATAGGACAAGTTTCAATAAAAAATGCATATCACTTAACATTACACCTAAATACGCAAAACTAATCTTACGAAGTAAACATAACCCCGTCATAAACAAAGCAATAAAAATACACGTGATCAAAGAAAATATCAAATCTGCTTACTACAAAAATAGTCAAATTAACCTAAAACTGTACACAATTAATTTAGAAATTATGAAAACATTTAATACATTACACCATTAATACTGGAATAAATACAACAAATCATAATTAAACACAAAATAAATACAATAAAGAAACATAACAAAATAATCAAAAAATCTTCAAAAACAACATAACCTAAAAACTAACTTAAAAACCAACCAACAACCAAATCACATGCCTTACAAAAAAATGCATAAACCTAACCAAAACACAATTCACTGAAAAAAAAATATATAATAAGAAACGTTTTCAAATGTAACCTACCCAATTACAAGAAAAACCAATTAATAAAAAACCTTATAGTATGTCCAATCATACATCCATAAAATCAGTCACCAAAACACAGAATACATGAGAAACAGCATTAATAATAGTATTAACCTAATAAATTATAATTAATTTGGTTGGCAGTATCTAATAAACATTTTAGTTATTAAGTGAAAACTAAATATTCACTTAAACTCAATGTGTTTGCTCAAAACTTTTTTACAATCATCAAAGCTTGTCTTTTTTTAAAAAAAGTAATCAAAATAATACTATCAGTTGTAGATTTAAAATGGTATTAAATAAACTAATATACAGTGCAGTCTCACTAATCCGCACTTGATGGGACCGGACCCTGTCCGGATCAACGAAAGTCCGGATTAGACGGAAAAAGCCAAACAAATGCATACAATATGTGTTTTAGGCGGGGAAACATATTGAAATTGTAGTTTTAGTGAAATTGAGGCCTAAATATAGCTGACAGTACAGTATTTCATAGTTTATTTAGCAAAAATCCTGTAATTGTAACAGAAAAGGTATGGCATGAATAAATATCAAAGCATCTTTCTCGTTGAATAAATGTATTCACATAAAGTTATTTACACTATACTGTATAAACGCACAAAAAACTCAAACAAAAATGAAACTGAAAGAAAAATAAACTTTAAAAAACCTATCTATATCTTGAAAACATAACCTATATCTCCGTTTTATCGCCTCTATCATGCCTCGGTCCATCGACTGAATGAGAGCCGTGACGTTAGGAGGAAGAAATTTAACAAAAATGTCACCATGACGCAATTATTCTTCATTTGGGTGGCATGGGGCATTATCAATTAGTAAAACCGCTTTTCGAGGGAGTTTTTTCTCTTTTAAAAACTTTTCTGTTGTTGGAACAAAGTTTTCAAAAAACTTCAGTCCTTAAAAATTTGACTGTTCACCCACGCTGATTTTTGGAACTTGTATTGGGCCGGTAGAACACTTAAATTTACATTTTAAATAACCCTAGGCTTTGCGGATTTCCCTATCACCAAAAGTGGAAATTTTAGATCGCCAGAAGCATTACTGCAGGGCAGCAAAGTCATACGTTCTTTCTTAACTTAATGGCCTTTTGCTACTGAATCTAATTTGGAAGCTAAATTTGTTTTTAAGAACATTTTATAATTTAATCCGGTTTCGTCAGCGTTTACCACCTGACAAGGTTGTAAGTTTTCATCTCTGAAAAATTTGTCTTTTGAATTTTTCACTGGCATCATTGTCACCTGACAAAATTTCATTACTTATTCCGAGTTGACAGATGCCGTGTCGTTCCTTCCATCGGGACAGCCAACCCACACTGGCAGTAAAATTAGGGCCTCCTTTTAACTTTTCATTCAGTTTTAGCGGGATCGTTTGCAAATTTACACCCGATAATGGAACACCCTGTTCCCGTTGGCAAAACCAAATATACAGAGCATCATCTCCGGTTTCATTTTTTGGTTTTTTTAAAGTGCTTCGCCGCCTAAACTGTCTTTACTAACCATTTTTGCAAAAAAATCTTAAATTTCATGTCGCTTTTTCTCCAATCGGAAACAGTTTGTTTTCCCACGCCTAACTCTTTTGCAATTTTAGTAAGCGATTCACCTCCATCAATACGAAATAAGGCTTGGAGTTTTTATTCCATTGTCACTGTCACTGACTTACGTTTAGTCGCCATTTTCACTGAACAGTGAACGAGACGTAAATAAAAAACACAGATCAATATCGTACTAGAATTAAATGATAACAGCAGAAATCTTGCGAGAAGCAGTAAAAGTGGCATCCGTCCGACAACACCACTGACCTGACACCAGACGGATAGACTGTCTATCCGTTTAGTCAGCGATCCTTTATCTTTCGTTTATCGCAAGATGTCTCTGATGTCACGTGCGTTGTAGTGTTGGGAGATCTAATGTGAATATATTTTTTCAAAGACGTTTTTCCTACTTTAATAAGCAAAAGAAACAAATAATATGGTAAATTCATATTTTAATGAATAAATTATATTATTTGCCTATTAGAGTAGGAAAACCCCTTTGAAAAATAACAAATATAGATGTATAAAAATAAATATTTTTGTGGACAGCAGACTGATTGTGCACTGTAAAATACTATAACTAAACAAAACTTTTGGGCCGTCCGGATTTGCCGGACGTCAGGATCATCGGAGACTGGATTAGCGAGACTGTACTGTATATGATATTCTATATTAATTTATTAATTATATGTTTTTATCACTATAGACTTACTAAATGTGAGAATATAATGAAACATTTTTTTTTCAATGTAACTGTTTATATGTAAATATTTTAGTTTTTTAAAGTATGAAATAGAAGTTTTTCAAATAAATTTTAATTTTGTATCATTGTTTAATTTTTCAGATGCTGTACTGTCCTCCAAATATAACTTTAGCAACATTATGGATAGACCATGGTATCTCAGATTGTCTTATGTCAACCTGTACGTCTGTTTTACTTGGAACATTAATTTTGTTATTTGGTTCGGTTCAACTCTTGATGTATAGAAAACATGCAGAATCTATTTCACGGGAGCTGTTACCTCGTTCACTTCTCTATCGTTTACAAATTTTCTTAACCTTTTTGCTTTCTGGCCTTGCTCTTTATCGTTTTTTTCTGCAGATATCATTTCTTCATCCAGGCATCGTATATGGCTATATGGTAAGTGCTATGGCTTTCATTTAAAAATCAATTGCTTTTTACTTTTTAAAAAAGAGAAAATGACAATATTGTCTATCAACCCTAATTTATTAAAAACAAGTACGTGCAATTTTTAGAACACTTCTTGCAGTACTCATTTCGTGGTATGTGTTTCTAATGACTAAGTTTAAATGACTGTTTGCAAAATTACATCTGAAATTCATGAATGCAACACACATTGAGTATCCCTCAGATATTTTACATGATTTATAAAAAGGGAATCACAATATTTATCTTGAGTGATTAATATCATTAAATTTAAAAACATGTTTTTGTTGATACTCGAATAGAATGTGATAAAAATGGTATATGAACCATTTTTGTTTATTTATAAGTTGACTATGCCTTTTACTTTTCAATAACATGAAGGATCCAAATAGACATGTATATAATAAAACAGAATACCATACTATTTATTAGGAATATACTGTGGTTGAATTTAATAATAAATACACAAAAACCCCTTAACCACAAACTTTCTTTATTTTACCCTTATGTACATTTGAGTTACAAAGTAACCATCCTCAGAGGGATAACATACAAAGTCTTTGTATGTTATCCCTCTGAGGATGGTTACTTTGTAACTGAAATGTACATAAGGGTAAAATAAAGAAGGTTTGTGGTTAAGAGGTTTTTGTGTATTTATTATCAGAATACCATAGTTCTATGCAACTAATAAAAAGTAATTGATAACATTAATGATCATGTTATTTATTATATGTTTGTATTTTTTTCTCTTTTAGACATTAAGCACTAAGGTTCATAGTATATAAATAAATAGCTTTTTTGAGAGCTACTTTTAAGGCATTTGTGAATAGTATTTATTGTTTTAACACATTAAACTATATCACAATAAAGAAAAGGAAATAAGGTTTAAGGAAATATATATTTTTACAAACCTTAATCTACAGAGTAAAAATTCACATAAGATATTTTTATTTTTAGATCAACAAGCAGAAAGTACAATTACTTATATAGCAACTATAAAATTTTTTTGATGCCATTTATTTTATATAGGCTCAGTATAAAATGAAAGTATATGAAATTCTTTATACAGTAGATGCTTGCTATTCCAAACCCTGTTATTCCGAAAATCTGCCTATTCGGAACAGGGGGTGTGGAAAGGAGGGGAGTAATTAAGTCTAATTTATAACCACCCACGGCCCGGCTGCGCTATGAGTCTTCGAAAGTCACTGCTCTTTGCTTCTGACTGCCACTCAATCTATCAAAAAATCTATCAGTACTGTATTGAGATGATACTAGCAAATGTCCGCTCTCTTAGTTTACACCTTAACAGGTCAATATGTTGATTAATTATTTAAAATCCGACTTCCGAATTTCCGCTAATCCATATGAGGTCCGGTACCAATTAGTTCAGAATAGGCTAATTAAATTTTCAGTTATAAGTGTTTATTGTACATACATAGAAATATTTCAAGTCTAATAACAGCATTCTATTGTAGAAATCCAACATTTCACACTCCATATACGAATTATTTTTGAAAGTAGTAACTTGTTTTTCTCTATATGCTAAAATTGCCACGGGTAAATAAGCACTCATCAATGTTGACATTAGTATCACAAAAAAATCATCAAAATATACTTATAGATAATAGTTTTAAAAATAATTCTAGACATTTTTGTTAACACATGCTGCAGTGGTAAAGTATGTTGTTATGCACCATATGGAAGCTTCTTTTCATTCTATCCATCAACTCTAACTTCATAGTGACACTCTTAACTATCAAAACTCCCTACATCTAATATTAAATATAAATTTTTTTCTGTATTTGATATTCCTGCTCTATTTATTCTATAGTTATCCCTATTGAGTATTGCCACCATATGACAGTTACCTAATTTGATTTAAATCTGCAAACATGCCCAAGACTTTTCTAAATGAAAAACTTTCACCAAGTGAAACTACCTCTTTGGATTACAATGAAAATATTGGAAAAAACCCCAATACCACAAAAATAATCAAAAATAACAAATAAAACAAGTTACTTAAGTTTAACCCTTATGTACATTTCAATGACCATGTCAACATCATCAGAGGGTCTTATTACATAATTACAATATAGCAAACAAAAAGTTACAAACTAGAGTGATACTAATCGTCTGAGGTCGCTATATATAGGTGTGAGGTAAGCTCCACCCCCTCTCTGCCCTCAATGAACAAATAATGATCGGCCATCTTGAACCAAATAGGCTATGTCAAAAAGTACACTATAATAATACATATGTAATATAAACTACAGCTAATAACAATAAATAAAATAAAAACCAATGAAAATAATGCGCCGTATTTAAAAAAAAGCTATTTAAACAAAGAATATAGAGGTGAGTTGGGGATAGGCTCTTTATCTGCATTCATTAATTTACTATTTGATTTGACTATAAAAATACTTTCATAACTATTATGTAACTTTTTAGAGTTGATACATTTAGCTAAAATAACATTTTTATCTTATTCATGCTGATTATTAAGGTTCTGCTACACTTGATTTTTCAGGTCTATCATTTTTAATATGTGCAAGATGATCTTTATATCTAGTTACAATTTTTCTTTTCCTTTGATCTATATACATCTTGTCACAACTACTATAAATTATCTTATAAATATCTGATTTTTATTTTATCTTTTGGGTTACATAATAAATGTTTAAGTTTATTTTGAGTTTTGTAAGCTATCTTAACATTTATCTTTTTAAAAATAGAGTCTAACCCTTTTGTTAAAATATTATCAAAAGGTTAAATAATATAATTAGGAGGCGGAGCTAACATCACCTCTCTCTCTCTCTCTCTCTCTCTCTATATATATATATATATATCACTTACACTATATGTACTTAAACAAGAATCTTACTTGGTATTTATGCGAGTTAACTTTCAAAGATTGGTAGTATCTTCATCATCGGGCATCACTGACCGGGGGTTGTAGTAGACTGAGAGCTGTGTGGAATTTCCGTTGTCACAAGGTGTGGTGTACCGTTATTTTTCTATTTTCGATTATTTCTATTTTTCGATATTTTCGGGGCATTCAATTTTGTATATTCCGTTATTAAGTGTGGGACATATTTTTTCCGGTTGGTTTATTTTATTGATTATGTTTCTGTGTTTTCGTTATTTTTCTATTTTCGATTATTTCTATTTTTCGATATTTTCGGGGCGTTCAATTTTGTATATTCCGTTATTAAGTGTGGGACATATTTTTTCCGGTTGGTTTATTTTATTGATTATGTTTCTGTGTTTTTGTAAGCTATGTTAATATTATTATTGTTTAGTGTTTTAGTTATTCCTTCTATGTTGTACCCTGTGTATGTGAATGTGGCCCATTTTGTTGTTTGTAGTTCGATTTTAGATTGTTATAATTTATTTAATATTTTAAATTCTAATAAGATACATATAAATTCTAATACATATAAAGAATATGAGATTTTTTACAAATAATAAATTTAAAGGAATTAAGTTATATGTATACTTTTATTATGTACGATCGTTGAAGCTTAATTCTAGTTTAAAATATTCTCTTTAAATCATAAGTGAAGTTAAGTACTGTTTGCATTACAAAAAAACACTTGATAAGTAAAAGATCACATTCTATTCGTTCCTTAAATTTATTACATACATTTTTATGGTATAATTTGGAGTCCCTAGACTTTTTATAATTAAAAATCTAAAATGAGGATCAAGAGAATATCCTTCAAGCAGAGAGGTTTAGACTAGGAGACCAAAGTAGTTTAGCACTATTACTCGAATAAAACAGTAGAATATTGACAATTGCACACACACACTCACTTATGTTTACATCTATATACTACAGCGATTTTTACTGATCAAAACAATTACTCGTTGATAATGCTGAAAGGCATAGATTTTTACAAACTCCGATCCAGAATGGTGATGCCTTTGGTATTTGAGTATAGTGTAGTCACTATACACTCTTGGGAGTTATGATCGATGCCCATTCAGTCGAACTAAGGAGGATATTGCATTCATTATTCAACCCCTTCATCCAGGTCCTTCCACGAATATACTGGGTTCAATGAGTAAGTCACTGATGAATCCCTCTTAATTAACAGAAAAAAATCAATTGCTCCAAACAAACTGAAATCTGTGACATAAACAAATCTCAAAAATAGAACTTTATTGAAAAATGTGGAGACTAATAGATCAGTAACCACACCAAAAAAATTGATACCAAAATCAGGGTGCAATTGGATAAAATAAAGAGGAGCTTGACAATACATCATTTCCTAACAGATATGTGAGTTCTATCCATATGATAAAATCTGAGGAATTACTAACTGGGATATTTCCCAACACTTCACAGAAGCTGACTCAAAGTGAGCCAAATAAACCTTTTCAACTAAACATCTAATGTTGGTCTTTAATGTAATGTTAAACATTTAATTGACATGTTGAAGAATCAGTGATACAATGGAACATGGATGGTGTTTGAGGTCTTATAGAGAATCTCAAAATGGTTGTGAGGGATGTATCTGAATGGTACAAATAACCCATATTTATGAATTACACAATTTCCAGCTAAAAGATAATTTAGTTTTTAGATTAAACTTTGTTACAGAAGGTAGAGCTAAGACATAGGTATCTTAGCTTGAATCTGTAATTATATTGTTTTAAATTTTAATATTCCGTTTTAAAGAGTAGTCCCTTACAAGCTTACATTTGTTACATCCATTTTTTTACCAAATGACAACCTGGTACATAATAATCTCATGAAACTTATGAACCCTTTTGTTACTCTGCTTTTATTGCTGGGAAAATTTAATGTTTGCCACTCTTCATGGGTTTCACCCATTTGTAACTCATGAGGACATCTTGTTGAGAGTGTTAGATTGGACTGGATTTATATTTGCTGTACAGAATTAATAGCAAATACTTGGGTTGGATAGCTGTTGTATTCAGAGGTGCAGAAAATGTTTTTAACCCTAACATTTCCCCCAATCGTATATGGACATTACCAATTTCCCCAAAAATTATGGAACATATAGATAGAGGCTTACCAGCCTATGTAAATTCTATTTTATTACCAATGGATAATTTTGCAACTGAAATATCAAAATATTGCACATCAAGAAGGATTCCATTCTGTTGTGATTCTAATTTTATATTAAAATTGTCGAGGGCAGATTTGATTTTTTCAAAAGGGCATCGCTGTTCTGAGAAGTGTCACAGGGAGATATGTAAATGATAATACATGTCTGAACACCATCAACTACAGTAATCAAACAAGTAATTTGGAAAGTCCTGTGTAGTTTTATTTTATCTGCTGTAATAGAAACTAAAGGTAGTTGATTTGTTGCAGGATTTGTGTTACTTAAAAAATCTATAATTTTTTACTTCATTGTAAAAAATATGTTTTTTCCTGAATTCCCTGGAATGTGTTAGTTTACCTATATCAACATTATTTAAACTATTTAGACTCAACAGTTTTTTAAAAAAAATTGCCTTTACGTTCTTTAATGGAAGTGTAAGCTATCCTACCTGCCCAAACCCAATCTTGTTTTTTTTTTGTAAATCTTTCATTTAGGCTTAAAATTTTCTGAATTCTGGATGATAGTTGAGTTTTAACATCTGTATTACTATCGACTTGAACAGACATATTAGGTAGGCCTATATCAGTAGGAAACATGAGACTATCAACTTGAAGAGACGCATTAAGACATCAATAGACACACTAGGACAGTCACTACTAATACGAGGTGAAAATTGTTTATGAAATTCCAACTCAACATTAGACCTATTTTAATTTTCAACTCTTCTAATTTTATTAGAGAGCTTGTGAAGATCATCCGCCAGGATCTTTTAAAGTCTTATTAGAAGTGAAATCAGTACCTTTAGGAACGAAAATTCCTGATATGCTGGCTTGATTATTTTTTTTTGCCTAGGTTGTTCACCCCCATGTTTAGTTGATGTATGTGAGGCTATGTTATCACGCCTTTTTTGCCAATCACAGTAAGCATAATCAACCTCTTGCTTGCTTTTAAATCTCGACATCATATAATTTCATTATTACATAAATTAATAAAAACTATAGTAAAATTATAATAAACATTCACTAATTGTTATGAAACAAAACAAGCAAAACTGTGCCGAATGTTGGCAGTATTTAGGACATCATTATGTTCAATGGAAATAGCTTTTTAGCGCATTCCTTGTAACAGTGTCAAGTTTTTATCACTTTTCAGGCTTTTTATTTGTGGGCTATTTATTTGTTCCTCAGCATAATCATTGATATCCCACATGGACATGTAAAAAAAACCATCATTGCAAAACAAATTAAGAAATTGAAATTCAGTAAAATCATGCCCTAACTGTCATAAATCTGAAAGTATATTATTCCCATTTGTTCTACTCTTGGAAGTCCGGTAAATGAGATATTTTTCACCAAATTGAGTTTTGTCTACCCGAACAAAATCCTCCTTTTTTATCTCACTTCCTTGAAATGTTTTATCGTGTTTTACTGAACTGAATGTGGGAGGGAACAGTGCAGCTGCACTAGGGCCTGGCAAGAGATCTGTAATTGACGAGGAATGTTGAGAGAATATTGTCAATATTTAAAAAGTATTATCTCCACTATCTTTCTATAAATTGGTCCACTAAAAACCGACATGGATAGAGTTGCACTAAATCTTCATTGATACTACCCTTACTCTCGTTCACTTCCAAAAAACGGTGACCTCAGACGACCGCAGATTTTCTATATTAACACAGTATGTAAGACGCATTAGCTACTGACCGATACCTATTAGCAACTAAATGAGCAAGACAGTCCACTTGACAAAATCTGATGATGATTCTGGTACCTGACACCTCAAAAAATAAACTCTCTTGAAGCAAACAAACAATGATGAAAAACTGAGATCTATATGATATGGATAATTAATATGATGTGACTAATGTCATTCATCTGTAGAAAGCAGTGGGTTAAATAAACAATTTTGCACAAACGCTGGAATATTATTTGATGCTCAGAGATGTACTTTGAGTGAATAATATCTTGAATGTAAAAAAAAACAAATTAATATTGTCTTCCTGCTGATTTCATTTGCTGAGCGTTTTTGTTGCCAGACAGTGGATTTGTCTGGGGTTGTACCCATAACACAAAGCTTTATCTGCAGTAATCTTCTTAGAAAAATTCTCATCCACTTCTAAATGGTTCATTATGTTACAGACAGCTATGATCCAATCAACCTTTTGAAGTGAAGGATGAAAGTATTCAGCTAAAATATGTTGTTCTGAGCTCCACAAAACACTGGATAATTCTGTGACTTCATTATTAGTATGCTCCTGCTCTTGTACACAGATATATAATTTTTTCCTTATTTCCATCAGTTCTTGACTTGGAATTTTGGCCTGTTGTTAGGTTGTCATGGCATAGTTGAATCTCATCTGGCAGGACAATATTGTCTTGAAATATGATTAAATGCTTGTAGCCAATTTTGTTCAATTATTTTTGTATCCTCGCTAATATGTACTATTCTTTATATGGAAAAAGGAATTAAGAACTGGATTTCAACAATCTGAGGAGAGTATGGTCTTCTATGTGTTCAATTCATAGAGAGGGTGATCTGTGCTTTCTTAATATTGGTCAGTCTGTGATAATACATGATGCAATGGAAATATTTACCACTTTGTCAGTTTTGTTGTAGACCTATGATCATCATCATAGGAAAGATCTATGACTTTTAAGAACATTAAAAAATTATGTTAGCAGTTGGTGCTGGAAGTAGTGTTCACATCATCTCCATTTTACATAGTCTAAACACATTTCATAAAATTGAATACTTTTTTTTTCATAATTCAAAATTACCATTTTTTATTTTCTTGTTTCTCAGTTTCAATCCTTTGTTTTTAATTTTTTTAAAAAAAATGTTTCTCATAATTGCAATAGGGAAAATCTTCATAGGCTTTTTCAAAAATAGTTTAAGTTAAGGTAGGCCTACTATCTGTCAGGGACATGAAGTGTGTTAATTACACTAACAACTTAAGAAATAACACTTGGTCAATAGAATGTTATCTTTAAAATGGGTTTTTTTTAAAGCTTATATCTTATTTTTTTGTAAATCTAATGACAGTGATGTATTATTTAATGACTGACAGTGATAAAATACCAACTGTTAAGGCTGTATTTGTTATCTAAAACTGAAATAAGTGTATATTATTTTTCAAGTTTATATTGCGAATGAAACAGAGTGTACTGATTGTATTCTGAAAAAAATCTGATACTGAGTTTTCAATGATTCTAATAATGAAAGGAATATAAACTACATATATATGAAATTATTATTATTTGTAAACAATTTTTTCCACCACTAAGTGCAATAATTTTACCTTACGTGGTGAGGCATCTTTTGGCCACTTGTATACATACATACATACATACATACATATATATATATATATATATATATATATATATATATATATATATATATATATATAAAGCTAAATGGAATGATATGTTAGATGTTGAAGAATACTGTAAAAAAAATTGCAGCAGTTAGAGATGTGTGTGTTGTAAATGCATGCTGAGGATATTCTTGGTCCATCGGGGACTAATGTTGGCATATTTGATAGGGAGGAAAAACCATTAAATTGAACATTCATAAAGATTAGAATATTGGAATACCTAGTAATAATTTTAGAAATCAAATCATCTATCTAGTAATTCAAGACAAGGTCTTATGAATGTCAGAAGGAGAAGGAGGTCTTGATTGAAGAGTGTAAGAGGTTAGTAAAATAACAAATCGGCGGATATTTTTAGAAATGTGCCTTCAGAGTTAAATTGATCACCAGTCTTGTAGAAGAATTGGTCAATAGCATCCTGTAGTCAGAAGAATGATTCATTTATAAAAATAAGTCTTACTAAAATTGTAAAAATAAAGTTAATAAGTCCTTTTACTAGTAAAGTATTGATTACGGGATTAAATTTTATAAACAGGTAAACCTACACGCTAATGTAATCATAAAGTGCAGAAAAATCGGTTTTAAAAGTAAAACAATGTATAACTTTATAGAGATGGGAATTTTTTAGGAACAGAAACAATGTTTTTTAGATACAAATCAAACTTATAGTTTTCATTGGAAAACTAATAAAGCTATCAACAAATTGTTTTGACAGGGTTGAAAGGACACACAACACGATTGATTATGAGATTCTTTAAAATTGATTTAACCCATCCACTACCATATTAATCATAGAAAAATGTGACCCTCAGTACTGAATATATTTTCGATTTTTATAGTTTGAACTGATCAGCATGCCAAAAATTATTATTAACACTCATCTCAGCTATTTCTTTAATGTGATTTGTTACACTAATGAACAAACATACGAGGAGTATTTTTAAACTAAGGGCCGTTTGTTTATATTCCCTCATAGTTCGCGTGCACGCCGCAACGAGCACTTGCATCGCGTCCCGGCATGCCTTGGCAACAACTATGCTCAATTACAGCTGTGTAGCTAACCTGTTCGTTGTGTTCTGTGCTTGCAAAATGTTCAAGGTTATCGAATCGCCCGCCCCTTGGGAAGTTCGTTCGGTGATACGGTTTTTGTCGGCAAGAAACATGTCTGCTGCAGAAATTCGTCGACATATTTCTGAAGTTACGGTGCTAATGCCATGTGTGAAGGAAAAGTGCGTAAGTGGGTTCGAGACTTCAAAGATGGCCGCAACAATGTCCATGACAAAACGCGATCTGGTAGTCCATCTCTAATGTCAAATGATTTGGTGGCTTCAGTTAAAGCGAAAATTTGTGACAACAGACTCTTCACTATCACTACTCATTCACACGAATTTCCCAAAGTTTCGAGGTCTGTGATTTACAAAAATTGTTCATGAAAAATTAAACTTTAAGAAACTGTGCTCGGGTTGGGTCCCTAAACTCCTGACAGAGGAGTACAAACACAAAAGACTCGAGAGTTCCTTAAATTTTTTGACACGTTATGACAAAAATGGTGGTGACATGCTGAGTCGGATCGTAACTGGAAACAAAACGTGGGTTTATTTCACTCCCGAATCGAAACAACAAAGCATGGAATGGAGACACAAGCAATCTCCCGTAAAGGTCAAAGCCAAACAGACTTCGTCACAGCGCAAGATCATGGCGTCCGTGTTTTGGGATAGGCATGGTGTTTTGCTGGTCGACTTTATGGCAGAAGCCTACTGTCAAACCCTGAGGAAGCTGTGCAGAGCAATGCAAAACAAGAGACGTGGCATGCTCACAAAAGGAATTTTGTTTCTGCACAATAATGCAAGGCCTCACACTGCCGCTCAGACCTGAGCTGCATTGGACTCTTTTGGCTGGGAAGTTTTGAACCACCCACCCTACAGCCCTGACCTTGTGCAGAGCGACTTTCATCTCTTCTGTCATCTGAAACATCACTTGGACGGCAGACGTTATGACGATGACGACGAATTGAAAACGGCGGTGAATTCTTGGTTATCACAGCAGGTGGCAAGTTTTTATGAAGAAGGTTTCCAAAATTTAGTTGTGCGATATGATAAGTGTTAAAAAACTTGGAAAATATGTAGAAAAATAGATAAAAGTATGTAGATTCCGAAAATAAAATGAGTTTTTGCAAATTTCCTTTTGTTTTTTTTTTAAATTTTCAAACGGCTCTTACTTTAAAAACACGCCTTGTATTTACACACCTTTTACAGAACTTACACCAATTTAATTAAATTTTAATAGTTTGTCTGGGTATGATAAATCTCAAAACAGTTTTCCAAATGTAGTGGAACTTTACATTTTTTGCACTGGTATATAGTTTCTTTCCTTTCCCCCTGTTTTGTACAGACTTTATATCATCTAGAAGGCCTAGCTTTTGATGTTGATGAAATTTTTTCAATAAAGTGGCCCCAATATTTCTCTTGTATTCGTAGAGGCGAATCTGTTGGATGGTTATCCAGCATTTGACCTGTTTGGTAGCTGTGCGGACTGTAGGAGTTGTTCTGCTAAGTTTAGCCTGAAGTATATGAATGTTTGTATTTTTCCAAAAATATTATGAATAACGCTGGCATTATAAAGGGTTACATCAAATAAATAAAAAAATATTTTTTTTTGTTGTAACCTTTATAGTACTGACGCATTGCAGGGAAGGAAGACAATTTCTGATCCTGTTTATCTACACTTCCCATCTTCTTATTGTAGACAACTACCACATTTGGCTTCATGGTTTCCTTCTTCCTTTTAGTAGTTACTTCCTCAAAAAAAAGGAATGTCATGTAGTGTACTCAGCATCAGCACATCTTTCTTGTCTTTCCACTTCATGCATAACAAGCCGTTACTACTTTTGAAGAAAAATTCTCCTTTTTTAAGTTTTATATTTTTCAAATCTGTTGGCAAACACTTTTTGTTTGTACGGACTGTTCCTACAGCATGGGTATTTTGCTTCAAAAGTTCTGCAAACAATTTAGGGGGAAGTATACCAGTTGTCCATAAAGATTTGTCGTCCATTTCCAAGTCAGTACACATTTCCGACACTACACGTTCAATGTAAGAAGATTTGTAGCTCAGGAGCAATATTTTCTTCTTTCCCTGTATAAATTTTAAAATTATAGCAATAGCCTGTTTCTGCATCGCATACTTTATAAATTTTGATTCCGAAATGGGCCCGTTTGGATGGGTTAAACTGTATGTATGATAATCTTCCACGAAAGGCCATGAGAATTATATCTATGCATATTTTTTCTCCACAAAAAACTTTTTTAAAACTATTTACCTTATTTTAACGTTTCAAAATTGTTCAACACCGATACAATATTTATGGAAGAAAATCTATGATAGCATGGAGCAACTGTGATGTAATTTTTTATTATAAAAAAAATAATACATCTTTGTCCAAAAACTTTTTATTTATGTCCTAATGTCTAATGTATATTTCGATTGTAAAGCAATCATCAGATAAATTATTATGACTTACTCTTGTATAATTAAATTTTATTTTCATTAAATTTCACTTACATGTAACATAAAACTGCCCAAAGTGAATAATTAATATCTTAGGGCATTAATAAGTATAGTTTTACATGAAGGTTTGAACTAATAAATATAAGAGTCTCTCTATAATCCGGTACTTCACTATACAGGCCCCTCCAGTTAATTTGGCAGTTTTCAGACGCCCTGTTAACCCGGCACTGCCTTGTGTAAGTGTACTGGTTCCAGAATCAACTTTTTTTTTCTGCATCAAGTTGACCGGAGTAAATACAGGGCTCAAGAGTAAATACAGAGTTGACCAGAGTTATGCATCAGGGCTCCTGGCCCTGACCACAATAAATACTTGTTTATTTATTTAATTTTTATTTACCTAACAGAGGAGTAATTGAGAAAAATTGTCAAGTCAATCACACCGAGAAATATACGTCCGATATGTTGTGGTGCTGTAGTCATGGTATATAACTATTATGGAATTATGTTTAAAAATCTTTTCGTTTGGTGGAACAACATTCAGATAATTTGCCTGCTCCTGATAATAAACCAACTGATTTGTTTGTTAATACAGCTTAAAAGTTATTTATGAATTATTTACCATCTCAAGATATTTAAACAGTATTAAATATCTTTTGTTTACATGTATACACATAGATAAAGTAAAGTTATTGTGACAAATTTTCTATATTGATTCCAGTATATGGAAATGTATTATTGCCCACCTCATGAAATCGGGTGGTGGCTTGTTTAGAGCTGTTGTTACATAAGGAACTAGCCTCAGTAGTATGGTTGAAAGTCGCCTAATTGCCAACTCTGAGCAAACAGTGTTGCCTAGTTCGATCGTCGGACTGTCAGTCTATCGTCTGTCCTTGACTCATCTCTCACCTGTCTTCACTACAATCGACTGTTACTATTTAAAATTAATAATTGTACTAAGCATTCAATATATAATTTTCTTGTAAGTGAGACTTGTAGAATAATACAAAATACGGATTGTTCTGACCCTTCCACAAGCCATGTAGCTACGTTACATTGTTGGTCACCCGCCTGATGTTGTACAGTGGACTATACGGATGTAATTTTTAATCCTGTTATTTTATAAAATAAAAGTAAAAACCATAATACTCAATAGCATTTGTTAATGTAAAAGGGATGTTACATAATGTGGATTTAGAAAAGACCGAGCACAAGACACTGACGTAACACCTGTAATACAACATTTTATGATTAATAATATCAACTTCAAACATCTTTTTAAATACTTACATTGATATAAAATTACATTGGTAAGTGAATACAGGATTATTATAGGTATATATCAGTTCATTGGTTAAAGTCCAATCACCGATATACTGCAAGGAAAGAGTTAATTTTCCAGTAATCCTGCATTTTCAATAATCTGGTAGGGGTTTGGTTCCATATATGTACCATATTATAGTGGGACTGGTGATTTACAATTAACAAATAACTTTATATTTAAATATATATATATATATGTATATATATATATATATATATATATATATATATATATATATATATATATATATATATATATATATATATATATTTTAAGTGCTTTTATGTGTTTCTATTTAAAGACTACAGAGTGGACTCTTACCAAGGTAAGTCTGTCAGTCTCCTAGTCCAAAAAATCTATATATATATATATATATATATATATGTATATATATATTCATGAGTTATTTTATTTCATTCTCTCATATTTCTTTTTGTGTTTTCTCTTCGATTGACAAAGACCACTGTGTGGTTGAAATATATCATTGTTTAAGTGCTTTTATGTGTTTCTATTTCAAGACTACAGAGTGAACTCTTACCAAGGTAAGTCTGTCAGTCTCCTAGTCCAAAAAATCTAAATAATCTTTACCAACCAAAACTAACTTAAATATATATATATATATATATATATATATATATATATATATATATATATATATATATATTTGTAATTGTAACATTTGATAGGTTATTTATTTTGGATGACATCTTCAGTTTTAAACATTTTAACAAATTTTCTACTTTCAGTTGGTATGGACAGTCATAAGTACTATTACTCTTTTGTATTCTTCTTTGCTGATATGGGTTGAGAGGCATTACCAACTTAGAACAGCAACTTCACGAGGACATGGTCTTATCCTTCTTATGTTCTGGACTTTTATGTTTAGTATTGAAAACTTACAATTTGTTAATTATAATCGTCTTGATTGGTGGTTTCATCCTTCATCGTAAGTATTATATTTTTGTAGAATTTCACTATTACTTTTATGAAATAAATCGTTAAGTATATATTATATAGGTAATTTATTATATTATGACATAAAACTGCAAATATGTCTACTGAAGCCGGAAAACTTCAGAAATTTTCAAATTGAACTAAAGTAGTTGCAATTATTGCCATAAATTTAGCTTAGCTGTGCTCAGTATTATTTCCCTGAATGTTAAGTATTTAATTTAATTTCTAAATAACATAATTAGGATTGTTCCAATTCTGATTCTCAATTCCAGAAATCATCGGTTCTAATGGTATTGAGGAATCGTTGATACTCGATTCTCCAATGATTAAAATACTGATTCCGATTCTTGTATTTTTAACTATTAATTTACGTATGTGGTGTAATTTATAGGAAATATAATTAATTATCAACTATGTCATATTTATGTATTAGTTGCTATGAATGAATTAAACGATTAAAGCAAATGACTATTTGAGATCCACGAAAATAATATTATTATTTATGATGCAACAAGACAATCGGAGCCATTTATGGTGTGTTTATCACAGCTCTTCTCGCTCTGCTGTTTTACTCTCACTCATGAGGGCTCGACATTTCTTCTCCTCCCCCCCCTCTCTGGCTGCCATTTCTTCACCATCACTTCATACATGTCGAAACGAAACACAAAGAAAAGGTAGTTCCAATTTCTCCAGTTATACAAACTGAAATGGCTGTTACTTGAGTTATATTGTAATTGTGAACTAAAGTAATATGTAATTTTAAATAAATCATTACTTTTATCCAATATGACTAGGCCTATATAACTTAAATTAATTGAGAATCGAAAGAAAATATTTAGAATCTAATTCTGAATCGGAATTGAAAATTTTAAGTTTTGGTCCGTCCCTAAACATAATAATAGTTTTCTTTATAATATATATAATATAAGCATAATATCTGATTATTTGAGATAACTTTCAGCTGTAAACAATGAAGTTTCTGGAAATGATATGAAAAATTATTTGTTTAATTTGACATTTGACAGTTTCACTACTGTTTATAATGAAGTCCCCTATTAGTGATAAATGGAGAATTGAAACAGATATCTTCCATGAATAAACTGAACTATTTTTGTAATATAATGCACAAAAGATATTATATTATAATAATTCTTACTTGATATTTTTTACACTGATATTAGACTTAATAGCCTAAATAAAGTGTTTGAACCTTGAAGGCCTAGTTTATGAGGCTAAATAAAATGAAGCCGGTTTGTGTACATAAAATTACATTGCAAATATGAATTTTTTTGAATAATATGAAAAATCTGTTATTCTTATAGAATATGTTTGGATATATAGAACTATACACAAATTTGTAGGTATGTCTACTCTAACCTGATTCATCTGTTTGTATATATTCAGATCCAGAAGAATTGAAGGCGTAGACAAACTAGAATCACTCATATTGTTCTTAGATACTGTGAAAGTGTGGTTAGTTAATTTAAATTGATTATTTATCAAAATTAACAGAGACTATGATCTACTATTTACTCATAAAACCATGGTCAGCTCTCATAGAATAGTGAAGTAAGTCAGCTGTTCCTAGGTAACAGTGAAGTAAGTCAGACTTACACCATTGTTGTTTGCAACAATACCCGCTATTTCCAACTTTTTTCACTACCTCCTAAATTGATGTTACCATGTGGTTTTAACTTTAACCATTTTTCCAAATTATGAAATTAGGTTTCAGGAATCCAAAATAGCATTTAACTAGGTTTTCAAAAAAAAGTGACACCACTTTATTCTCAGTGGCTTATTTTTGATATTTGGTTTTATTCCTTGATGAAATGTTACTTATTATTTGTTTGTTGATATTTTTAAATACATGAACTTCTGTTTTTGTTTGAAAGGTAATATAATGAATAGATTTTATATCCTAAAACGGATTCCATTTTGGAATCAAACATAAAGCATTGTTTTAAAATTAATTAAGCGGTTTGTAAATGTTAAAATTAGGGTAATTAATCAATTAAATTCCTGTTAGTATTCCAGATTAAAATAAATTTTTAGAATTTGTTATATCAGGATCAGATCTTTTGATTTGCTTTATGACATGTTGAAAGTGAAATAATTTATTTTTTTTCAGGTTTTCAGATCAGATTGAAATGGGTTTATTTGCGAGTCGTTATGTGATTTGCCTCATGCTATTTGTACTAGGAATTTATGCTCCAGGAATAGTGACAGTTAATCAGTACGTCCATCTTGGATCTACTAACATTAATTCACAAGTTAGTGTTGACATTTTTCTTTGTTTTCCGAATATCGTTAAATTTTGTATATGGACTAGAATTGAAAAGCATAAATAAATTATCCGATGAAATTTGTTACTAATTATAATTAAAATCAGTACAAACAACCCAGGTACAGTTATCATAACACTGGTATTCAAAGCAAATATAGTAAAGTCTCGATAATTCGAGGTAGATGGGACTAAGTCCCCCTCGGATTACATGGAAATATATTCTTGTACATTAAAAAGAATAGGGTTTCTAATGATTCTTAATACTATAATTAAGGGTGCAGAATATACGTTTATAGAAATGTATCGATTACAGAACTTACATAAATTAATGTGCCTTTGGAATACATTATTCATCATGGATGCTACATTTTTTGGAAAAAGTAATAAAGTGTCTTTTGTGTCTGCTTATCAGATCGAGCTGCTGTGTCGCGTAGACATCTTAGCGGAAGCACATCTGTTGGTGTGGTGTCTGTTATTCAATATAGCGGATTGCAGTTTCCAAGGCGGCCGTTCCTTATTTCTGTGACTTATTTTCCCTTGTACTGTCTCAGTCGAAGCTTTATCTCTATTCTTGTTGTCACTGCTTTCAGTAGTTTCTTGTATCACTTCAATAGTCATAACATGAGTTATTGTTATTTACTTACATTTGTCTTTACTTATCAATTGACGTATATTCTTATTATCGACATTTTCACAACTTGGATATTTCTTCAGAATCTTAAAATATTAAGAAATGTCAAGTCTGTTTCTTATTGTGAATCAATGACACAGTCAACAGATTTATTATGACTCAAGACTTAATTCCATGACTCACTTAATATTTCTCATTTTATTTTGTTCCACAATTCGATAGTACACAACTTTCTTACTATATATTTTTTAGAAAGCCTACAATGTTTTCTTCCTTTTTCAGTCTTTTCCAAGAGAGATAGTAAAAAGTAACATCTATATTTTTTTCATATATTCCAGAACTCCCTGATCCATCGGCCGGATTAGAGTCGTAGCATTTGCAGGTAGAAATAAAGCACAGGTATCAACAGACTACAGTTGATCTTCATTGGTATGTGGCGGCGCACTGTTTAATAGTGAATAATATGAATTTCTTTTAATATATATAAAATAGTCTGAAATAGATTGTGAAACGACAGATCTCATGAACTTTTTCATTCATTTTGTTCTGAGAGTTATCTGACAAGAAAAGGCTTATTGCTTCTTTCTTCATTGTGAATGTTTGTCCTTCCATTAAAAATTACACCCATTGACAAACTACACCTTCTCTCATAATGTTTGGGCCATAAACCGCACCCAATTCACGATGAATCTCAGCTGCTAAATGTTTTTTCGCCCACAGAAATTTATAAGACTGCATTTCACACTTGATGGGAATTCCTACTATGGCACTTAAGTTTTAAGATTATAACTGGACAACGTGCGAACATGATACTCTGCCTTGCACAGTTAGAAGCGTACTGAACCACTGCACATACTAATGTCAATATGGCTGCACTACCACCACTACTTCTCATGCTATGCATGCACGGCAATTACTTTCTCGATAACCCTGGCATCCAACAACAATCACAAAAATCATAATGGAAAACTGACATCTGTGTAAAATGGATGATTAATGTGTTGAGATATACATCTTCCACCTGTAGTCATCCATTGAGTTTACTTGACATTTAAATAGTGTTTCTAACTTCTAAATAGTTTGAATGCAGCTATTTATTATTACTTTAATTTATTCTATAGTTCTAGCATATTTATGTGTTATCTGATGATAATCTTCCAGGTCTTAGCATTAATCTTATAATATAATAATACCAGTAATACAGGGTGCGGCAGCATAACTTCCTTTTTTTAAATGCTCGCCATTCAGTTAGTTGATGTCATAGTGGAGCGCTAGTGGTCTCGTTCAAGAGGGGGTACAGTAAAGTTTTGTCCCGACACTTTTCAGTCGCCATCATGCGTTGGAATAGTGAGGAGCGTGCCTTTGCCGTTGAGGCCTACTTTTCAAGCGGATGTTCGGTTATTGCAACACAGCGCGCATTTCGGAATCACTTTAATTTAGCCCCGTTGGCTTCCGTCCCAGACAGCAAATCAATTGTTATTTGGGTCACTACATTCAGACAAACTGCAAGTGCGAGAAAACGAAGAACTGGAGTCCCTCGGCCCGTTAGATCACCTGAGAACATTGAAGCAGTGAGAGCGTCAATGTTGCGATCACCACGGCGTTCTGCGCGCAAACACGCATCTGCCCTTGGACTATCCGATCGTTCTGTGAGAAGAATTCTTTGTGATGATCTTCATTTTCATCCCTATAAGATGGCGATAGTGCAGCAACTTTCAGAACATGACTTCATTTCTCGGATGAACGCATATGAGCTTCTTCTTGATGTCGTTCCCGAGGGTGCTATTGTTTTTTTTAGCGATGAAGCCCATTTTCATTTGTGTGGGTAGGTTAACAAACAAAACATGCGCTAGTGGGCTGACAACGGCCCTCGAGAATTGTATCAAAGGCCTTTGCATTCACCCAACGTCACAGTGTGGTGTGCAATTTCCTCAGCTGGAATTATTGGTCCCTGGTTTTTTGAGGAAAATGAGGTTACAGTGACAGTGAATTCGGACTGGTATGTAAACATGCTACAGAATTTTTTTTTCTCACGGCTAGAAGAGTTGGATTTGGGGGACACTTGGTTCCAACAAGACGGTGCAACAGCACACACTTTAAGAGCATCGATGGCTGTTTTAAGGGAACACTTTCCAGAGCGCCTTATCTCAAATAGAGGCGATTTGGAATGGCTCTCCCGATCTGTCCCCTTGTGATTTTTTTCTATGGGGTTTTTTGAAATCCCGTGTATGTGAACCGTCCAAGAACCCTACAAGATTTGAAGACCAACATCCATGAAGAAATTGCCAACATAACACCTGCTACGCTAACAAGAGTCATGACAAACGCCAGAAATCGGTTTACGCAATGTATGGAGAATGAGGGACGTCACCTAACAGATTTGATCTTCAAAACAATGTTAATAAAAACTTTAGACATGTACCTACATTATAAAAAATAAATAAATATTTTCAGATGCATACAATAGTTTTTATTGAGTTTTCAAAAAAGGAAGTTATGCTGCCGCACCCTGTATATTCTAGTTTGAACCCTGAAATATGACTAGTTTGAAAAGAACGCGCCAGGATTCTCCTGACGAATATATTAACAAGGATTTGAGTAAAAAGTTGATGGTGGCAACGTCGCAGACATTGCCATCAGCAAAATATTTAGTTGTTTCTAGTGCCGAAGAAGGGAAAGATCTTTCAAAAGTTTCTCCTTTCCTAATTAACAAGGCTATTACTGCGTGTGCTGGAGGCCCAGTAGCCTCTATTAAGAAACTTCGAAACGGAACACTTTTAGTTGCAACTTCCACCGACAGACAAACCCGCTCTCTATCAAAAATGACCTCCTTCTTTGACCAGGTCATGGTATCTGTGGCTCCCCACAGATCCTTGAATTACTCAAAGGGGGTCATCACATGTAGGGATTTAATGCACCTTCCAATCGATGAAATAAAGTCCGAACTGTCTTCTCAGTTAGTTACGGACGTTATTCCTATAATGAAAATGGACAAAGGAGAAAAGGTAGCAACAGCGTCTTTTATCGTGACCTTTGGAAAGCCGGAAATACCCGAATACTTACATGCAGGTTACCAAAGGCTCTCAGTGAGACCATACGTGGCTAACCCTAAGCGCTGCTTTAAGTGTCAGCGTTTTGGGCATATCAGCTCTACCTGTTCGAAGCAGAACGTATGCGGTATATGTAGCGTTGAAGGCCATGATGATAAGGAATGTGTTAATTCTCCGAAATGCGCCAACTGTGGTGGTGACCACCCAGCGCGATCCTACAACTGCCCTACTTTTAAGGAAGAGAAAGCTATCCTAGGCATCATGGCGAAAGACAAGCAGTCGTTTCCAGACGCCAAGAAAATGTATAGATCTACTCAGCCAAAGGCAGACAGTAAGACTTATGCCGCTACTCTGACCGCTTCCAAATCGTCCTGTAACAACTGTGCTGAGCTGTCGAAAAAAATTGAAGTTCTAACTGAACAAGTGTCTCGCCTTTTGTGCTTAGTTACAAATGGTCCGTCTTTAAATTTGGCACAACCTGCAGCAACGGATAGTGTTTTACCTCGTGTACCTATTTCCTCCACTGGGGGGATTGGAGCACGAAATAAATCACTAAGTGAGCCTTGTGTTTCTGTGCAGAAGATATTATCAACGGGTAATAAACCTTCTGTGCAGAAGACGTTGGAAAAATCGAAACCACGTAAACCAGTGTTACGTCAGACCACATCGCCACCGTCATTACCGGGTATTAAACAAAATGCTAACAAAGGAGGGAATGTAAAAACTAAACCTCCTAAACCCAAAACTTCCTCAGATTCCATCCCTGAATGGGTGGATATGGAATCTGAGAAATGTAAGCCTGAGACGTCTAAAAACGTCCCAGGCAAGAAAGGAGAGAGCAGAATGGGTGTCAGATCAATCCATTGCTGAGTTAATAAATGTCTGCAATTAACAAGTCAGTGATACAATGGAACGTCAACGGTGTTAGGAGTCACATAGAAGAACTTAAAGTACTCGTGCGAGATGTGTACCCAATGTTTGTATGTCTACAGGAGACACATCTCCACGAATCGCATAATTTCCATTTAAGGGAGTATTCAGTTTTTAGATCGGACTTCGTTACAGAAGATCGAGCTAGAGGTGGCGTAGCCATCCTAGCCCGTGACTGTATCGATGCTGTTTCTCTAAACTTAATAACTCCTTTACAAGCAGTAGCCGTTCAAACAGCTGTCCCGTATAAAATCACTGTGTGTTGTGTCTACTTGCCACCACAAGAAAACCTGCATCACAGTGATTTAGTAAATTTGATAAGCCAGTTACCAACTCCGTTCTTATTGGTAGGGGACTTTAATGCCCACCATTCGTCTTGGGGATCTCCGACTAGGAACTCTCGAGGTGATATTGTTGAAAGTGTAAGAACGGAACTAGACTTATGTCTGCTAAATGACGGTTCTCCTACTCATTTAGCAGCATCTACTGGTGGATGGACAGCTGTTGATCTATCGATTTGCAGCCCTCAATTAGCTACTAGATGCACATGGTCGGTACTCAATGATTTGTATGGAAGCGACCATGTGCCTATTCAGATCAGTTTATGTGACTCCCAAACCTGTTATGTTCGAAATTCCAGTTGGATTTTGCGAAAAGCCAACTGGGACTCCTACTCGAATTACCTTGTATCACTTGACATGGATTATCTGACACCCATTGATGAAAATATAGAAAATTTTACAAAAGCAATTTTAAATGCCGCTGAAAAGACCATTCCGAAAACCTCTGCGCATCCACGCCGACCGCCTGTGCCGCGGTGGAACGATGAATGCACAGAAATCCTCCGTTTACGACGAAGAGCTCTTAGGAAATTTAAACGACACCCAACAAATGGAAACCTTCAGGAATATAAAATACTCCATGCGAAAGCACGGAGGATATTTAGGCTGAGTAGAAAGAACTCTTGGGAACAGTACATTAGCACAATTAGACGAACAACTCCGTCCTCCACAGTGTGGAGGAAACTCCACATTTTGTGGTACTTCATTCAGTTTGTGGTACTTCCATTCCGTTGCCAGCCATTGCGCTGAAGCAACCAGATGGGAGATTAATCACAAACAGTGATGACATTGCTAATGTACTTGGAACATCTTTTTCTAACTTTTCTGCTACTACAGCCTATGATAGATTGTTCCAGATGTATAAACTGAAGGAAGAAGCAATACCGTTTACCGTTGGGTTGTCTGAGGACTCTACTTTAAACACCCCTTTCTCTATAGGGGAATTGGAGTCAGCTCTTGCGTCAACGAAGGATTCTGCACCAGGTCCAGATTCCATTGTGTACTCCATGCTAAAACATCTACCATCATCGGCGAAACTTGTCCTCCTTCGAGTATACAATCGTTTATTCGAGGAGCGCTCTTTCCCCGATGCATGGTTAGAATCGACTGTAATTCCTCTTTTGAAGCCAGGTAAGGACAAAACCAACCCCAGTAGTTACAGGCCTATATCACTTACAAGCGTCTTGTGCAAACTACTGGAGAAGATGGTCAACCGCCGTCTTGTCTGGTACCTAGAAACCAACAACCTTCTTAGCAACGAACAATGTGGTTTCAGACTAGGACGCTCATCAGTTGACCAATTGGTTTTGTTAGAATCCGCTATTCAAGATGCCTTTCTCTTGCGTCAAACACTCGTTGCTGTTTTCTTCGACCTTGAGAAGGCATATGATATGGCATGGAAAAGAGGAATTCTGAACACTTTAAAATCATGGGGTATACAAGGGAATATCCTAGCATTCATCGCTAACTTTCTTTCAAACAGATCTTTCAGCGTTCGACTTGGAGGCACGTATTCAAACAGCTATACACAGGAGAATGGTGTACCGCAGGGCAGCGTGCTGAGCGTCACGCTGTTTGCCGTTGCAATAAATAGTATCACCAGTAATATACGATCTCCGGTACACTGTTCCCTTTTTGTGGATGACTTTTGTATATATGTGCCTGCTCGTAGTATGGCAACTGCGGAAAGATCTTTGCAGTCAGCAATATACAGGTTAGAGGAATGGTCTAAATCTACAGGTTTCAAATTCTCTGCTTCGAAGACCCAATGTGTTGCATTTAGTCGTCGTAGGCAACACCAGGAGCCGATCCTTTATCTTGACGGGGTTCAGCTTCAAACCACGGATAGTGTTCGATTTTTTGGTCTTTTATTTGATAAAAGACTCTCATGGAGTCCACGAGAAATCACCTTCGTGATTTGAAGGTGAGATGCAGCAAGAAATTGGATATGTTAAGAGTCCTTAGTGGTACGAATTGGGGAGCAGACAGAACTAGTATGCTTCGATTTTATCGCGCAGTCGTTAGATCGCGCATAGATTATGGTTGTCAAGTCTACTCATCTGCACGACCTACAGTTCTGAAAACTCTTGATACCATCCACCACTCTGGACTTAGACTGGCTACTGGTGCATTTAGAACTAGCCCAATCCCTAGTCTTCTTGTCGAAGCTGGGGAACCTGCCCTTTCTAGACGACGTCAGATGCTACAAATATCTTACGTTTCTGTTCTTCGAAGCAAACCCAACCATCCGGCATTTGAAAGAGTCTTTAATAATACGCTAAATCAAGTGTACAATACACGTCAACGTTCGACTGCTCCATTTGGCATACGAACATTAAGAATATTGGATGACCTTGAGTTGCAACTTCCAACTATGTTTGAACGACAAATGTGCTATCTACCTCCATGGATAATAAAAACGCCGTACTTCGATTTCTCATTGTCCAGTTATATAAAACACGATACTCCTGTTGTGGTCTACCACCAGGAATTTTTATCCATTTATAAATCTCACCAACACAGTGAAATTATTTTCACTGATGGATCTAAACTGGACAATGGCGTTGGGTGTGCGTTTTATGCATCTGGATGTACCTACACGTACGGATTGCCCTCAGCTTGCAGTGTTTTCACGGCAGAACTATTTGCTATTTTTAAAGCTTTGACCGTCATTCAATCTCGATCCTCGCATTATCTTTTGTGTTCGGATTCCAAAAGTGCTCTTCAGGCTCTTCAGGATGTTTTCTCTAGCAACCCTTTAGTTGGGGACATTTTGTGTGCTGTACACAGGCTTCAATTGAGGGGTGTGGGGGTGACTTTCTGTTGGGTACCTGGACATTGCGGAATACTTGGAAACACAAAAGCGGATGAAGCGGCGAAGAAAGCTACAAGTTTGGTGCCTATTACTCAACTAGTTATGGCATCTGACTATGTGTGTCTCGCGAAACATTTATTGCTCGCTGCTTGGAATGACGAGTGGCATACTGTGATTGAGAATAAGCTGAGGGAAATTAAAGATACCGTCCGTCCATGGAGGTCTTCAATTTGTTCAAAACGTAGGGAGGAAGTGGTGGTTACACGCCTTCTCGTTGGTCACTCTTTTGCAACTCATGGATATTTGATGCGCCGTGAAGATCCACCAATATGCCAATACTGCGGTGGTATCTTCACAATAAAACATATTTTGGTAGATTGTGTTAGTGTAGGCAATGTTCGTGCCCTTTTTAATTTAAAAGGGAGTATAAAGGTGGTGCTAAGGGACGATGCCTCGGCCATTGACCGAGTCATCGCTTTCTTGCACCATTTGAAAATATTTTTTTAAATTTAATACATAAATATATATATTTTTTTAATTTTATTTATACATATAATTCTCTGTGTTTCTTTTATTTATTTTAATTAAATTTATTTTCTGTTCTTGTTATTGTTATTGAGATTTATTTATTGCTAAATTGTTACCTATTATTGTTTTACATATTATTTATTTACTGTTATGTTGTTCTTTGTTGTTATTTTGTTATTTAGTTTTTAAGAATTTTTTCATTGTTATATTGTTGTTTTTTGTTTTTTATTGTTGGTGTTTTTTGTTTTGAAATTTTTGTTGTATTTATTTATTTGTTTATTTATTAATTTATTTGATTTTATTTAAAACATTGTGTTCAGTGTTAGATTTTGTTTGGCGATGTTAACCACAATTGGTTTTTCGCCAAGAAAAAAAAAAAAAAAAAAAAAAAATTCTAATATATCTTATCAGTACTTAGATAAATCACTTGTATTTAATTCAACCATTTCTTTTATTTCAACTTTTTCTTTTGACTTCCAAGGCAAATATATTAACATTATTGTCATTAACTTGAAAATTATTCTTAATCTCATCTGAATGTAGACTGTTTTTCACAGTAACTTCATAAGTAACTTAGAATCATGTCTTCAAAGAAATATTTGTTTTTTATTATAACAAATTTGAAAAATCTAATAAAGAGAAGAGAGTTTGATCAACTACCTCTTTTGGAGCTTTTAGTATATTGTTTTTTTTTTCTAATTTTGTAGGTGGAAAATACAGGTTCTACATGGCGGACAGCATGGAAAAGGACCAAAAAATTGGCACCTTTCTTATGGCCCAAGAAAAGCAAGATGTTACAACTAAATGTAATTATATGTTTCTTGTTGCTCATGGTGGGTCGAGTCACCAACTTATTTGTCCCAATTTATAACAAATTGATTGGTAAGTTGAAACATTAGTGTCCAAAGGTTAGCTAGTGATCATATAACTAAATTATGTTTTATTAAATGTTAAAACTATGATTATTTTCTGTATATTTTAAAAATTGCGGTAAATATTAAGACCAGCTACTATTATTCTGATCAGCAAAAATTTGTTCAGTCAATTCTAACATACTGAACACGAATCTTAAGTTATTTTCAGTGGCAAACCTAAATTAACCATATTGGGTGATAGTAGTCACGTGACCTGTAAAATGCTTACCGATTGGCCGCAGGTGCCACCTTATGTTTAAACTGAAAAAGGCGTGTGCATATTCAGTGTGTGTGTGTGTTGACGATAGCCTGTGATAGTTCTTGAGGCATATTATTTTTCGAAGCTTGTTTGTTCGATGAAAAGTAGGTTATATGTTTGCACAATGTGCTTCGGACAAACTGAAGTGCGATGACACAGTGAAGCTTACGAACGACTTGAAGTTTAGGAGGGTTGTTTCACTGCCAAATATAGGCTGGAAAAAGTGTGGGTGTAGGGTTTCTGCCAAGGTTGGTTTGTTTTTAGAGCGAACCAAAGTGAAAATAAACACATTATGGCGTTTTATTATAACATTTCTTTTTATATCGCCTCCTAAACAATCATTTGTGGAAACTTCTCAGTCTTACCGAACCGGCGAGAGTGGACAATTATTCATTAATCCGTGAAATCTACATCGACCACCTGAAGCTTACCAGTCAAAGGTTGGGAGGACTCGGTGCCATAGTAGAAATAGAAGAAGCAAAATTTAGAAAAAGAAAATACGACAGGGGAAACATATTGAAAGAGCAGTGGGTATAGAGGGGAATTGATCGGGAAACCAGGCACCCTTTTTTCATCTCGGTGAAAAACTGTATGGCTAGGATGCTGATCTGGCTCATTAGAAAGTGAGTCTTGGCAGGGACAAGATAGTTACCAATTCCTGGAAGACACAACACACTTTCCCAGTACAATTTCACCCATCTGACCATGAATCATTCTAAGCACTTGTAGACCCCCGAAACCTTTCACAAACACCGTCTAGTGCAAGTGGCGTGATGTCTGGTCAGAGATCCCCAAATATGGCAGGAAAAGCAAACATTTCATAGGCTACTTTGTGGTATACTTGTTTAAGACCAAATACCAGCTAGAAGATCAGGTCTGTGGGTTCTTCGGTGTAATAGCAACTTTGTAGCCTCCAAAACACCACTAAGGTAAGCACCTAGATTAGGTTAAGTTAACTTTGTCACAAAAAAATAACTTCAGGTATATGTTCAGCATGTTAAAATTGACCAGAAAAAAATTCTATGATCAGAGAGGTAGTCAATGATTATAATATTTACCAAAAATGCTTCTAGTTATGCTAAGAAAACACTGTTTTTTTACCCATACATATTTCTTTCACATTTTTATTAAAATAAATTTAACTAGTTTAAGCACTAGTTCAAATAGTTTAAGCACATCTACCTTACTTCATACAATTCAAGTATGTACTTCAAAACAAAAGTGTACCTAAATCAAGTTTTGAGACATTGCTGAGTTAGTCTAAAAAATGTTGCTGCGAGTATGGCAAGATTTTTGTATGGAATTGATTTGTACTACATAAAGGGACTATATTAACCCTTTAGTGCTGAAATTAATTTTTTTATCTAATCTCCATTAAATTTTTTTGGTATTAGATACTACAGTGTCTATATATGTGGGAAACATATGAGTTTTCAAAAAATCGATTTTGGTTTTCGAGTTTTTGACTGTTACCATATGGTAATGTTAGGCGGCTAGGGTGCCGTGTTTTGGCATCGTCTCAGAATTGAGACCAGATTTTTATTTACTAAACTTTATTAGTCGATCTTCATCAATGCTACCGATTGGAAGGAGGTGGATAACTGAAACATGATTTCAGAAAGAAAAAACAAATGTTTTAATTAGTGATGGGTCGATTCTCGATTCCAAAAGTCGATTACACCTATTCTGGACACTAGAATCGGAATCGGGAATTGATCGCAATAGACGATTCCAGATACCTCGATTCCACCGCGGGCAGCGTTTACACATTAGGCAGTAAATATTCGTTGCTGCTCTAACATAATGTTGCATTTACGGTAAAATATCCGTCACCGCTCTAAAATAGTGTCTTGTTTACACATTGGCGGTAAAATATCCGTCCCCGATCTAACATAATGCTGCATTTACACATCGGGTGATCAAATACCTGTCACTGCACTAACATAACAGTTTTCTCTTTTCCCATTCACTGTATATAAAACCATCGTAATTTATTCTGGTTGCATCCATTTCTTGAAGAAACACTGACATTCTACCAAAATAATGAAGCTGCAAAATCGCAGTAGTACAGGCGCTTAGCATTACCGTACTGTAACACTTTGAATTGTGCAGCTAAAATAACTCAAAAACCAGAAAACTTGATAAATACTAGTGTACTAGTTACTTCTGCAATCCAACAATTATTCTTTAAAAAATTATGAAAACCCGACAACGGGATGTATAAGAGTTTTATTTTTGAAAATGAAAAACGTGATGCTATCTCAAATCGAAGTGAAGGATAAACTGACAATTGAATAACTGACATCAGTCATGTGATATGGCTTCAAAGTACAGTGATATGTTATCAAGGGAATCGACTAAAATGATTTTAAGGTCTACATTCAACCTTTAACTCTTTTTGTAATTATTATTCATAAACAAACGTACTCCTCCTTCTGTTACATTATGGTAACGCTAGGCGCTAATGGGTTAACATCTACACCAATGCCAATATTAATATTTCTATCAGATACACCGAAATGAAATGTTATTTTCTATAAAAAATTTGATACATAAAAATTTATTATTTCAACATCACCAGGTCATTATAGAATTTTTGGTATTGAAGCAATGTATAAGTTTGCAAAGGCTACTTCATATTTGTATTTTTAATTGGAATTTAAATTGAGAATGAAAGGAGATATCTGAAACAATGGGTTGGAAGAATACTCCATCTGTAATTTACTGTGTTCAGGATATTTCCCCAGACTAAAAATTGTATAGGTGGTATGTTTGCTACTACAAGATGACACCAAAAGTCAAATATGATACTCTCAAGTCACATAGTGACACAAGTTTAGCTGTGCCATTTTCACCTAGCCTTTCCTTTGTGCCACAGTCTGTGACACGATTAATACTTTGGAGCACATTTTGTTTTAGTTGCTAGTTGAAAAATATAGCCAGCTCATTTTGAGTGGAAGCTCTAGTCAAACATTGATACTTTTTTAGACATTTTGATAAACAGATTGTACTGGTCACTTGGGATATATATATATATATGTATATATAAGACATTAAGTAGTTGGTATAACACTTGTGATGAATGGACTACATAGTTATCCTTGAAAGTGAAAAGTTTCATAAGAAATTGCCTTTGAAAACAAATAAACAAATTTCATTAAAACATAATCCTTTATGGATGGGAATATAAGATCAATAGTTATTATCCGGAGTACATCTGTTCATTTTGCAGTGCATAAAATCACAGCTTGATGTTTTGCTAGTATTAATCGTACCTCAACTATTGTTGAATTGACCTCGTCAATGTTAGATGAGATTCTATTGAAATGGAACTGCGATTTTAAGTACTGCAAAATGAACGGATCTATTATCTGGAGAATAACTATTCATCACACACACACACACACACATACAAATATATATATATATATATATATATATATATATATGAAGTTAATAAATTACCAATTTTGAGTAATTTTTCCACCATTAAGTGCAATAATTTTACCTTGAGTGATGAGGCACCTTTCGGTCTTTGACCATTGTCGAATCACTGATTGTTCTCTGCTGTGGATGCTATGTCCGTGAAGCCGGTGTTTGTAGAAGTTACGCGCACTATTTCACTCAAGGTAAAATTATTGCACTTAATGGTGGAAAAATTACTCAAAATTGGTAATTTATTAACTTCATAAAGTCAGTGCAACGGAAAAACAATGGATAATATATATATATATATATTCTTGATATTTAACGTTATCCATTGTTTTTCCGTTGCACTGACTTTATGAAGTTAATATATTACTACGTAAGTAATTTTATCCACCATCAAGTGCAATAACTTTACCTTGAGTGATGAGGCACCTTTCGGTCAATTGACCATTGTCGAATCACTGATGTTTTTCTGTTGTGGATGTTCGGTCTGTGAAGTTGGTGTTTGTTGACGTTACGCGCACTTTTTCTTGATCTGTGTGTATGATATTTCTATATAGTATGTCTTCTGTATATGTTGTTTGTAGATTCATTAAGTTGTTGTGTATGTTTTTACAAAATTTTGTTGTTTGCAACAAAATAGGAAAAATAACAAATATATACAACAAAGAATACTACACTCCAACTTACAAACCAAACAACAAAATAATAAAATATCTTAATAACACAAACCACATAACAAATTCAGAAAAACATAACCTATCAGGAATTTACAAAATCACATGCAACAACTGTAACGCTTTTTACATAGGAAAAACAACCAGAACATTTAAAATAAGATTTGAAGAACATTATAGAGCATTCAAAAACAAAAATTCTAAAGTATCAAATGTTGCAGCACACCTAATATCCCATAAACACGAAATAACAAATTACGAAAATAACCTAACCATACTGGAAATAAATAACAACCCAATAGAACTAAACTCACTAGAAAAATACCACATTTATAAAAACATACACAACAACTTAATGAATCTACAAACAACATATACAGAAGACATACTATATAGAAATATCATACACACAGATCAAGAAAAAGTGCGCGTAACGTCAACAAACACCAACTTCACAGACCGAACATCCACAACAGAAAAACATCAGTGATTCGACAACGGTCAATTGACCGAAAGGTGCCTCATCACTCAAGGTAAAGTTATTGCACTTGATGGTGGATAAAATTACTTACATAGTAATATATTAACTTCATATATATATATATATATATATATATATATATATATATATATATATATTGTAATATTTGTAAATTCACTTTTATAAGTCTTAATAAAAATTTATAAGTTAAAAGAAATAACGATTCAATGCTGCTTTTGTTACAAAAATTTTAATATCTTAATATGACATTCCTTATTTTCCTTTATAAAGTCACTTACTAATTACAAAGTCTTATTTCCTCCACAAAGAATTACAAAATTTAAGCTTTATTAGCCTAAGTCTAAAATTTGTTTATGGCAGCAAGAAGTTTAGTTATAAATTTTAATATTAATTGAAATTGATTTAATTACTTTAAATTGAGCTTGAGCTCTCCTTATCTCGGGTTAATAGGTGGGTTTTCTAAATTTTGAATAATAAAATTTGAGTTGGCACTTTCAAAAAAAATATCTAAGTTACAATTCTTACAAGCTAAAATTTTTTACAAGTTATTTGGTTTCTAATTAAATAATTTCCTGAATAATGTCTTCTTAATCGATCAGTTCAATGATTTGGCTTAATGTTATTCTGTAATTATGATTTGAATACGATACTGCACTTTCTGCACCAGTTAAAAAATATAATTTCTACAGCCAATCTTGAAACACGTCTGCCTCGTTCAAATGCTCTGTCCCAACTAACTGACGCTCCCTTATTAGCAATAAAATGGCCAAGTCGTCAATTTCCGCTATTTTCTCGTTTATTCCTTGTAACAGCTTTACGGATGTCATGTTCACCACCTCTGATACACTTCTTCTTCTTAACAACTGCACTTAAATTTCTTTGCAAAACAATTGCATTTAAATCTTATTTCCCAAACTGTTTTAGATTATATCTCCACGAGAAATATTTAAAACGAATATCTTTTGCCGGTCAATGCGCACGCAACTGCACAAATTCGTTCTCCCATCTTGTTTACTTCAGAACCTTTCACTAGCTTGCCGTTTGAAAGTTTTAAGTGTATTTATATCGTTCTATTGTTCTATTCAAATTGTTATCTATTAATTACTTCTAATACATTTTCTTATAAATAGTGATTTGTGTGTTTTTTTTTCTTTTTATATAAAATCTTGTGATTAGATCTAAAATGTGGCCATGTGCATTTTCTACACAAGTGAAATTAGGTTATGTTTACATTTCGTTACTGGTATATTTTAGTAATTTTTTTACATACTGAATTTATTTATATATATTTATCTTATTTTGTAAGTGCCTTTTATATATATACTACTTCAAAATGTTACATAGTCCCCAAATTTAGATAAAAAAAAATTTTGATTCCAAAATTCCTTTTTTTTTATCTCAATTTTTACATTTTGGGAGTAAACTCTTACTCTATCCTTCTTGCTTGTCTGCTGCCCTCTAATTACATATGATATACTTAACTCCTAACAATACAATAAATTAACAATTAACATTTAATCAACAATCCTCTTATACTCTTAACATCTAGTACATTAATCATTTTCTGATTCTTAGAATCTATTTTATAACCTTTTTCTTTTTCTTTCTTTATTTTAATTTTAATAGAATGGAATCTTTCCAATCATAAGTCTTTTTACTTATCTATATAATCTATCTTCTGACACAAAGTTTTTTTTTTTTTTTTTTTTTTTTTTTTAATTTTAATTTTAGCCTAACCGAGTCATAGCATGTCTAGGTTGTTTGTAGGTTAGGTCCTTGTTCTTATTCGTTCATCCCTTCCTAATTTATTTAAATTTATATATTTTTTATTTCTTTATTTTTTTTTCAAGTGTTTGTTTAATTATTAAGTCATTTCTGGTCCATTGTCATTTCCGGTTTATTTGTTATCTATCCCTCCTACATTTGCTTCCTTCTCCTAATACTTTTATATCCTGAGTCATTCCTGTTGTTACCATCTTATTATCCCTTGTTATTTTCCTTTCTCTCGACTTCTCCCTTACTATTTAATTTGTTCTATCTGAAATTTATCTGATTCTCCATGGTGTGCCTCCCTTGGTTCATAAAATTTCCTTAACAAGCTAATATGGAAAATTCCTCTAATTTTATTGCTTCTAGCATCTTTGATTTCATAAGTCGCCTTGCCATATTTCTTGGTGATCACATAAGGTCCATCATATATATAAAATAATTTTGCCATCTCACCTCTTATATTCTGTGGTTGCCAATTTTCTTTTACTAATACCTTGTCCCCAACATTTAATTCTTCTATTTTATGAGTTTTATTAAATTTCTCTGCTCTCTTATGAGCCTTCTTCTTAATTCTACTCCTAGCAATTTCTAAATGTCTTTCTAAATTTATTAATTTTGAACTCCAGCCTAAATTTTTTATTTCCTTTTGCCAAAACCTTTCATCCTGAATTCCTAGTTGTAGCTGGTTAGGTGTGTATCCTGTAGTCTCATGAGGAATTTCATTAATTGCCTGGTTAATAACCTCTACATATTTTCCCCATTCTCTATGGTTATGATGACAATATGTTCTCAAACATCTAATGATCTCCTTATTCACCCTCTCAACGATATTGCTTTGTGGCCTCCTTATTGGAGAAAATATTGGTTTCATTTCTCTATTTTTAATATACTCCAGCCATTTCTTATTATTAAACTGGGTTCCATGATCAGTCTGTATTCTTTCTACTCTCCCGAATTTTTCTATATAATTTTCTAAACATTTAATTGCCTCCCCTGTGGTTGCATTTTTCAATTTATAGATTTGAACGAATTTTGTAAATACATCTAAAATTACTAATAAATACTTATAGCCTCCTACAGTTCTTTGAAATGGTCCTATAAAATCAATTGACAATTGCTCCTTTGGTTTTTCCACTTGGATCCCTTTCATCTCTCCAAAATTACCTTGGGTTACATTTTTAGCTCTTTGACAAATATTACATGTTTTAATAATTCCCCTAATGCTTTTTCCCATTTTCTTCCAAGTGAAGCTCTCTGATAATATGGTATGACATTTCTTAGCTCCTGCATGCAGGTAATATTCATGACAAGTACCCACTATTTCTTTAATCATTCCCTCCAATCGGTCAATTCTATCATTATTATTGTTTTTCTCAATCGCTATCTCCCTATTTAAAACTCTTAACTCTTCCCTGTTCTGTATTGTTATATTTTCTACCTTCTCTATCTCTTTCTTATTAATTTCTGTCACATCAGCTATTATTTCTTTTGTTTCCTCAAAATTCTCCTTAATCTTCTCCTCTAAGTCTCTTCTCATAACTCCTATTACAGCATTATTCTCTGTTCTCAACTGTTCCCTCATATCCTCTATCATTCTCCTATTTTCTTCCTTTAGGCTTTCGAATTTCTTATCCATTTCCAACCTACTTGAGGCAAATCCTCTGTTCATCTCTTCTTTCATCTCCTTATTTTCCTCCTTTATTTCCTCACTATTTTTATTTAATTTCCTTATTTCTTCATTACTCTGTTCAAATTTTCTATTCATTTCCTCTCTCCCTGTATTTATGTTTACACTCATTTCCATTAAAGTCCTCATTATATTCCTTAAATCAACACCCTCATTATTTCCCTTTTTCTGTTGGGTTTGCATCAGTGGTAATCCCCTAGCCTCATCTACTTGGGTTTCCACCTCACTCTCTTCTATAGGCATATCTGTGCCTTCCGTTTCTGTCTCTTGTATTTCTAGGCTTGTCCCTTTTTCCAATTCTATTAGGCCTATTGTAGCTTCTTCCTCTTTTTCATTTATTTTTTCTTTTAATGTCACATATTTTCCTTTTGCAGCTTCCTCAATTGCTGTACCCTTCCTAGACCTACTATGTTTGTTATATTCCTCTAATTTTTCTGTTTTTTTCGCTTTCTCCCCCCCTTAAATTATATGTACCTGTTTCAGATTCCATTTTTTTTTTCTTTATCTAAAATTTCAAAATTCCCCTTTATGCTATTTAAATTTTAAAAATTAAAAAAAATTATTGACTTATGGTTGCAAAGTCCTGAAAAGTAAACAATATTAATACAAATATTTAATTAATAATCTTATCTAAAGTGCCTTAAGGTTAATTCTTAAATTTTTTTATAATCGAGCCCCACGTTTGTGTGCCAAATGTAATATTTGGTAAATTCACTTTTATAAGTCTTAATAAAAATTTATAAGTTAAAAGAAATAACGATTCAATGCTGCTTTTGTTACAAAAATTTTAATATCTTAATATGACATTCCTTATTTTCCTTTATAAAGTCACTTACTAATTACAAAGTCTTATTTCCTCCACAAAGAATTACAAAATTTAAGCTTTATTAGCCTAAGTCTAAAATTTGTTTATGGCAGCAAGAAGTTTAGTTATAAATTTTAATATTAATTGAAATTGATTTAATTACTTTAAATTGAGCTTGAGCTCTCCTTATCTCGGGTTAATAGGTGGGTTTTCTAAATTTTGAATAATAAAATTTGAGTTGGCACTTTCAAAAAAAATATCTAAGTTACAATTCTTACAAGCTAAAATTTTTTACAAGTTATTTGGTTTCTAATTAAATAATTTCCTGAATAATGTCTTCTTAATCGATCAGTTCAATGATTTGGCTTAATGTTATTCTGTAATTATGATTTGAATACGATACTGCACTTTCTGCACCAGTTAAAAAATATAATTTCTACAGCCAATCTTGAAACACGTCTGCCTCGTTCAAATGCTCCGTCCCAACTAACTGACGCTCCCTTATTAGCAATAAAATGGCCAAGTCGTCAATTTCCGCTATTTTCTCGTTTATTCCTTGTAACAGCTTTACGGATGTCATGTTCACCACCTCTGATACACTTCTTCTTCTTAACAACTGCACTTAAATTTCTTTGCAAAACAATTGCATTTAAATCTTATTTCCCAAACTGTTTTAGATTATATCTCCACGAGAAATATTTAAAACGAATATCTTTTGCCGGTCAATGCGCACGCAACTGCACAAATTCGTTCTCCCATCTTGTTTACTTCAGAACCTTTCACTAGCTTGCCGTTTGAAAGTTTTAAGTGTATTTATATCGTTCTATTGTTCTATTCAAATTGTTATCTATTAATTACTTCTAATACATTTTCTTATAAATAGTGATTTGTGTGTTTTTTTTTTCTTTGTATATAAAATCTTGTGATTAGATCTAAAATGTGGCCATGTGCATTTTCTACACAAGTGAAATTAGGTTATGTTTACATTTCGTTACTGGTATATTTTAGTAATTTTTTTACATACTGAATTTATTTATATATATTTATCTTATTTTGTAAGTGCCTTTTATATATATACTACTTCAAAATGTTACATAGTCCCCAAATTTAGATAAAAAAAAATTTTGATTCCAAAATTCCTTTTTTTTTTATCTCAATTTTTACATTTTGGGAGTAAACTCTTACTCTATCCTTCTTGCTTGTCTGCTGCCCTCTAATTACATATGATATACTTAACTCCTAACAATACAATAAATTAACAATTAACATTTAATCAACAATCCTCTTATACTCTTAACATCTAGTACATTAATCATTTTCTGATTCTTAGAATCTATTTTATAACCTTTTTCTTTTTCTTTCTTTATTTTAATTTTAATAGAATGGAATCTTTCCAATCATAAGTCTTTTTACTTATCTATATAATCTATCTTCTGACACAAAGTTTTTTTTTTTTTTTTTTTTTTTTTTTTTAATTTTAATTTTAGCCTAACCGAGTCATAGCATGTCTAGGTTGTTTGTAGGTTAGGTCCTTGTTCTTATTCGTTCATCCCTTCCTAATTTATTTAAATTTATATATTTTTTATTTCTTTATTTTTTTTTCAAGTGTTTGTTTAATTATTAAGTCATTTCTGGTCCATTGTCATTTCCGGTTTATTTGTTATCTATCCCTCCTACATTTGCTTCCTTCTCCTAATACTTTTATATCCTGAGTCATTCCTGTTGTTACCATCTTATTATCCCTTGTTATTTTCCTTTCTCTCGACTTCTCCCTTACTATTTAATTTGTTCTATCTGAAATTTATCTGATTCTCCATGGTGTGCCTCCCTTGGTTCATAAAATTTCCTTAACAAGCTAATATGGAAAATTCCTCTAATTTTATTGCTTCTAGCATCTTTGATTTCATAAGTCGCCTTGCCATATTTCTTGGTGATCACATAAGGTCCATCATATATATAAAATAATTTTGCCATCTCACCTCTTATATTCTGTGGTTGCCAATTTTCTTTTACTAATACCTTGTCCCCAACATTTAATTCTTCTATTTTATGAGTTTTATTAAATTTCTCTGCTCTCTTATGAGCCTTCTTCTTAATTCTACTCCTAGCAATTTCTAAATGTCTTTCTAAATTTATTAATTTTGAACTCCAGCCTAAATTTTTTATTTCCTTTTGCCAAAACCTTTCATCCTGAATTCCTAGTTGTAGCTGGTTAGGTGTGTATCCTGTAGTCTCATGAGGAATTTCATTAATTGCCTGGTTAATAACCTCTACATATTTTCCCCATTCTCTATGGTTATGATGACAATATGTTCTCAAACATCTAATGATCTCCTTATTCACCCTCTCAACGATATTGCTTTGTGGCCTCCTTATTGGAGAAAATATTGGTTTCATTTCTCTATTTTTAATATACTCCAGCCATTTCTTATTATTAAACTGGGTTCCATGATCAGTCTGTATTCTTTCTACTCTCCCGAATTTTTCTATATAATTTTCTAAACATTTAATTGCCTCCCCTGTGGTTGCATTTTTCAATTTATAGATTTGAACGAATTTTGTAAATACATCTAAAATTACTAATAAATACTTATAGCCTCCTACAGTTCTTTGAAATGGTCCTATAAAATCAATTGACAATTGCTCCTTTGGTTTTTCCACTTGGATCCCTTTCATCTCTCCAAAATTACCTTGGGTTACATTTTTAGCTCTTTGACAAATATTACATGTTTTAATAATTCCCCTAATGCTTTTTCCCATTTTCTTCCAAGTGAAGCTCTCTGATAATATGGTATGACATTTCTTAGCTCCTGCATGCAGGTAATATTCATGACAAGTACCCACTATTTCTTTAATCATTCCCTCCAATCGGTCAATTCTATCATTATTATTGTTTTTCTCAATCGCTATCTCCCTATTTAAAACTCTTAACTCTTCCCTGTTCTGTATTGTTATATTTTCTACCTTCTCTATCTCTTTCTTATTAATTTCTGTCACATCAGCTATTATTTCTTTTGTTTCCTCAAAATTCTCCTTAATCTTCTCCTCTAAGTCTCTTCTCATAACTCCTATTACAGCATTATTCTCTGTTCTCAACTGTTCCCTCATATCCTCTATCATTCTCCTATTTTCTTCCTTTAGGCTTTCGAATTTCTTATCCATTTCCAACCTACTTGAGGCAAATCCTCTGTTCATCTCTTCTTTCATCTCCTTATTTTCCTCCTTTATTTCCTCACTATTTTTATTTAATTTCCTTATTTCTTCATTACTCTGTTCAAATTTTCTATTCATTTCCTCTCTCCCTGTATTTATGTTTACACTCATTTCCATTAAAGTCCTCATTATATTCCTTAAATCAACACCCTCATTATTTCCCTTTTTCTGTTGGGTTTGCATCAGTGGTAATCCCCTAGCCTCATCTACTTGGGTTTCCACCTCACTCTCTTCTATAGGCATATCTGTGCCTTCCGTTTCTGTCTCTTGTATTTCTAGGCTTGTCCCTTTTTCCAATTCTATTAGGCCTATTGTAGCTTCTTCCTCTTTTTCATTTATTTTTTCTTTTAATGTCACATATTTTCCTTTTGCAGCTTCCTCAATTGCTGTACCCTTCCTAGACCTACTATGTTTGTTATATTCCTCTAATTTTTCTGTTTTTTTCGCTTTCTCCCCCCCTTAAATTATATGTACCTGTTTCAGATTCCATTTTTTTTTTCTTTATCTAAAATTTCAAAATTCCCCTTTATGCTATTTAAATTTTAAAAATTAAAAAAAATTATTGACTTATGGTTGCAAAGTCCTGAAAAGTAAACAATATTAATACAAATATTTAATTAATAATCTTATCTAAAGTGCCTTAAGGTTAATTCTTAAATTTTTTTATAATCGAGCCCCACGTTTGTGTGCCAAATGTAATATTTGGTAAATTCACTTTTATAAGTCTTAATAAAAATTTATAAGTTAAAAGAAATAACGATTCAATGCTGCTTTTGTTACAAAAATTTTAATATCTTAATATGACATTCCTTATTTTCCTTTATAAAGTCACTTACTAATTACAAAGTCTTATTTCCTCCACAAAGAATTACAAAATTTAAGCTTTATTAGCCTAAGTCTAAAATTTGTTTATGGCAGCAAGAAGTTTAGTTATAAATTTTAATATTAATTGAAATTGATTTAATTACTTTAAATTGAGCTTGAGCTCTCCTTATCTCGGGTTAATAGGTGGGTTTTCTAAATTTTGAATAATAAAATTTGAGTTGGCACTTTCAAAAAAAATATCTAAGTTACAATTCTTACAAGCTAAAATTTTTTACAAGTTATTTGGTTTCTAATTAAATAATTTCCTGAATAATGTCTTCTTAATCGATCAGTTCAATGATTTGGCTTAATGTTATTCTGTAATTATGATTTGAATACGATACTGCACTTTCTGCACCAGTTAAAAAATATAATTTCTACAGCCAATCTTGAAACACGTCTGCCTCGTTCAAATGCTCCGTCCCAACTAACTGACGCTCCCTTATTAGCAATAAAATGGCCAAGTCGTCAATTTCCGCTATTTTCTCGTTTATTCCTTGTAACAGCTTTACGGATGTCATGTTCACCACCTCTGATACACTTCTTCTTCTTAACAACTGCACTTAAATTTCTTTGCAAAACAATTGCATTTAAATCTTATTTCCCAAACTGTTTTAGATTATATCTCCACGAGAAATATTTAAAACGAATATCTTTTGCCGGTCAATGCGCACGCAACTGCACAAATTCGTTCTCCCATCTTGTTTACTTCAGAACCTTTCACTAGCTTGCCGTTTGAAAGTTTTAAGTGTATTTATATCGTTCTATTGTTCTATTCAAATTGTTATCTATTAATTACTTCTAATACATTTTCTTATAAATAGTGATTTGTGTGTTTTTTTTTTCTTTGTATATAAAATCTTGTGATTAGATCTAAAATGTGGCCATGTGCATTTTCTACACAAGTGAAATTAGGTTATGTTTACATTTCGTTACTGGTATATTTTAGTAATTTTTTTACATACTGAATTTATTTATATATATTTATCTTATTTTGTAAGTGCCTTTTATATATATACTACTTCAAAATGTTACATAGTCCCCAAATTTAGATAAAAAAAAATTTTGATTCCAAAATTCCTTTTTTTTTTATCTCAATTTTTACATTTTGGGAGTAAACTCTTACTCTATCCTTCTTGCTTGTCTGCTGCCCTCTAATTACATATGATATACTTAACTCCTAACAATACAATAAATTAACAATTAACATTTAATCAACAATCCTCTTATACTCTTAACATCTAGTACATTAATCATTTTCTGATTCTTAGAATCTATTTTATAACCTTTTTCTTTTTCTTTCTTTATTTTAATTTTAATAGAATGGAATCTTTCCAATCATAAGTCTTTTTACTTATCTATATAATCTATCTTCTGACACAAAGTTTTTTTTTTTTTTTTTTTTTTTTTTTTTTAATTTTAATTTTAGCCTAACCGAGTCATAGCATGTCTAGGTTGTTTGTAGGTTAGGTCCTTGTTCTTATTCGTTCATCCCTTCCTAATTTATTTAAATTTATATATTTTTTATTTCTTTATTTTTTTTTCAAGTGTTTGTTTAATTATTAAGTCATTTCTGGTCCATTGTCATTTCCGGTTTATTTGTTATCTATCCCTCCTACATTTGCTTCCTTCTCCTAATACTTTTATATCCTGAGTCATTCCTGTTGTTACCATCTTATTATCCCTTGTTATTTTCCTTTCTCTCGACTTCTCCCTTACTATTTAATTTGTTCTATCTGAAATTTATCTGATTCTCCATGGTGTGCCTCCCTTGGTTCATAAAATTTCCTTAACAAGCTAATATGGAAAATTCCTCTAATTTTATTGCTTCTAGCATCTTTGATTTCATAAGTCGCCTTGCCATATTTCTTGGTGATCACATAAGGTCCATCATATATATAAAATAATTTTGCCATCTCACCTCTTATATTCTGTGGTTGCCAATTTTCTTTTACTAATACCTTGTCCCCAACATTTAATTCTTCTATTTTATGAGTTTTATTAAATTTCTCTGCTCTCTTATGAGCCTTCTTCTTAATTCTACTCCTAGCAATTTCTAAATGTCTTTCTAAATTTATTAATTTTGAACTCCAGCCTAAATTTTTTATTTCCTTTTGCCAAAACCTTTCATCCTGAATTCCTAGTTGTAGCTGGTTAGGTGTGTATCCTGTAGTCTCATGAGGAATTTCATTAATTGCCTGGTTAATAACCTCTACATATTTTCCCCATTCTCTATGGTTATGATGACAATATGTTCTCAAACATCTAATGATCTCCTTATTCACCCTCTCAACGATATTGCTTTGTGGCCTCCTTATTGGAGAAAATATTGGTTTCATTTCTCTATTTTTAATATACTCCAGCCATTTCTTATTATTAAACTGGGTTCCATGATCAGTCTGTATTCTTTCTACTCTCCCGAATTTTTCTATATAATTTTCTAAACATTTAATTGCCTCCCCTGTGGTTGCATTTTTCAATTTATAGATTTGAACGAATTTTGTAAATACATCTAAAATTACTAATAAATACTTATAGCCTCCTACAGTTCTTTGAAATGGTCCTATAAAATCAATTGACAATTGCTCCTTTGGTTTTTCCACTTGGATCCCTTTCATCTCTCCAAAATTACCTTGGGTTACATTTTTAGCTCTTTGACAAATATTACATGTTTTAATAATTCCCCTAATGCTTTTTCCCATTTTCTTCCAAGTGAAGCTCTCTGATAATATGGTATGACATTTCTTAGCTCCTGCATGCAGGTAATATTCATGACAAGTACCCACTATTTCTTTAATCATTCCCTCCAATCGGTCAATTCTATCATTATTATTGTTTTTCTCAATCGCTATCTCCCTATTTAAAACTCTTAACTCTTCCCTGTTCTGTATTGTTATATTTTCTACCTTCTCTATCTCTTTCTTATTAATTTCTGTCACATCAGCTATTATTTCTTTTGTTTCCTCAAAATTCTCCTTAATCTTCTCCTCTAAGTCTCTTCTCATAACTCCTATTACAGCATTATTCTCTGTTCTCAACTGTTCCCTCATATCCTCTATCATTCTCCTATTTTCTTCCTTTAGGCTTTCGAATTTCTTATCCATTTCCAACCTACTTGAGGCAAATCCTCTGTTCATCTCTTCTTTCATCTCCTTATTTTCCTCCTTTATTTCCTCACTATTTTTATTTAATTTCCTTATTTCTTCATTACTCTGTTCAAATTTTCTATTCATTTCCTCTCTCCCTGTATTTATGTTTACACTCATTTCCATTAAAGTCCTCATTATATTCCTTAAATCAACACCCTCATTATTTCCCTTTTTCTGTTGGGTTTGCATCAGTGGTAATCCCCTAGCCTCATCTACTTGGGTTTCCACCTCACTCTCTTCTATAGGCATATCTGTGCCTTCCGTTTCTGTCTCTTGTATTTCTAGGCTTGTCCCTTTTTCCAATTCTATTAGGCCTATTGTAGCTTCTTCCTCTTTTTCATTTATTTTTTCTTTTAATGTCACATATTTTCCTTTTGCAGCTTCCTCAATTGCTGTACCCTTCCTAGACCTACTATGTTTGTTATATTCCTCTAATTTTTCTGTTTTTTTCGCTTTCTCCCCCCCTTAAATTATATGTACCTGTTTCAGATTCCATTTTTTTTTTCTTTATCTAAAATTTCAAAATTCCCCTTTATGCTATTTAAATTTTAAAAATTAAAAAAAATTATTGACTTATGGTTGCAAAGTCCTGAAAAGTAAACAATATTAATACAAATATTTAATTAATAATCTTATCTAAAGTGCCTTAAGGTTAATTCTTAAATTTTTTTATAATCGAGCCCCACGTTTGTGTGCCAAATGTAATATTTGGTAAATTCACTTTTATAAGTCTTAATAAAAATTTATAAGTTAAAAGAAATAACGATTCAATGCTGCTTTTGTTACAAAAATTTTAATATCTTAATATGACATTCCTTATTTTCCTTTATAAAGTCACTTACTAATTACAAAGTCTTATTTCCTCCACAAAGAATTACAAAATTTAAGCTTTATTAGCCTAAGTCTAAAATTTGTTTATGGCAGCAAGAAGTTTAGTTATAAATTTTAATATTAATTGAAATTGATTTAATTACTTTAAATTGAGCTTGAGCTCTCCTTATCTCGGGTTAATAGGTGGGTTTTCTAAATTTTGAATAATAAAATTTGAGTTGGCACTTTCAAAAAAAATATCTAAGTTACAATTCTTACAAGCTAAAATTTTTTACAAGTTATTTGGTTTCTAATTAAATAATTTCCTGAATAATGTCTTCTTAATCGATCAGTTCAATGATTTGGCTTAATGTTATTCTGTAATTATGATTTGAATACGATACTGCACTTTCTGCACCAGTTAAAAAATATAATTTCTACAGCCAATCTTGAAACACGTCTGCCTCGTTCAAATGCTCCGTCCCAACTAACTGACGCTCCCTTATTAGCAATAAAATGGCCAAGTCGTCAATTTCCGCTATTTTCTCGTTTATTCCTTGTAACAGCTTTACGGATGTCATGTTCACCACCTCTGATACACTTCTTCTTCTTAACAACTGCACTTAAATTTCTTTGCAAAACAATTGCATTTAAATCTTATTTCCCAAACTGTTTTAGATTATATCTCCACGAGAAATATTTAAAACGAATATCTTTTGCCGGTCAATGCGCACGCAACTGCACAAATTCGTTCTCCCATCTTGTTTACTTCAGAACCTTTCACTAGCTTGCCGTTTGAAAGTTTTAAGTGTATTTATATCGTTCTATTGTTCTATTCAAATTGTTATCTATTAATTACTTCTAATACATTTTCTTATAAATAGTGATTTGTGTGTTTTTTTTTTCTTTGTATATAAAATCTTGTGATTAGATCTAAAATGTGGCCATGTGCATTTTCTACACAAGTGAAATTAGGTTATGTTTACATTTCGTTACTGGTATATTTTAGTAATTTTTTTACATACTGAATTTATTTATATATATTTATCTTATTTTGTAAGTGCCTTTTATATATATACTACTTCAAAATGTTACATAGTCCCCAAATTTAGATAAAAAAAAATTTTGATTCCAAAATTCCTTTTTTTTTTATCTCAATTTTTACATTTTGGGAGTAAACTCTTACTCTATCCTTCTTGCTTGTCTGCTGCCCTCTAATTACATATGATATACTTAACTCCTAACAATACAATAAATTAACAATTAACATTTAATCAACAATCCTCTTATACTCTTAACATCTAGTACATTAATCATTTTCTGATTCTTAGAATCTATTTTATAACCTTTTTCTTTTTCTTTCTTTATTTTAATTTTAATAGAATGGAATCTTTCCAATCATAAGTCTTTTTACTTATCTATATAATCTATCTTCTGACACAAAGTTTTTTTTTTTTTTTTTTTTTTTTTTTTTAATTTTAATTTTAGCCTAACCGAGTCATAGCATGTCTAGGTTGTTTGTAGGTTAGGTCCTTGTTCTTATTCGTTCATCCCTTCCTAATTTATTTAAATTTATATATTTTTTATTTCTTAATTTTTTTTTCAAGTGTTTGTTTAATTATTAAGTCATTTCTGGTCCATTGTCATTTCCGGTTTATTTGTTATCTATCCCTCCTACATTTGCTTCCTTCTCCTAATACTTTTATATCCTGAGTCATTCCTGTTGTTACCATCTTATTATCCCTTGTTATTTTCCTTTCTCTCGACTTCTCCCTTACTATTTAATTTGTTCTATCTGAAATTTATCTGATTCTCCATGGTGTGCCTCCCTTGGTTCATAAAATTTCCTTAACAAGCTAATATGGAAAATTCCTCTAATTTTATTGCTTCTAGCATCTTTGATTTCATAAGTCGCCTTGCCATATTTCTTGGTGATCACATAAGGTCCATCATATATATAAAATAATTTTGCCATCTCACCTCTTATATTCTGTGGTTGCCAATTTTCTTTTACTAATACCTTGTCCCCAACATTTAATTCTTCTATTTTATGAGTTTTATTAAATTTCTCTGCTCTCTTATGAGCCTTCTTCTTAATTCTACTCCTAGCAATTTCTAAATGTCTTTCTAAATTTATTAATTTTGAACTCCAGCCTAAATTTTTTATTTCCTTTTGCCAAAACCTTTCATCCTGAATTCCTAGTTGTAGCTGGTTAGGTGTGTATCCTGTAGTCTCATGAGGAATTTCATTAATTGCCTGGTTAATAACCTCTACATATTTTCCCCATTCTCTATGGTTATGATGACAATATGTTCTCAAACATCTAATGATCTCCTTATTCACCCTCTCAACGATATTGCTTTGTGGCCTCCTTATTGGAGAAAATATTGGTTTCATTTCTCTATTTTTAATATACTCCAGCCATTTCTTATTATTAAACTGGGTTCCATGATCAGTCTGTATTCTTTCTACTCTCCCGAATTTTTCTATATAATTTTCTAAACATTTAATTGCCTCCCCTGTGGTTGCATTTTTCAATTTATAGATTTGAACGAATTTTGTAAATACATCTAAAATTACTAATAAATACTTATAGCCTCCTACAGTTCTTTGAAATGGTCCTATAAAATCAATTGACAATTGCTCCTTTGGTTTTTCCACTTGGATCCCTTTCATCTCTCCAAAATTACCTTGGGTTACATTTTTAGCTCTTTGACAAATATTACATGTTTTAATAATTCCCCTAATGCTTTTTCCCATTTTCTTCCAAGTGAAGCTCTCTGATAATATGGTATGACATTTCTTAGCTCCTGCATGCAGGTAATATTCATGACAAGTACCCACTATTTCTTTAATCATTCCCTCCAATCGGTCAATTCTATCATTATTATTGTTTTTCTCAATCGCTATCTCCCTATTTAAAACTCTTAACTCTTCCCTGTTCTGTATTGTTATATTTTCTACCTTCTCTATCTCTTTCTTATTAATTTCTGTCACATCAGCTATTATTTCTTTTGTTTCCTCAAAATTCTCCTTAATCTTCTCCTCTAAGTCTCTTCTCATAACTCCTATTACAGCATTATTCTCTGTTCTCAACTGTTCCCTCATATCCTCTATCATTCTCCTATTTTCTTCCTTTAGGCTTTCGAATTTCTTATCCATTTCCAACCTACTTGAGGCAAATCCTCTGTTCATCTCTTCTTTCATCTCCTTATTTTCCTCCTTTATTTCCTCACTATTTTTATTTAATTTCCTTATTTCTTCATTACTCTGTTCAAATTTTCTATTCATTTCCTCTCTCCCTGTATTTATGTTTACACTCATTTCCATTAAAGTCCTCATTATATTCCTTAAATCAACACCCTCATTATTTCCCTTTTTCTGTTGGGTTTGCATCAGTGGTAATCCCCTAGCCTCATCTACTTGGGTTTCCACCTCACTCTCTTCTATAGGCATATCTGTGCCTTCCGTTTCTGTCTCTTGTATTTCTAGGCTTGTCCCTTTTTCCAATTCTATTAGGCCTATTGTAGCTTCTTCCTCTTTTTCATTTATTTTTTCTTTTAATGTCACATATTTTCCTTTTGCAGCTTCCTCAATTGCTGTACCCTTCCTAGACCTACTATGTTTGTTATATTCCTCTAATTTTTCTGTTTTTTTCGCTTTCTCCCCCCTTAAATTATATGTACCTGTTTCAGATTCCATTTTTTTTTTCTTTATCTAAAATTTCAAAATTCCCCTTTATGCTATTTAAATTTTAAAAATTAAAAAAAATTATTGACTTATGGTTGCAAAGTCCTGAAAAGTAAACAATATTAATACAAATATTTAATTAATAATCTTATCTAAAGTGCCTTAAGGTTAATTCTTAAATTTTTTTATAATCGAGCCCCACGTTTGTGTGCCAAATGTAATATTTGGTAAATTCACTTTTATAAGTCTTAATAAAAATTTATAAGTTAAAAGAAATAACGATTCAATGCTGCTTTTGTTACAAAAATTTTAATATCTTAATATGACATTCCTTATTTTCCTTTATAAAGTCACTTACTAATTACAAAGTCTTATTTCCTCCACAAAGAATTACAAAATTTAAGCTTTATTAGCCTAAGTCTAAAATTTGTTTATGGCAGCAAGAAGTTTAGTTATAAATTTTAATATTAATTGAAATTGATTTAATTACTTTAAATTGAGCTTGAGCTCTCCTTATCTCGGGTTAATAGGTGGGTTTTCTAAATTTTGAATAATAAAATTTGAGTTGGCACTTTCAAAAAAAATATCTAAGTTACAATTCTTACAAGCTAAAATTTTTTACAAGTTATTTGGTTTCTAATTAAATAATTTCCTGAATAATGTCTTCTTAATCGATCAGTTCAATGATTTGGCTTAATGTTATTCTGTAATTATGATTTGAATACGATACTGCACTTTCTGCACCAGTTAAAAAATATAATTTCTACAGCCAATCTTGAAACACGTCTGCCTCGTTCAAATGCTCTGTCCCAACTAACTGACGCTCCCTTATTAGCAATAAAATGGCCAAGTCGTCAATTTCCGCTATTTTCTCGTTTATTCCTTGTAACAGCTTTACGGATGTCATGTTCACCACCTCTGATACACTTCTTCTTCTTAACAACTGCACTTAAATTTCTTTGCAAAACAATTGCATTTAAATCTTATTTCCCAAACTGTTTTAGATTATATATCCACGAGAAATATTTAAAACGAATATCTTTTGCCGGTCAATGCGCACGCAACTGCACAAATTCGTTCTCCCATCTTGTTTACTTCAGAACCTTTCACTAGCTTGCCGTTTGAAAGTTTTAAGTGTATTTATATCGTTCTATTGTTCTATTCAAATTGTTATCTATTAATTACTTCTAATACATTTTCTTATAAATAGTGATTTGTGTGTTTTTTTTTCTTTTTATATAAAATCTTGTGATTAGATCTAAAATGTGGCCGTGTGCATTTTCTACACAAGTGAAATTAGGTTATGTTTACATTTCGTTACTGGTATATTTTAGTAATTTTTTTACATACTGAATTTATTTATATATATTTATCTTATTTTGTAAGTGCCTTTTATATATATACTACTTCAAAATGTTACAATATATATATATATATATATATATATATATATATATATATATATATATATATATATATATATATATATATATATTGATATTTTACGTTGCATATTACACACCTATTATAAACTTCATATATATATATATATATATATATATATATATATATATATATATATATATATATATATAGGTTAGTTCTAGTAGAGCTTAAAGCTTATTTAGGAATTTTTTGGACTTGATAGGAGACTAACAGACTTACCTAAAGGCAATAGTCCAAAACTGCAATCTCTTGGAAATAAGCACATATAAAACACTTAATACACTTTTATTTGAAATATTTCGATCAACATGATCTTCTTCAGTCAAGAGGGAGAAAAGAGAAAAACAAAACAAAAGATTCATAAGATTCTTTTGTTTTGTTTTTCTCTTTCTTGACTGAAGATCATGTTGATCGAAATATTTCAAATAAAAGTGTATTAAGTGTTTTATATGTGCTTATTTCCAATAGATTGCAGTTTTGGACTATTGCCTTTAGGTAAGTCTGTCAGTCTCCTATCAAGTCCAAAAAATTCCTATATATATATATATATATATATACAGTAGTCCCTCTCTTTTTTGCGGATTCGGTATTTGCGGTTGGCAAAATTACAGCATTTTCCACTAATATGTATCGTTTTCTTAAAATAAAGACAAGAAAGATAGTATAATTACTGGGCAGGTTATGTCAGAAGATTGGCATTCCTTATTTATAACAACAATCTTTCAAGTCGTTATCGAAACTGACAATCAACTATGAGTTGATCCGGCGCCTGCATTCAGCTCCATATATACGTTTAGCACCACAACAGTATACCTACTGCTGGTTTATTAGTTTTAAAAATCCAAACATCAATAATCGTATAACTAACTCGGATTTTGTTTTTCTTGTCAGTTACCGAAGAGGTGTTGTAACTGCTTGCTGTGTCTGCTAGTTTTTGAAACTTTGTTCCTACTTGTGGAGTTTAGTGAATTTGTTTTGACAAACACAAAAACAAACGGTTTGACAAACAAATGTTATGCCGTTTAGTAAGAAAATTGACCTTTTAGATAAATTAAAATGATTTGAAAGCTTAGCATCGTCGCAAAGCATTTTAGAGTTGAGTCAACAGTGTGTTAAATGAAGAAAATATAAAAAAGAGTGTCAGAGAAGGGATATGTCAGTCAGCAAAAGTTACCTCTGTCAGTCACGATATAAACATTGAGAAAATGGAAAAAGCTTTGAGTGTGTGGATGGAAGATTAATCCTAAAAAAGGATGCCAATGAGTTCGATTTTTATTTGGGAAAAACTAGGCGTTTGTATAAACATTTTGTTCAAAACTGTGGTGAACATACCGAGAGTCAATAATTTTTAGCAAGTAAAGGCTGGTTTGAAAAATTTAAAATGCCGTTTTCTCTTCACAACTTGAAAATTCCTGGTGAATCAGCATCAGCGGAACATGAAGCCGACCACTCATTTCCAACGCATTTTAAAAATCATATTTCGGAGAAAGGCTATACAGTCAATCAAGTTTTTAACGCAGATAAGACTGGACTGTTTTCAAAAAGAATGCCTTCACAAACTTTCTTATCTAAGGAGGAGACATCTGCTCCGAGGTTTAAAGCCTCAAAGGATTGTTTAACTCTTCTACTGTGTCGTAATGCTAGCGATTACATGATGAAACCAATGGTAGTTTGCAGATCGCTATACCCTAGAGCACTGAAAGGCAAGGGCAAGGATCATGTGCCGGTGTTATGATGCAAACAAAAAGGCGTAACTGGAGAACTGTTTACAGAAAAGTTCCACTTTTTTGTTAAGGAACCAGAATGTTTTTTGTAATCGAAGTTTGTTCCTTTTAAAGTTCACCTCATAATGAACAATGCGCCTGGGCACCCCGCACATCTAAATATGTTATATCATAATGTGGGAATGTTGTTCCTGCTACCAAACATAATAGCCTTGATTCAACCTCTAGACCAGGGTGTCATTGCCATTTTTAAAGCCTTCTTAGGCAAATTATTAAATTCCATGGATAATAACGAAAGTTTAACAGTGAGCCAATGCTGGAAAAAATATATCGTGAACTGCATTTCTAAAATAAAAGAATCAGTGGGCGAACTAAAACCATCATAGGTGTGTGCATATTGAAAGAAACTGTGGCCAGACTGTGTTAACCATGACGGTGTAACGACAGAAGCTCACAATGTTGTTACTGATATTTTTTCAATAGGACATGGCATTAACGGTGACGGATTTGAAGACACTAACAGTGAAGATGTCGACAATCTTTTGAAAAGTACGAACGAGGATTTGATGGAAGAAGAGCTGGAAGAAATAATTACTGAACCTATGCCTGTCTCGGATAACAAAGACGAAGAAATCTTTATAAATGTAACGCCAAAGTTGACATTCTGTCAAATAAATTTTATGTTTAGCGCAACACTTAGCTGCATCCGTTACTGAAATTGATCTCTCTCTAGAACAGGCATTCAAATTTAACCGATAGCTAGAAGAAGCAATATCGCCTTATAAAGGGAGTGTGTAGAGTACTAAAAAAAATTGCACACAAAGTGAAATACATATTTTTATATCTAATTAACAGTGTTTGAAAGATTTTTTGTCTGAAATCAGGTGTTTAAAAATTTATTGGATAGTGTTTAACAATGAATGATACGTGTATCTGTGTGTGTGTATGAGCGTGTATAATTAATAGAATTTTTGTGTTTTTTGGATTGAAGGAAAACGTAATTAAACAATAAAAATATGTATGTGATTATATAGTATATAAATATACCATACTGTATTATAAGTGTACAGAATAGCTGAAATTAATGTTAATATTTTGATGTGGAGCGTAACCCTCCCCTTTCCGTTTACAGTTGGTTTTAGTATTGATGTTATGTTAGGGGAATGTAACCCCCCGCAAATAGTGAGGGACTACTGTATATTAAAATAAACAAGATGCTCTAAGGTATAGTTTGTGCCTCAGTAACTTGAATTTTTAATTAAAATTATTTGATGTTGAATGAATAAAACCTGTTCTAAATTAGTACAGTTGAATCATGCTTTTATATATTTATATTACACAATAAATTACCTCATGTGATCATAAAAACAATGTAAACTAAAGTATACAGTAATAAATATTGTGGTACGTTACAAAAGTTTAAACTGTTCATTTTACATAGAACGCAGTGGCATCTTATATATATATATATATATATATATATATATATATATATATATATATATATATATATATATATATATATATTACGTTATCCATTGTTTTTCCGTTGCACTGACTTTATGAAATTAATATATTACTATTGTAAGTAATTTTATCCACCATTAAGTGCAATGATTTTACCTTGAGTGATGAGGCGCCTTTCAGTAACTTGACCATTGTCGAATCACTGTTTACCTTGGTAGGTGTTAAATTCTTGATATTTTACGTTATCCATTGTTTTTCCGTTGCACTGACTTTATGAAGTTAATATATTACTTACAATAGTAATGTATTAACTTCATATATTATATATATATATATATGTATATATATATATATATATATATATATATATATATATATATATATATATATATATATATATATATTTAGGTTAGTTTTGGTTGGTAAAGATTATTTAGATTTTTTGGACTAGGAGACTGACAGATTTACCTTGGTAAGAGTCCACTCTGTAGTCTTGAAATAGAAACACATAAAAGCACTTAAACAATGATATATTTCAACCACACAGTGGTCTTTGTCAATCGAAGAGAAAACACAAAAAGAAATATGAGAGAATGAAAAAAAAATTTTTTTTTGGATTGACAAAGACCACTGTGTGGTTGAAATATATCATTGTTTAAGTGCTTTTATGTGTTTCTATTTCAAGACTACAGAGTGGACTCTTACCAAGGTAAGTCTGTCAGTCTCCTAGTCCAAAAAATCTAAATAATCTTTACCAACCAAAACTAACCTATATATATATATATATATATATATATATATATATATATATATATATATATATATATATATATATATATCTTTCCTAAAAAATTTTTTTTTCATGGATCACTATCAACATATTTTAATTTTCAGCTACATCTCCTTTTATATCAGTTGATTCAGAAAGTCAGCTATATCACTTGATATATTCTGATTGTCCCCCGAAATGTACCTAGCCAGCTCATAAACACACACAGACATACAAACATGCACACACACACATAAATACGCACTCACTTCAAATTTTAGTTACATTGAAACAAAAAATCTGTATTTATAAAAATAAGGGAGATGTAGATTTATATTTTAAAAATAAGATACTGACTGGTTCATAATCAACACACAGCCTAGCTTATAGTAGGTAAAGTTAGAGCAAACCTTCATTTGGTAATATAGAGGTGTACAAATTTTAAATTTAAATGTGTTTAAATAAAATTTTGTCATAAAAAAGTTGTAGTTATTGAATCATGTAAGCAATCAGCTGTTTCAAATTTTGTGAATAACCATTGAATTGAATGGATGTAGCCTTTAGATCACTTAAGCAATCAGGTACTTTAAATGGGTTAAATTAACGTCTATTCCTATTATAGAAATTGAAACCGTTGAATTGAATGTTAATGGTAAAATTATTACTCATGCCATAACTCCTATTTTGCATACTGATGCCTGTCTCTTTCGATCTTTGTCTTATATCGTGCATTATATACAAGATGAAAGTACTCATGTTCCTCATTACATATTGTTGTACAAAGTACAAAACTGGGGCGAATTTGTTACCTTGTGGAATGATTTTTTGTGATTTGAATCAATAAAAACATTTAGTTTTATGTTTGACGTGTAAGTTAATGCAAGTGTTATAAACTATCATAAATAACCTTTTTATTTGTGAGTTTTTCATAATAAGTGTTAAATATGCACTGTTACTTTAAACTATTATTGTCAATATAAATAAACTGTAAAATACCAAAAATAAGTCATCTTAATTTATTTGACCAATAAATTAACAAAAACATATGTTAAGTTGCTAAAAATAACCTAAAAATAAACCATAAATAACTAATAAGTTTTTAGGAGGCAATGTTAACTCATACAGCTCCGTGATATCATAAATAACCTTATTGTTTGAGAGTTTATTATACTAATTGTATTAAATATTTGAATCATGACTTTGATCTAATAATGAATTAAGGGAAGTTGAAGAAGCAATTTAGAAATATTACTGTGGAAAAATCAAGTTCTATAGAGTAATTCTATTTTTATTCCATTTCCTGAAATTATTATAAATTATGAGTCATTATAAAAATTACTGTACATTATAGTAAAAATTTTAATACGGTAGAAACTCCGCTATCCGAAACAACAGGGGCTGGGGGGGGGGCGTTTCGGAAGAGTTCTTTTTAATATTGTAAGTGAAACAAGCACAGGAAATGTAAAAAGATTGTTAAGTAAAACTTTCAAAATGACAATTTTAATACATAAACTTAAATGTACATACAATAAAACGCAACGATTTTATAAAAGTAGACTACTGTAACAATTTTATACAAGTATGTAACAATTATATGCAAGTAACAATTTTAACAGTGTTTTACAAGTACAATAGTGCTAGTTTAAATATTTTGAAAACAAATCTTATAATTTTTTGTTACAAATTACACTTTTGCTATTACTTGCGACCAGACATTTGTTAACTAAAAGTTGTTAATTGTTAACTTACACTTGGAGGAAACGTTTTCACTTTGTAGTTTACAACCAGCTCGTCATGAACAGCAACAAGATTTCGATATTTAATTTGTTGTTTTTTAAAACGATTTCTTGCAACTGTATCTCTCCATTGTTTAATTAGTAACACGTCATCAGGCTCAGCTTTGTCTGATTACTCAACAAACCGCAAAGAAGAATAATGACAATTGAAAACGCAGCTAAAAAATTGAACAACTTGATCATAAGAAATTTTAAAACCGAAATGGGAACTCAAGCATATATTCATGGCTTTACGAAACTTATGGTGTACCACCTAAGAGTTAAATGTACTTACTGTACTGGACATAAAAACTAATACATAACTTATCTTTAAGACATTGAAAACCTCTTCAACAGCGACATTTCTGCTTTTGAGGTAGTTAATGATAAATTTTGCCTAAAAAAAAAATTCTACAATTACCTCTTCATCCTAGACTGCTGTCATGTTTTGATGTTTTGGTCGTTTGTGGGCCAACTATAGCATTATTTTTTTTTTTTTTTTTTGTTACAGTTGTATAATTTTTTTCTCTCTAATTGTTTTGGTTAAACACGGTTTTGGTTACTAGAGTTTCAGTTAATAGAGTTTCTAATGTATTATATGATAGTCTAAAAGTTGAGGAGAAGGCGTGACAGGGCTGCTATTACCTTATATAAACATATGGCTAGGGAAAATAAAGTGCAGTTCTATCACTTAAAATACTCAGAAAGCACAAAAACACTATGTTTAAATATCCATTACCTGTTTCCATTGTATGCTATCTATTAAAATCTAAGGGATGGTGGAAATGTTGATTGCAGGAGTTGTTTGGTAAAGATCGTTTCCCGGTCTTAGAATTTATTTTATAAATGGCATAGTATATCTCTATTTTGAAGTTATCTTGATAAATTTTTCAAATTGACTGTTTTTCTATTACAAAAGTCTATAACTACACATTGTTGCCACCCATATTAGATTAGGCAAGCTCTAGTTTTTACCTCTTTGTTAATGCAATAATCAAGGTAAGTAATGTGTGTTGTTTGTATATGTCTAGAACTCACTTAGTGATACAATATTTTTTAAAAATTAATACTAGGTGATCTCACATTAATTGGAATTATTTACAAGGTAGTAAGTTGTATAGATACAAATTGAGAGCGTTCCTACACAATCACAATGTCAAGTTGAAGCGTTCTTGTAATTCACTTATATTTTGGTGATATCATTGGTATTCAGCATTCAAACAGAAAGAGTAGAAGGATGATACAAATTATACAATTTGGTGCTTAAAGTTTTAAATATAAAATATTAAAAATATTCCATTACTGAAAAGACTTAAACATCTTAGTTGAGACGAGAAAAATTAACAGACTGTCTGTTTAATGTAGCGATGATAAAGAAAAGTTAGAGAAAATTAATTTGAGTGAAAAATTTTAGAAATTGTTCCTGATGTACATATTTTCATATGTTCCTAAATTTATTGATTTAATTTAAGGAGTAACAGCAATGAAAGTAAGCTACGCTTCTTTGTGCTACATTTACCTATGAAAATAACTAAGCACTCTTAGAATAGGAAGCTAATATGAAGCTTGATTCAGTAGATATGCTATCAATAGATCTTTAAGTATAATTCTTTCTATTTTCCAATTTTAAAGATATTTAATACTTGACAGAGTTTTTACATTTGCATAAATAAAAAAGTTCTAATAGACTTAAAATGTTTGGAAAATAATTTTTTTGAATTGTTAAAGTTCAACTATATAAGTAAATATATAATTAATTTATGATATGTGTAATAAAATAATTTACAAAAGTAATATTATTAGACTAATTAATTGTTGAATTCAGACTTGTTAATAACATAATAAATTTGTTTGGTGCAGTTGACAGTCTGACTGAAAAAGATATGCAGTTTCGTTGGGATTTAGTAGTCATATATGTGGCCATTAAGTTTTTACAAGGTGGAGGTACAGGTGGCATGGGAGTATTGAATAATCTTCGAAGTTTTCTGTGGATTCGTGTTCAGCAATATACTACTCGAGAAGTTGAGGTATTTAATGTTTATTTTGAACATGAATGACTTATTTGAGTTATTTGAGTAAAAGAATAAACTTTTAATATGTACTGTTTTAATTTTTTTAAAACAAGGTTTTAACAAAAGGAGTTATACAGATTTTAACAAATGCCACTTTTGATTCACCCTTTCTTACACTGGTGCTTCTACTGGGACACATAGTGTGGTTTGTAAGTTTCTGACAGTTCTGCTGATATTTAAAAGAAACTTAAAAGAACTTTTGTTCATAAACTAAAAACCACTCTGAAAGAAATTTTTGTATTATCTTCTTAAAATAAATCGTAAATCATTGACCATGCCAAATTGTACAGGAAACAAAGAAGACACCGCCTAACATTTTATCAGTAGGTGGTATCAATGAGAGCTAGATAAATTCCTTTTTATAATTCTTTTAAATATTATGATTACCATAATTAAAATGTAATGCCTATGATTAATAAACGATAATGTTCAATGGAAAATTAAACACCTTGATGAAAAGTATCCCGTGGAGGATTTAAATGTAATTTCTCAAGATATGTTTCCAATGTTCATTTCTCTTCAAGAGACACATCTCAGAAAATATAAAATTTCAATTATAAGGGAGTACTATTAATTAATATTTTAAATTCATGTATGATTTATTGATAGAAATGTTTTATACAAAAGTGGATATATTTTGATTTTATTTGAATTACTTCCACTTCATACAAAGTATATTATAAATTATGTTGAATTACAATATTAAATTATCAACTAATCATGAGAGTGAGTCTGATCCAAGGTAAAAAATCTAATTAGGGAAAAGTATAAAAAAAGTCTCAAACTACCTAATTCTTAACAAATCTAACCTTATAAACCAGGGATGTCCAACTGGCGGCTCGGGGGCGGCATGCGGCCCGCGAAATCTTATTGGACAAAAAAATATCAGAAAATTACCTGAAATGCCTTTATCTTGACAGGGATCTAATAATTTATTGGAAAGTGTATGGTTCGTGTTGAACTTTGATACTGGTACAATGATGAGTAGGAAATCGGTAAAAAGTAAAATTGATACCGAAAACAGGATTTACAAGGAAAGTTGGGAGAGTGATCAACTGATTGTTAACAATGATGGGAAACTGCAGTGTTTGGTGTGCATGAAAGTTGTGTCAGTGCCTAAGGAATACAATGTGAGAAGACATTACTCAACAATGCATGGAAGTAAGTATGATACATATACAGACGAGAGTCGGGTAACATTAGTTGGAGATTTGAAGTAGAAACTTAAACAACAAACGGGTATGCTTAGTAAAACCGCATTCTCAAACGTATTCATTGTTTGCATCTTATGCCGTATCTCTAGAACTGGCCAGGGCAACAGAAGGCTCATGATATTTTTAAATTGCTTTCTAAAGAGAGATCCCAATCTTGCGAGATTTCGGACTAGAAATGTCATCAATGTTTGGAAGTACATACCTATGTAAACATGTTTTAGTCGATGAATTTTATAAAAAAACAAAATAGAAACAAGTTTTCTGATGTACCTCTACTTCATCTCATGAGGTTGACTACAGCTGAACTAGGAGTGGATATTCGTTCTTTATTGGATGTAACTGACCGACCACAATGTTTACACTAAAATAAAATATATTTGAATTCTCATTTCACTGTTTGTTTTGATTAATAAAACAATTTTTTCTGTAGTTTTTCTTATTTGTGTAAAAAAAACACCTGATTCTTGAGAAAGACAACGAATATTAATAATTTGTTTTAACTTTACTTACGCTCCTGTCACTATTTTAAATTTAAATTGAAGTATTACCATGTTGCCCGCGACCATGCTCAGGGGTTTAATTTTGGCCCTCTAGGCTTTGGAAGTTGGACATCCCTGTTATAAACTATATTCAAAACAAGGTCACTGCCTAATGTTTTAGTGTCTAACAAAATGTTTGCTTTAATAAACTATTTACATAATTTTCATATATTTGTTCAAATTTATTTCAATCTTATTTATTATTTGCTTTAGTAAATACAATTTTAAAATATTAAATAATTATGTTTCTATAATAGCAATGAATACTTGATGTATCACTGATGCAAGTTTTTTTTCTGTCAAATGTTTAAAACAAACATTTGTTATTTAAAATAAAAATATGTATTTTAACTAATTTGTATTATTGAATTTAGAACATTCTCAAGTTTAATTTAGTATAAGTTATATGTCATTTAATGTCCTATGATGATGATGATGATAAAATTGTATTAGCAAAATCACAACGGCTCATGCACCAATCTTTGCTAGAAAAATTTGTTCACACCATTGAGTAAGTTCAAATTTTCTTTATTATTGAACATTTTTGTAAAGACAAATTTTTATTTTGATAATATGCATGTTTTTATACCACCCTTATACTCAGGGCAAAGTAACTTCAGGGAAGAAAGTTATTATCATAATAAATAGTACACATTTTTTTCTGCACTAAGTATAATAATTTTAAACATTTGGTTTGCAAGTATTTTATTTGTATTTTAATAATTTGAAAAGGTTTTTACTTTTTTGTATAAGGAACCTTTTATTTGATACACTTAACAAATTTGTGTGTGTGTGAAATCTGTTGGGATTATTTTAAAGAAACTGCTCTTTAGGCGTTTGTCCAGTCAATTTCTTTTTTTTTTGTTGCATTAAAAATCTAATTGAACATTGTGAAAAATATAGAGATACACAAACTAATATATATTAATTACTATTATAATACTTATTGTAAGAATATATGTATATTTCTTTTTATTCTGATTGTGTGCATAAGTAGTGAGAAAGGGGGTTCATGTTAGAGTTTTGTCAATGCCAGATCTATAAGGTTGAATAATAGTTTTTCTGTGTAATACTGCTGGTCTTGTTTATCTTAAATCTTCAACTTCAACAATAAATGTTGTATGTATTTATGTGCCCTTAATTTTGAACACTTTAACTAAAAAAAAAATAGTTAATTTTATTAGAATGATCAATTTTACAAGTTTTTAATTCTGAAATAAAATTTTTAGGTCTCTCTTTTTCAACATTTACATGGATTGAGTTTACGCTGGCACTTGTCTCGTAAAACTGGTGAAGTTCTCCGAGTGATGGACAGAGGGACAGACAGTATTAATAATTTACTCAGTTATATTCTATTTAACATTATTCCCACTATAATTGATATTTTGATAGCAGTTGTTTATTTTGTGACACTGTTCAATGTTTGGTTTGGTGTTATAGTCTTTACTACTATGGTGCTTTATATAGGTATGTGTGATTTTGATATTCTAAATATTAGTATATATTATTTTATTACAGTATATAGTATTAATAATTTTTTAGTAAATATTTTTAAGAGTTTATTTTAAAATTTTAATAGTTATTAAGAATGTGTTGAAAATAAAGAATTTTGACAAGAATTATTTTCAGTACAGGAAAGAAAAGATATAAATTTATATATGCAGAATGTTGAAAATTATTTTATGTTGTTACAGCATTCATAATTTTTTTAAAATTTAGTGATCGTATTTTTTAGAGATGTGTAAACAAATTGAAATTTTTTTATTGTAGTTTTAAAGCAAATTGTAAGTATAACTATTCAACTTTGAAGGATTGGAAAGAAATGTGAATATAGGTACAATTAAGGTAGGGAGATAAAACCTCCTGGTACAGAATATAGGGAAGATAATTCAGCATTGCATGTATGTCACGATGCAGGTGTAAAATAATATTATGATTTTAAGGGGCTTATACGTTTTGTGATGTTTTAGGTATGTAAAGGATCTTGCATTTTTTTAATGCATATATCGAAGCGAACTAATGAAAGACGATGGAAGTATAATGTGTTGACCAATATTTAGCAGCTTTTATGTTGGCATTTTAATTTATTGCATCTCTTAGATGTGTATATTCATCAGGATGTAGCTTTGTTCGGTTATATTTTATATCATTTATTTGCTTGGTAATCATTTTAGCTTCCATATCAACAGCATACTGATTAAATACATTTTTTTAAATTGCAATAGTTTATATTGTTTATTATGATCATAAATCTATAGGCATAAAACTGCAAACATGACCCGTCTTGGCCTGTAGGAAACATAAGAATGTATTGAAGACGATGGTCGATGAAGTTTGGAAACTTCCTTTGTTTTGTTATCTCGGCAATGTAAAATAATATCTCTATGATCTTTATCTTCAAATACCAGTACATCAACTTTTTTAATGTATTGTATTTTATAGCACTGTCAAGAAAATGTTTTGATATGAGATGCAATCCTAAAATCAATTTTGTTAAATGTTCAAGTAATTCATCAAGCTGTGGCAAAAAAAATTTCACCTCCTGCACAGCACATATTAGATGCTTCATCTTTACATTTTTATTGTGTTGGAATTATTGTAAATTTTATTCATTGAGCCAATTTGTATATCCATTGAATTGATGTAGTCTAAATAAACTTCGTATTCAAATGCTGCTCTTAACATAGTAGGATGCCCATTAATACGCTGGTTCTCAAGCCTGTAAACGTTCAACTGATGATTCATGGTATCTTTAAGAAGAAGTCTGTATTCTTTGTAACAGCCTTATTTCTATGACTGAATTTATTTCACGTGTTCAACTATTTGTAATATTTATTTTTACTTGCGAAAAGCAAGTAAACAAAGGAGAAATCCTGAGTGTAAATTTTGACATGTAGGCATTGTCATATGCTTGAACTTTCTAGTTCTGTATGTCTAAACTATACCTTTTAAGAATATCTATAACAGCATGGAAGAGATCCTGTACTTTATGGCCAAGAGTAGGAAACCGAAATTTATCTAAACGTGAACCCCTTTCTTGGGAACATATTTAATTATGATTATTACAGTTAGTAAACATAAATATCTAGCACAAAGTTTAATATTGAAGAAAAATAGATTGCTAATTTGATTTTAGCTAATATTTTTTGGCCCAACAGTTTAAGAATTTCTTGTACGTAGCGAAAGACAAGTAAGAAGTGTTTCATTGTATTGGGTATGTGAGTCACTAAGAAGCATCAAATTCTGGTATGAATTCTATACACATTATGTTTCGGCAACTGTCGCAAATCATGTAATGTCCTCTTGAAGGTTGACCAATGATACTTAGGGATCGGACAACTGCTACTACTAGGCTTAAAACATCTGTCATCCTCGACTCAAACCAGCTTGAACAGCTGAGAAAACTGATTCTGCTTTTCAGCTACAGTGATTCCTCTCTTTATTGATATATTGAATAATGGCTGATTCTAGTTGACAACATTTTTCTTTGTCAGTTTTGGAGTTCCACCAAAAAGTTTAGGTAATTATTAAGATCAGCGACTACTGCTCTGCGAAAAAATTGTTTTCCTGATCAATTTGACCTTGCTGAACACAAATCTGAAGTTTTTTTTATTGCGAACGCATTAAAAAAATAATAATAATAACAACCTAACCTAACCTGATTTTCTTAGGTTAATATGTATTTGCCTTTAAAATTAACTTCAGATTCGTGTTCAACAAGGTCAAACCTATCAGGAAAACAAAAATGTTTGCCGATTAGAGCGTTAGTAAGCACCAAAGTCAGGTCAGGTTAGGTTAGGTTATTTTTTAATGTAAATATGTGTTTGCAGTAAAAAAACTTAGGATTCGTGTTTAGCAAGGTCAAATTGGTCAGGAAAAAAATGTTGCCGATCAGAGCAGTAGTCGCTGATTTTAATAATTATCAAAGTTGATATGATACACAAAGGTTTTTCAGAACCTTTAGAGTACATTAGAAAATATCTTGTGATTTCCCGTCCATTAATAGGTTAAATTGATTTTTGATAGAAATGTTTGGTTAGGAAGTGTTAGAATTACTGAAATTCAAATTTGAAATGTGATTAATTTGTCTTTGAGTATTTCCATTAATGGAACAATTTGTATCTGCAGAATCAAATACAAATTGTATGCCTTACTTTCTGAAACTTTTTGTATTGTTTGAATTTCAGAAATCAAATAGCAAAAATCTTCATTTTCCTCTCTTTTAGCGAAGTTAGTCCTACACCCAGATTGGGATTCCTCACTATTGTCTCTTGTTCTTAATTTAATTTCATCACTGTTTACGAGGTGAGGCTAGAAAAAAACCGAACTAGCACAGGTGAAACAATAAAGCGAATACAATAAGGCTGAAAGTCGCCTGGCCTGTCACGTGACTCTTGCTCCGCCTACTGCTCGAGTTTCATCTGCCTCCTGCATTCAGTCTGCCCGTGGCATCTGTTCTAAGTAGTTAACGTTTTGTCTGTGCGTCGGAAAAATGTTGAGTGAACAGAAAGAACAGCGTGTTAACATCAAATTTCTTTTCAAACTTGGAAAATCTGCAAGTGAAACATTTGTAATGTTGCAACAAGTGTACGGCGATGATTGTTTATCGCGAACACAAGTGTTTGAGTGATTTAAACGATTTAAAGATGGCCGCGAAGACACAAGTGATGACGCTCGCACTGGCAGACCATTGTCAGCAAAAACTGATGCAAACATTGAAAAAATCGGTAAACTTGTTCGAGAAGATCGCCGTTTAACAATCAGAGCAATGTCTGAGTTGACAGGAATTGACAAGGAAAGTGTTAGGCAGATTCTTCATGAAAGTTTCAACATGAACAAAGTGTGTGCAAAAATGGTTCCAAAGAGTCTCACAATTTAACAGAAGGAACGCCGAAGAATGATTTGTTCTGACAACCTAGAAAACATTGATAGTGATTCCACCTTTTTACAACATGTTATTACTTGTGATGAATCGTGGTTTTGTATTTACGATCCCGAAACCAAACGCCAATCGATGCATTGGAAATCTCCTGATTCTCCACGACAAAAAAAAGCACGAATGTCAAAATCGAAATTCAAGGCAATGATGATTGTTTTTTTTTTTTTGATGTCAAAGGGATTGTACACATTGATTGGGTACCAGAGGGACAAACAGTGAATCAGCATTACTACATTAGCGTCCTGACTACCCTACGTGAGCGAGTACGGAGAAAACGGAACGATTTGTGGAAAAAAAGACATGGATCCTGCACCAAGACAATGCCCCAGCTCACAATGCGTTGTCAGTGAAGACGTTTTTAGCCAATCACAACATTCTCATCTTAGACCATCCACCCTACTCACCTGATTTGGCCCCCCGATTTTCTAGCCACACCTCGTATATCTTCTGTTAAGTAGCATTCTCTTTAAAAATGATGCAAGGGAACTGTAATTATAGTACTAATTTATCAAGTGCCTATAAAGGTTTTGTTCAACATAAACAAACTTTGTAATATCCTCAGTCCATGATTACTGGCCTAAAACATCATGTCTGTTTGATGAAACCATACTTCGAAAGATGCAAAAGAATTGTAAATAGTGTAAACATTCTTGAATTTTGCTAAAACTTACTGAGACAGAACGTTTTCAATCGCTATGTGGCAATCTTCATCAGTGTGTTCTGCTTGGAGATGTCGGGTCAAGCAGTGACGGTTTAAAAGGCAGGTTTTCGATAGTATCAAAGAGTATGTGTGATTTGTATTGTGTTTGTTTGTTTGTTTAATATGCTTGTACTTAATGTGTTTGTGTGTCTGTAAATTTCATATTGTTCTAGTGTGTTGAGATGTGGTCCTTTTTTGTTGATGTGTAGAATCTCTAGGTTATGGTAAATGTCTGTGTATTTGTGTCCTGTTTCTTTTATGTGATTGTGAAATGTTGAGTTGGTGTTCTGTTTGTCTTCTTCGACTCTTTGCTTAAAGCTGCGACCTGTTTGTCCAATGTAGAACATTATACTACAAACTGAAACAGCCATAAAAAAAACCGACACCAAAGACCAAAACTCACTTCGACATGACATAAACAACCTATCCAAACAGAAAAACATAACCAACAAAAACATGAACATAGAAATTAAAATTGCTGCAAACATAAAACAAAAACCCCAACTAAAAAACATCACACTCATCACAGCAGACAAAGGCAACACCACAATAATTATTAATACAAACATCCTAAATGACAAAATCAATGATTACATAATAAATAATAATATAGTACAACTACATACAGACCCAACAGAGAAATATCACAGAACCATCAAACAACTATTAATACATCAAAATACATTATCAACAAAAACAAAAAATACCACCTAAAACAAATCCACCCTAAATCACCTACCCTCCATGCTCTTCCCAAAATTCACAAACCTAATGTCCCCATCCAAGCCATCATCAACTACCAGAATGCCCCTGCACATAAACTAGCAAAATACATGGTCAACTTAATCAGACAATCCATAATCTTGAACACAGAAACACACATAAAAAACAGAACAAACCTCTTAAATAAAATAAAAAACAAACATACCACACAATTCAACACTACTATCACTCGACATAACAAATATGTACACCAACATACCCATACCTGAAACTCTCAACATCCTAGAAACCCAATTAATACAGAACAACATATCTAAAACCCACATTACCGAAATCATAAACATCCTCCGAACCATCACCAAACATAACTATTTCACCCACAACTCAAACTTCTATTCACAACCAGATGGCCTACCCATGGGAAGTCCTATCAGTAGTGCACTGAGCGAAATTTTTATACAACACATAGAAAACACCAAGATACTCACAAACAATACACACGCACACAAAATCATTTACTGGCACAGATATGTCGATTATATCATAACACTATACAGAGGCAACTCCCGTCAATGCGAAAAACTCCTCACCTACACTAATAAAATACACCCAAAACTCCACTTCACTTCAGAAATTGAAATCAATCGATCCCTAAACTTCCTCGATCTAACCATAACAAAAAGCCACACACAAAAACACAGCTTCAACATTTACAGGAAACCCATAATGACACACACTTATCTCCAACACCTCAAACCACCCTATCCAACACAAACACGATGCCTTCACATCCATATTCCATAGACTTAAAGGAGTCCCAATGACCACAGAAAACATAAACAAAGACCACGATTAAATATTTAGCATACACAAATGGATACAACACCACAATAACAGAAAAACTATGGTCAAAATACAAAAAAAAAAAACACTAAAATTAACACTGTGGACAGGGAAAACAAATACAACACATTACCATACATAAACAAAACAACAAACAAAATAGCCCACAAATTTCAAAAAATAGGATACAAAATAGCATTCAAAACTAATAACAAATTAAAATACAAAATACAACACGACACTAACAACAAATATAAACTACAAGCACCAGGCATATACAAACTGAACTGCGACTAATGTAACAAATTCTACATTGCACAAACAGGTCGCAGCTTTAAACAGAGTCGAGGAACACAAACAGAACACCAACTCAACATTTCACAATCACATAAAAGAAACAGGACACAAATACACAGACATTTACCATAACCTAGAAATCCTACACATCAACAAAATCGGACCACATCTCAACACACTAGAACAATATGAAATTTACAGACACACAAAAACACAAAGTACAAACATATTAAACGAACAAACACATTACAAATCACACATATTCTTTGATACCATCGGAAACCTGCGTTTAAAACCGTGACCACTTGACCCGATATCTCCAAGCAGAAGACACTGATGAACATCGCCACATAGCGATTGAAAACATTCTGTCTCAGTAAGTTTTAATAAATTTACAAAATTTAAAGTTCGGATAGTCGTAAACTATTGTTTAAGTGATTAATAAGTGTAAACATATGAATAATATTTATATCAGTGACCTATCAAGTGTTGACTATTGTTTTATAAACAAATGTTTGTTTACCCAGTGACCCTAAATCATGATTTTTGCTCTAATTAAACTAAAAACCCAACAATTTAAAGATTTCGTAACTAAAAGTGAGAAAACATTTTCCGCAATGTCATTGAATTTTATATTATTAAACTAGCCACTGTGAAAGTGTTATCTGATTTGAATCACTAATAATAAAACTATCACATTTTAAATCAGTTTATCGTTATTTATTAACCTTTTACAGTTTTTTCTAATTTGTTTGCATTTCAACCACTTAACCCTTTGATTAGCAACATGTGCCTACCCTGATATGGCCCCTGGAAGCAACATATTTTTGAAAAATTTTTACACTTTCTTTATTTTCTTTATTTTTCTCTAATTTTTTAGTAATATTTGTAAATATTATTTTTTATTTACTCAGTTTCTGACTATTTATGTTTACTGACAATTTCTTTGCTAAAAATTATCTGTTAATCTTATTTTATAAAACACTGCACAAACTTTGAAATGATCTGTAAACACGTGGTAAGAACCATAGACTTTGGACACAAGAGAATTTCTTCATTATTAATTCGTCTATTCATTGTAAACTTCAAAAGGATCTGTAAATACGTGGGAAAACCCATAGACTTTGGGCACAAAAGAATAGTGACTATGTACTCTGTGTAGTATTTATTGTCCAAATAGTTACAAATATTTAACCTATAATACACAGGAAAAAAATCGTAAATGTAAGGCAATGCTAATCTGAGATAAACGGTAGAACGTGTATATATACGGGAATGCTCCCGCTGGCTGGTGTGCGATCTCATGTACTGGTATGTGAATGCTAATCAAAGGGTAAATGAGAATCTTTTGCTTTATACCAGAATTTTATTTAATTAGACAACCCTATGTATGTATATTGTATAGCAGAAAACCTTTTTTCTTGATTATATTGTTTCACTAATTAGTGTTTACATACTTTTTATCTTCAGTTTTATAAGAAACCTACCTTTTTTCTTACATTAAATCAACCTAATTTATAATAAAGCTTATTTTTTATTAAAATAATTAAATTTATTTCATTAATGTTATTTTAGATAGATATTTTTATAGTTTGAAAAGGTGTGTGATATTTTTAAAAAATTTCAGCTGCGACGATTCTTGTTACTGAGTGGCGAACTAAATTTCAACGTAGCATGAATCTTGCTGATAATGCTGCTAGGGCTAGATCTGTGGATTCTTTGCTTAACTTTGAAACTGTTAAATATTATGGCGCCGAGTCGTATGAAGTGGATTCGTATAGAGAATCAGTGCTACTCTATCAGGTAATTTATTAATTCCTTTGTGTTTACTATTAACCAAATAGTTTGAAAAACTGTTATTAGTAATAATACATAAAACATTTGATGACTAATTGCTGTTTATACTACTAAAAAGTTCAAACAGCACAGGGTATTATCCATCACTTTGCCACATTTAAAAGTTAAAACAATGTTTTTTTTTACAGTAAAATTAAACAGATTTTTATAATGTAGATTTTCTTTAGCTATACCACATTTTTATGTGGTTGTTATTATTATTTACATTTCATTAATTTTATTCTTGGGAATAAATTGGTAACAAAGAAAACTTAATAAAATAAATTTGGGTTATAAGATCAAGTTATTTAAAACTATCAACTTCTATGTTGATCCTGTTAACTTCTTACAAGTCTTTATGCCATGATAAGATGTATTATTTTTACAGGATGAAGAATTTAAAAGCATAGTTTCGTTGAATATTCTTAACACCATGCAGAATATAATTGTCTGCAGCGGACTTTTAATTGGCTCTTTACTTTGTGTGGATATGATAGTCAACCACCAGCAATTAACAGTTGGAGATTATGTTTTGTTTGCTTCTTATATTATTCAGCTGTATGTTCCACTCAATTGGTTTGGAACATATTATAGGTGAGTGATTTTTGCATAATTTTTGAAACTTATATTAAATTCACTGTGTAACATCACTGCCGTCGGAGGATTTAATCATTCATATTATTTTAATTAGCACAATTAAATGTCATAAAATTATCCAGGGGCCATGGACAAACAAACATAAGAATTACTAACAAATATAAAAAGGAACATTAAATAAATCGTTTACCGTCAAAAATGTTGTTAGTCGATATAATGACTAAGTGTTACCTCTCACTGATTCCTTCAGGAAGCTAGTATTCCGTGGATGCAGTCCATTGGTCGCCAGGAAGATGTGATCTCTCTTGACTCGCTAATCTCATTCTCTGTCAACGACTCCTTTATTTCATTTTAAAACTATACCGGGAATATCAAACTTTGCCCACACAGCTGTTTAACTATCGGTCATCTGTCGCTATCTCGCAGTGACAATCAGAATTATTTCCTATCGAATTAGACTAGTTAGACAATAATACAAAATAATGTTACAATTGTCAGATTCATTGTATTATTATATTTTTTAAAATAATGGCATATATTATAATTCATTTATGTATGTATATTACATACTTGCATAGAATAAAACAAAATAACAATTAAAAGTAATTTTTTTCTGTTTTACTTTTTTTGCTTATACAGTAAACTCCCGATTATCCGTGGAATAGGGTGACCCGGCAACGCCGGATAACGAATTCCTCGGATAATCCGCTATGAAAAAGAATACGCAAAACGATTGATAATCGATTATTATACCATAAGTTACACAAATAATGACCCCAGTTAATGCAATTCACAAATAATATTCAGAGGACAAAATAAATACAGAAAATAATTTAAAATGTCGATGTATTTGACGGATTATAACATGTACATTTATATGTCTAACTATTTACAATAAGTACATACAAAAGTAAGTATGTATGTACATATTTAATTTCCTTTACACATAATACTTTCACTTTTTAACAAAAAAATCTTTCACTTTCGTCTGTTTTTTTATGAGCATTGATTTAGCTTTAATGTGCGATCTAAGTTCCTTGAAAACCATTTTGTCGCACAGTGAAGAGTCGTCTTGCTCTAATTATTGTGTCCATTGTTTTCATCTCAAAAATTTTATTTTTACCTTATACATATTTATTTGGGACATTAAAACAGTGTATTAGACATTAAAATGTTGTTTTATTTATCGGTTTACAACAAAAAAAAGGAAATTTACATAAAATATCAACTAATACAAATGATAAAATACTGCATGACAAAAAATAAAATTCAATAAAAAAGACAGAGAAATAAAGACAATGCATAAAAATGCAAACTACCTACTACTTATTTTAGTATAATAACCACTCAACGTTCAACTCGGAATGTTTGTTTCTACTTGTGTCACAAAGCCATAAAGATCGACAATGTATATGACAGACATGGATAATGCCTATGTCACGTCCTAGACTATTTATAGCCGAGATTAGCTGACATTTGTTTACAATCTTATGATACACATTAGGTTTTTGGGCGTCCAAGCATTTTGTCATTGTCTCTTATATACAGTAGTCTGTTCCCAACTCGAGTTGGTTCATTCAGTCTAACAGGACAGTTTCAAGGAGATAAACTCAAATAGGTTATTATTATAGAGTAACTATATGATAATAAAGTTACTGGATATTATTTAAAATGGTGAATTATAGATACGACGTCTGTTCAAAAAATACGCGGACTGAGGTCATAAAAAAAAAATGTACTCTATTTGGAAGTTACACATCTGGGTCTCCTTCAAAGTACTCTCCTCCCCAACGCACACACTTGTCCCAACGGTGTTTCCACTTGTTAAAACAGTCCTGGTACGCTTCTTTTGTGATGGCGTTCAGCTCCTTCGTCGCATTTGCTTTAATCTCCGAAATCGTTTCAAATCTTCTTCCTTTGAGGGGTTTTTTGAGTTTTGGGAATAAGAAAAAGTCAGGAGCAAGGTCAGGTGAGTAGAGGGGGTGGGAAAGAACAGTAATCGAGTGTTTGGCCAAAAACTCAGAGTGCTGAGTGAGCTGGAGCATTCTGTGATGGAAAAACCAGTTATCACTTCTCCACAGTTCTGGCCTATTGAGTCAGACGGCGTCCCTCAGACGTTTCAGTACTTCAATGTAGGTAATCTTGTTGACTGTAGAGCCTTCAGGGAGGTACTCATAGTGAACAACACCCTTAGCATAAAAAAAACAGTCAGCATCACTTTGACATTCGACCGAATTTGGCGAGCTTTTTTGGATCTTGGGGACGTTTGACTCACCCATTGGGATGATTGGACCTTCGTTTCAATGTCGTAACATGATTCATCACTGGTTATAATTCTTGACAAAAAGTTCTCATCTTCATTTGAACGATCAAGCAGTTCCCGACAAACCCGGACATGATTGGCTTTTTGGTCGTCGGTCACTAGGCGTGGCACAAATTTCGCAGTGACGCGGTGCATCTTCAATTTTTCGGTCAAAATCTCGTAACAAGATCCAACTGATATCCCACACTCTTCGGAAAGCTCCCTAATGGTCAGACGTTGATTTTCACGCACCAGGGTGTTGATTTTGTCAACGTGTTGGTCGGCAGTTGAAGGAAGTCCAGGACGCTCATCATCATCAATCGACTGTCGGCCACCCTTGAAACGTTCATGCCACTTGAAACATGCAGTATGCTTCATGGCAACATCGCTGTAGGCCGTGTTAAGCATGGCAAATATTTCTGTTGCAGATTTTCCTAGTTTTACACAAAATTTCACAGCATTTCGTTGCTCCTTCAGGCTGTCCATTTTAAAATCAGACAAACGAAAAATACACTCTTTACTAAACTGGGTGTAACTCATTAACAAATGAAGATATCTGCGACTGAAATACTGCGTTTTAATCAGCTGATTTATACGAACCTAGCGACACCAAGCGGATTCTCCTGAAACTAACGAGCCACCTAATCCAAACTGTCCGCGTATTTTTTGAACAGACCTCATATGATTCTCTGTCTCTGTGCTCATATGCATGCATATACGGGATAATGTGTAGGTGTGTATGTATGTATACAGATTGAAGGTTTTAAGTTTGTGTGTGTGTGTGCGCGCACACATGCATACATATTCATATGAAAAGTACTTGTTGATTTATTTTTAAATAAATAAAACCTCTAAACCACAAATACTTTTATTTTAAATCTTATGTACATTTCAATTCCCCAGCAATCATCTTCAGAGGTATTTAAAAAATACAACTAACTCGCATGTTAACTAACCGCATAAAGGAGTTAGTTGTATTTTTTAAATACCTCTGAAGATGATTGCTGGGCAATTGAAATGTACATAAGGTTTAAAATAAAAGTATTTGTGGTTTAGAGGTGTTATTTATTTACAGTATATGTATAAATGTGAAGATGCTCTCAATACAATGTTTAGACTAAAGCATTCATGTACCTTCCTAAAATAAACATTAAAAACTCTGTGTTTATAACAAGGTCATTTCATGGCCAGTCTGCTGTTTGTTTGACTGTTATCTACACATGGGAAATTTAGAAATATCACTATTTGACTGCCTAAACTACTAATTACGTAAAACTTTATTTGTTTGGATTCATATTGAAGAAGAAGAGTGTACCAATTACTATATCACTTATCTGAAGAATTTATGTGGAGTTGACGATTTTTGCCTGTTCAATCTTCCATGTTCCTGTTTTGATCGGCTTGGATATTACGTTTATATATGTAATGAATAAATTAATTCAGAAATAAAAAGATTACTTTAATAAGAACATATCACTAACCAAGCTGGTCACCAAATAGGGACAACAAGTTAGTTATTATGATACTGTTAATCTTACGGGCATTGCCCCGTACATTTCCCATTGAAGGCTTTCCTGCATGACTTTAAGCTTGTAGAAATCTGATATCTTTACCATTCTGTTTACATATATTATAAATGAATAAATTCATAATTTTTATTATTATTAAATAACTGTCCCGATTTGTATTAGAATGCTGATAACTGATATTAATATTATTTTAAGCCTTTGCACACTTATTACGTGATTTCACGTAAGGCTGAAATCTCTGCTAGCGCGTATTACGAGAAATCACGTATTTACAATATTTTGTTTATAGAAGTCCTAGTTGTTTGTTTAAAGTCCATTAAAATGTGTGACAATGTTTGTATGGTGTAAATAAACTCCTCTGCTACGTTTATTGTTCTTGGCCACATGCTACCGATCCACATTCTGTTGTTTTATCCACCAGGTACCATTACGTGATCTATAACGGGTATCCTCGGCAGGACGCAGCGTCTGCCAACTGTCGTATTTTGGGTTGGCATTTTGATTGATATAGTTGTTTACTGTTTACATGAGTGACCTTTGTTTGTACTGTAAGAATAATTTATTGTTTATGATTTAGTGAATAATAATATTAGTTAGGCCTACTTTAATTTTATTTTCAATGGATTTATTGATATTTTGAATTACCTAGTGTAAAAATATAAAACATAAAAATAAGTAGTTTATAATTTTCTTTGTTCAAATACATCTTTAGGAACTCAGAATTAAATAGAACTTTGAACATTTCGCAAAAAAGTTTTTTTATCTAATAGCACGTAAGCTGTTACTTGCCCTTTATATGTCCCGCGTGCTAAGGGTTAACATTGCTGCCCCCCTTATTTTAATAACCTTATAAACATTGAGGAAATTGACAAAATGAGTTTCTTAGCCAAATGTAACATGAAAACAAGCTCACTATTCTGAAACAAACTATAATGAATTTATAATAGATAACCTCTTACCTCAATAATTTTTTATTAACCTTATTTAGATTTCAATTGCAACCTTCTTCAGAGACAACAAACTCATGAGGGGTTTGTTACTTATTGTGTATTAAGCTAGCCCTAAGTTGGCAGTATTTGAAGGTAATATTGGTTGTGCTTTAGTCGAGAAACTAAGTTGTGTAATGGGAGTATTTATTAAATCAGTTCTGACAATTGGGCTTATTTTGTTATTACTTATTACATTTATAGAAGAAGGTGAAGAATTAGCTTCTTAGGAATATTTTTGTGGTTGGCATTAGTTTTAAAATGGCATTTAAAAATTGGAACATTGTTTGTTAATGTGATGTTTTTTAAAAATATGTTATAAAATCATACGAAAGGGTGATCCACCAGCATGGTTTTTTTCAGAATTTATTTAAATAAATTGTGAAAAAGACAAATAAATTATAATATTTTTATTTTCTTTCAATTAAATAAGAAAAATAAATACAAAAAAGTTATATATAAACCCATAAGATTGAAATTTATTAACACTATTCGCAAAGGTATTTAAGGATAAACTAAGTTGCTAACTGTCGTTTTATTAGTAGGAGGGATATTCTGTATTAATAATTTTTTTAAATTGTCTTTTCAGAGCTATTCAAAAGAACTTTGTAGACATGGAAAACATGTTTGACTTGCTAACTGAAACAGCCGAAATTATTGATGCCCCTGGTGCTCCTCCAATAGCTATTACTGGAGGAAAAGTTGAGTTGAAAAATGTTACATTCTCCTACATGCCTGAGCGAGTTGTTTTACGCAATGTTTCTCTGAGTGTACCCCCTGGAAAAACCCTGGCTTTGGTTAGTTACACTTGTATAGTTTAGTAAAATATTTTTAGTCTTTTGTGTATTTTTTATTACTTAGTGACATTATGTTAAAGCTAAATTATCACTAATTTACCTATTTATGCTATTTTTTATGCATAAATTATATAATATTTTACAACCCGTCTCAATTTTCTGGCCCTATTTCTGTATTATTTGTAATTTTAGAGTGTACCTTGTTTATGACATTGACCAAAACAAACAAGATATCAACTTGTTTACCATTTAATTTCTTTAAAGAACTCTCAATAATGGAGTTTTTACTGACTTCAGGAAGGTATAAAATTTTATTAATAGGGATACATTATTTAATATTGTATTCAAATTTGATATTCCAGAAGACTAATTTACTTAAATAACAAAAATACACTTTTTTCATAATAATCTCTTTCAAAATATTCACATAATTCCCAATATTTTGAAGCTTCAAGATTAAATTGAAATCAGTTCAACTATTCCACCTTTAAGTTTACGTTACTGTACATTATTTTGCCACATTTGTAGCTTCTGTGCGGATCTTTTTCTCATGTAATAAATAGTTTTATTTGCTATTACAATCATACTTAATTTATTTTTGCTCCGAAATATATTAGATTACTGGGAGAGTGATATGCGTCTATAATATAATTGATTGAGGTCAGGTTTTGGAGGAATAATACAGTGTTTCTGTTATCCGTATATTTGCTCAACCGTCATGACCACGGTCCTGATGATGACGGTTGATCGGGATTTTAATGTATCAGTATTATCCAATCGCAGATTACTCTTGACAATATTTGACCAACCGCAGCAAACTTTACAACACTCTATTTTGCTACTGTACATTCATCTTGATTAAGCACAGAATGTTTTGTTAATCCTAGCTATGTATCGTTTAACCCTTCCAAATTTCACTAAATTTCCTACTAAAATTAATATGTTCCATAGAACAGATTAAATGTTATTTATTTATTTATTTATTTTTGAGTGATTTGTGTTTCATTTATATTCCAAAGAATGTTTAATACTAAATGAATATTCTTGTAGGTTGGGCCATCTGGTAGTGGCAAGAGCACTATCATACGTCTTTTATTTCGTTTCTATGACGTTGAGCAAGGTGCTGTAATAGTAGATGGGCAGAATGTGAAGACAGTGAAACAAGACTCACTGCGCAGAGTAATTGGTGTTGTCCCACAAGACACGGTTTTATTCAACAATAGTATAAAGTAAGTATGTATGTTCAAATTAGGCAATTAGTCTCTAGAAATTGTTATTAAAGCTGGTCAGGAGTAAAATAGTAATTTTTTTTTTAGACTATCATTAATACTGCCATTTTAAAAGTAACTCATTATAGCTCATTAAAATAAAATTATGTGTTAAAAGTTTGTCTCCATTATTGGAACATAAAATAAAAAAGTATTCATTGTGTTGAATGTGGTGTATTATTTTGACTACTTCAAGCCGTACAATATTAACTTTGCAGCATTTCACTTCCTTCCTATATTAGTGTTTTGTATAAGTTGGATACCCACTTGAGTTAATTTAATGTAACATGAGTTTTATCCCAGGATATACTTGCCAGACATTTCAATAATTTCATTTTGCTGTTACTGTGTCTCATATTTTAATATTTTTTTGTTTAAATTTATTGTTGATGATTTCAGTACTTTTTTTTATTATTAACCTTTGAAAAGACTTTATTGGAGTACTTTACATTGCGGTCTGGGCTCAGAAGTTTCAGAAAATACTGTTATTTATTTATTTTCATAACTTCTTTTCTAATTCAAGTTTGTTTGGTTTATTTAAACCCTCTAGGAAGGTTTGATCGAGTTTTTAAATGACCTACTTCTTAATTATGGCACCTAAAACCATGGTTACATTTTTAGAACTTCTAGTTTCGGTTTCAGATTTGATTTCTTCAGACTTCTGCTAAGCATTGCCCTCTCCATTGCCTGCTAAATTGTTAAAAAATTTTTTTTCATAAATGTTAATGACGTTGTGTTTATGTCAATATGTGGTTTAGGCAGAATACACAGCTTATAACGTTTTCGCTGAAACTTATCGGTACATGGTGATTAGCTATGGTCTTAATATGGTAGCAAATGTGAATATTTTTTGGACTTTTCCTAAGGTTTGTTAGTTTACTCAAAATTATCTTTTATTCATGATAATGTTTACAAGTTGTAGGCTGATTTCTGAAGGTTTCTACTGTGCATGTTAAACATTACTTCTTAAGAAACTCTTACTTCAGCTTCTTTGTAAATAGAATATATGTCTCTACTCTATACTTTGTCCACAAAGTATGTATTTTACATGTATTTTAATATTAGTTCGTTTTTTCAAAATTTTTAGTTTTTGGGTTGTACCAGAATGAATAAATTGTTTACACTATTCCTTAAGCCTTTGTGCATCATCGAGTAACATTTTTATGTTTAGTAGTGCTTGGTCTTGAGGTCATTATAAAACTATATTTTTATGTTTAATTATCTCATTCAAGCTTGATTCTGTATCAAATACTGTACTGTGGCACTTTAATCATCTAAGAAACTCTGTATGTACTGCATTCAGTTTTTCACAGCTTTAGAAATACATATGTACAGTACTGTACAAAATATACCAACTTTAATTCACTGTTTTAAGCTTTTAACAACCTGATACTAAACTAAATGTTTTAATATAAGAAAGGGCACATTACAGTAAACAGCCACAGAAGTTCATTGAAAAATAAATAAGAAATATTTTGTTAAATGGCTGATGACTTTTTTTTAAAGGCAGAAAAATGTATTATATGTTTACACAAGATTCCATTTGATTTTCGTATGAAATACATTTATATTACATACTTTAAATTGTAGAACAAAAAAAAAAAAAGGGTAAGAGAAGACGAATATGTATAGTCTAAAAAGTGTTACTGAATTAATGGTTTTCATTGTAACGGAGAGACTACTGTTCCTTAGAAAGATATCGTATAACTTGAAGACTGAAAAGTTGGTCACAATTACAGACCTTTCTGATTATTGATAATTTTATCAGTGAAACTGCTTTGAACAAAAAAAAATACTAACAATAAGTTCATTAATAAGTTCAGCTTTTCAAGTAAGGATACCTGTAACCGTAGAATAATTTTCTTTATTGTAACAGACTTGCTTTCGGTTATATACAATAAATCATATTAAGTAAAAGGCAGTTGTTTCTTGGCCATAAAGAAAAAAACTGTGTTCATGTAAGTAAGGATACCTGTAACGGTAGAATAATTTTCTTAAATTTAACAGACTTGCTTTCGGTTATATACAATAAATCATATTGAGTAAAAGGCAGTTGTTTCTTCGCCATAAAGAAAAAGAAAGTGTTCATGTAAGTAAGGATACCTGTAACGGTAGAATAATTTTCTTTAATTTAATTTAACAGACTTGCTTTCGGTTATATACAATAAATCATATTGAGTAAAAGGTAGTTGTTTCTTCGCCATAAAGAAAAAAAAGGATTTTATGTAAGTTAGGATACCTGTAACCGTAGAATATTTTTTTAAAATTTAACAGACTTGCTTTCGGTTATATAAAATAAATCATATTAAGTAAAAGGCAGTTGTTTCTTGGCCATAAAGAAAAAAAAGGTGTTTATGTAAGTTAGGATACCTGTAACCGTAGAATAATTTTTTAAAATTTAACAGGCTTGCTTTCGGTTATATACAATAATTCATATTAAGTAAAAGCCAGTTGTTTCTTCGCCATAAAGAAAAAGAAAGTGTTCATGTAAGTAAGGATACCTGTAACGGTAGAATAATTTTCTTTAATTTAACAGACTTGCTTTCGGTTATATACAATAAGTCATATTAAGTAAAAGGCAGTTGTTTCTTTGCCATAAAGAAAAAGAAAATGTTCATGTTGTTACCACAGTGGCGCACCGAAGGGACGAGCCAAGGGGATCCGGGCCCTCTCCTTGGACATCCGTATAAAGAAACAAAAATTACACGCATAGTCCTACATTGGAAAACGCATAGTGGGCATGCGCCATATATAAATTTTCCTACTAAGATTTATAAATGAATAAGTCCTATTAATATATTTTTTAATTTTATTTGTGCCTGAAGTATTAGGAGCATTAGTTAATTAGCAATAAATGTTTATAATATTTATTTGCATTAATAACAAAAAGCTTCTTTAATATCCCTTAATAATACACAGTTGTTGAGTTTTGCGCCCTTAAGTAAAAGAAAGTAGGCTGCCTTGAAGTAACTCGACTGATTTGGGAGAATATTAAAGTCGAGTTGATGTCCCCCCTGTTGTTAACGTCCTTAGCCCCCCCCCCCCTTAATGAAATTCTAGGTGTGCCGCTGTCTCACTATGATATTTTTATCAAACATAAAATTGTAACATGAACACTGTCCTAATAATACTAGTGTTGTACTTATTCCAATAATTTTAAATATTTTTTAAATAACAGGTATAACATCCAGTATGGCAGAGTGAATGCCTCAGATGCTGATATTATAGCAGCAGCTAAAAGTGCAGATATTCATGAGCGCATTCTTAGTTTTCCTGATGCCTATAACACTCAGGTATGTTTGATAGAAATTTATAAATCTGATATAACTTTGAATGCAAGTATAATTTACTGTGATAAGTTAACAGAGAAGTGTAATAGAGGAATGGATTACAACAAAAAGTTGTTTGAAAGTCTTAATATACTCATTTTTACTTCTGTTAGGAATATTGTTATACATTTGAGTACATTTTTTTACCTTTTCTAATATCAAAACATGTGTCTTTGTTGACACATTTTTCATTAACTGCACTCTCAAAACTTTTGTGTTTACCAAAGTTTTGAGAATGGAGTTAATTCAAAAAAATATTTTAATGTTAGAAAAGGCAGAAGATTGTACTCAAAAATATATAGTTTATATTATTCAAATAAATAAAATGGCCACATAGTTCATGCGGCCAAAAGTAATTTTTGTTAATCATAGGGATTGATTAACACATTTTGTACTACACGAAAAATCAAAACTTAACCGGTACTAAATATATTTTTTAGCATGCATCTTTTTGTAACCAGAATGCATTGATTTTACAAAAATTATTTTCCCAAATTAAAATATGATAAATAATCTTAGTAGTCCATAGCTATACCTAAGCACTACTAAAAAGTAATGTAGAGTATCTACTACTAGTAAGTAGAGTTACCTACTAGTAAGTAAGCCCGATTCTCGATTCCACCGATTCTGGACACTAGAATCAGAATTGGAATCGATCACAAAAGTAAATTCCAAATACCTCGATATATGGCCGTTTACACATTCAGCAGTAAATATTCGTTGCCACTTTAACATAAATGTGGCGTACATTTACAAATTGGGGTTAAAATATCCGATGTCGCTCTAACATAATGTTGCGTTTACACATTTAGCAGTAAAATATCAAACTTCAAAAATAACAATCTATATAACACTCCATCAAATGTTGTCCTATAACAAATGTTTTAATAACACTAAAGTTATTTCTGTTTGGTATGTTTAATTAAAGTTAAAGAATTTCAAAAAGTTCTGAACATAAACTGATGAAACAGGTGGTAGTACCATTACTGTTTTAACAAAAATTTGACAAAATAATTATTAAATAAAATATACTATTAAATGTTTATTACATAGTCATTGACTATTAATTTTACTACATTTAGACCACACACTTTTGTTACTTTCCTAGTTTTCACTACTTTAAGAATTATATCTATTAGAAATATGTACACTTTCATCTGCAGGTTGTTCTAAATTTTGTAAGAATTTTGTCAACAGTTAGACCACATGATGTAACAGTTTGAGCCTTTGTGAGCTTTTGATTCATAAACGAAATTATTTGTGGCATGTACCTGGTGTGCTGGTACCGCAATATAAAACCGGGTTTCTAAGCCTTGCCAAATTGTTTCAAAAAAAATTCCAAGGAGGGGGCAGAGGCAACAAATATTTTGGCTTAAATGGATAAATTGGCGAAATTTTATAAAGATGATTATACTCTTTGACCACATTATTGAACACTTGCCTTTAAAACTGCTGCTACCTAGCGGCTGACTCAGATACTTATAGAGATAGGCTTGGGTGCTTAAAAACATTTTGTCTCAGTAACTTTATTACAAAATTACTTTGATTCCCATTTTATAAAATTAATGAGTTTTACTTACTTTTGCTTTCTGTGTTTCAGGTAGGAGAAAGAGGACTAAAATTAAGTGGAGGGGAAAAACAAAGAGTAGCCATTGCTCGAACAATACTAAAAGCTCCAGTCATTGTGCTACTCGATGAAGCTACCAGTGCTTTGGATACTCAGACTGAACGTAACATTCAAGCAGCTTTACAGCAAGTTTGTAGGAATAGAACAACAATAATAGTTGCTCATAGATTGTCTACAATTATACATGCAGATGAAATTGCTGTTTTGAAAGAGGGTGAAATTGTAGAAAGAGGAAGGTGAGAGTGGGAATAAATAATATAATATATAAATTATAAAGACAAAAAATTCATCATTATTTCTTCTTGGAAACAATGTTATATTTGACTATTTGGCGACCCTGTTTAAATTTGCAATATTATATGAATCTAATGAAATTTTATCTACTTATTAAAAAATTTGACATTTGAAATAAGTTGGATTATCTATTAATCTTAAATTTGTATTTAAATTATATTCCCAGAACTTGAGGATCATTATATATTTTTTTACCTATAATAATCTTATCCATCAATCTGCAGAGGAGTGTAACAGATATATATCTCCTTTTACCTTGTAGAAGTTTAAAACTTCTTAAGCTATTCAACATAATGAACAGAAAAAAATAAATATTTATATTGGAAATGAAATTAAAATGTAATGAAAATTTTAATTAGTTCAATTTAAGTGTAATTCTAGTGCAATAGAAAAAGTAATAAACATTATATAGAACATAATAATAATATAAGATTTAAACAAATAATGTTTCAATAATTAAAGCCGATAAAAATGAAGCAATAGTTATTATAGATATAAGTCGATATATTAATAAAAATGAAAAATATATTTTAGAAAATAAATACAAAGAATTGAAAAAAGGTATGACAAAAATATCAAAATGAAGTAAAAAAATACCATAAATTAATAATTTCGCCATCTTATGAAATCTCAAAAAATAATACTAAAAAATTTAATTATATTTAATATAAAAATACGATTTGTAAATAAAATATAGATATAATAATATAAAATTAATTTCTCTAGATATGAAAGATATGTTCACAAATATACCGATAAATTTTACATTTGACATAGTAAAAACTAATTTATTAGAATATGTACATCATTGAATAGAAATATTAGGGAAATAATTAGTGCAATATAAATAATATTAAATCAAAATTACTTTACTTTTAGTAGTAAAAGTCTTCTGCATATGTGGTCTGTAGGTTCATTAAATTGTTGTGTGTGTTTTTATAAATGTGGTATTTTTCTAGTGAGTTTAATTCTATTGGGTTATTACTTATTTCAAGTATGGTTAGGTTATTTTCGTAGTTTGTTATTTCATGTTTATGTGATATTAGGTGTGCTGCAACATTTGATACTTTTGTATTTTTATTTTTGAATGCTCTGTAATGTTCTTCAAATCTTATTTTAAATGATCTGGTCGTTTTCCCTATGTATAATGCATTGCAGTCGTTACATGTAATTTTGTAAACTCCCGATAGGTTATGTTTTTCTGTATTTGTTTTGTGGTTTGTGTTATTAAGATATTTTATTATTTTGTTGTTTGGTTTGTATGTTGGAGTGTAGTGTTCTTTGTTGTATATATTTGTTAGTTTTTCTATTTTGTTATTGGTGTATTTATATTTTAGGTAGATTTTTTTATTTTTTGTGTTGAGGTTCGGTTATTTTGTAAATTTATTTTATATGTTTTTATAAGGTGTTTGTTGTATCCATTTTCTATTGCTATTTTTGTAATGTTATCTAATTCTTCATTTAATTTTTTTTTTTGTTATCTTGTGTGAATTTTATTGCTTTATTTATCATGTTACTGTAAGTGTTAATTTTGTGTGTCTAGGGGTGGTTAGATTTGTAGTGTATTGTGGTGTTGTTGGAAGTAGGTTTTCTGTGTACTGTAGTTTCTATTTTATTGTTATTTATATTTAATGTAATGTCGAGATAGTTGATTGTTCTGTTTGGACAGTGAATTGTATGTTTTCGTTGTATGTATTTAGTTTGTTTAGAATTATTATGTGTTCGTTGTGAATGGTAGGTTGGTATATTACAAGTATATCGTCTATGTATCTTATCCATAGTGAAATATTATGTGTGTTTAGTATAGGTTTAATTATTATTTGTTCAAAGTGTTGTAGATATATTTCTGACATGACTAATGATATGGGTGATCCCATGGGGAGTCCAGTTGTTTGTTGATAGTATTAATTGTTAAATTGGAAGTAATTTTGGTCACGTATGTGTTTTGTTAGTGTTGTGATAATATTTATTGTGTTTTCTTTTTCATTATTGTGTATTAGTTTGTTTTTCATTATTTCTATGTTTTCTTCGGGATACTAGGGTACATGTTAGTTATGTCATAACTTATTATTTTAGTGTTGTTGTTTGCTTCTATGTTTTTTATTTTATTAATTAATTCATATCCATTTTTTATATTGTATGTGTTGTTGATATGTATTTCAGATCTTATGATTTTGTCTAGTATTTTTGCGATTATGTAAGATGGTGCTGTTGTGAAATTTATTAGTGGTCTAAATGGTGTGTCGGGTTTGTGGATTTTTGGTATGTCTGTTAATATTGGTACGTATGGTTTGAATGGGTAGTCTTGTGTGGTATTTTAATTTATTGTTATAGTTTAGGGTATTTCTGTGTGTGACTATTAGGTTTTTTATTGTATTAAGGTATTTGTTAGTTGGGTCTGGGATTTGTTCGTATTTGTTTTCTTTTATGTGGTTAGTCATTGAATTAATGTATTTGGTATTTTCTATTATTACTGGTGTGTTTGTTTTATCTGATTTTATATTAAGTAGCCGTTGCTGTCTAGTTTTTCTTTGAGTTTTATAATTCCTTTTTTATTAATATTTTGTTTCGTTTTTTTTGTTTTTTTCTGTTTTTATTAGGTTAAATTTATTATTGATGTTGTTTCTTATGTGTTCAGTGTTTTGGTGGGTAATTTTATGGATGTTAATTCTGTGTCAACTATTGTTTTTTATTATTTCGTTTTTATTAAAATTGGGTATGTTACATTTGAAAGCATTTGTTATTATTATTTTTTCTTTTTCCGTGAATTGGGTTTCAGTTAAGTTTATGAATTTTTTATTATTAGAATTGTGATTTGGTTGTTGGTTTGGTGTTAGGCTATTTTTGAGGTAATGTTGTTTTGTTAAATTTTCAAGTTTTTACAAACAGATTTTACTAATTTTCAAATCATTAGGTTTATTATCACAGTTGTATTGTTAGTGTTTGTTCCTGGAGGTATATTCATTGATTTTTAAATTTATAATGTTTGACAGTTATTTATGAAACTATTTGGCATCATGCAAATGTGCATTTTTCTGTTTGACCTCATTATTGAAACATTTACTTCACCCATGTAAACATCCAATACACATGAAGCAACAAATTTCAGTATTAATTCAAGTGTATTGGTATTTATTGTTTGAGCTTTTTATTTGACTAAATAAATATATTATTGCTTTAGTACAGTAATAGTTTTACCCATTGTGGAATTGGAACAATCGTGGCATGATGTAACATTATTTATTTAGCTGTGTTGTAGCTTGTGTAGTTATTTATTTTATGATGTTTTATATCAACTTCAAAACAATATCTTTGAATTTGTTGTTTTTCACTTTAAATTTATATTTTAGTTATTTAGTTCATTTACTTCTTATTGTTAGAGATATTACATTATAGATATAATGGCTAAAGACACTTAAGAAGCGATTCAATACGAGATATGTTGCTTTGAGATAGTGACGGTGAAACCTACCTAGGCCGAGGTACAATCGACATATCTTTTATTGATGAACTGAATGAAAATGTAAATGACCAAATTTTAGATTAATATTCAGAAGGAGAGTTTTCTAAATTACATTTCTTTTAGCTTAAAATGATAGATAACATGTAATATTTAATTTCATTCCATTGTAAAACATGTGTAGTGTAGTCATGTCCAGTGCTTCCATTTTATTTTGTTGACTTTTTATACCTTTTTCAAAGAAGCATAAGGCTTGATATATGTAAGTTATCAATGCATATCCATATATTTTCTTGTTTCATTCCCTTTGAAGAAATGTATAATTTGTTGTAAATATGGTATTTATTATATGTGAGGAATTTTTTATATTTGACCTAAAAACCTCCAGGGAGATAGAGACAGGCTTATATAGAAACCTAAGGCACTAGGCTTCAAAATGTTAACTTTGTTTATCCTTTTTTATAAACCATAACTGTTGTTTTACTAACAGCAAATTCTTCAGCTAGTTTAATGACACTCACTAAGTGATGTAAAACTTCAAGTTTGTCTTAAGTGTGCATGAGGTATGTTTGCATTTGTTTGCTAAGAACTAACAGTACACTGCAGGAACTCCTAGCACATGTGGACAGACACATTGATAGCTGTCAACTAATATCTTAAAATAAAACATCTAAGGGCTCATACGTAACCCCCTCCTAGCAGACACAGAAACTGACATATCCTTTCAGTTATTCTGAACATCTGGTAATGTAATTGGGTCTCCAATTAGTTTAGGTAATAGGGACTCTACTGTTTTAATATTGGAGTGTTTTGGCATTGAATTATAATTTGGAATCTTTGCTTGAGACCCACTTCACCGAATACATAGTAAACTATCATTAAACATAAAAGTTAACTATTTGTGCATACACTTTAGACAAAAAATAAACCTGGTAATATGAGCTTTGGTTTAAAGAAACTGAATAAAATATTATTTCAATGATTAATTTTTTTTCAATGTTTCTTTTCAGTCATGAAGAGCTTGTATCAGCCGGTGGAACCTATTCTTTGATGTGGCAACAACAGTTAGAAAATAGTGACAATGATAGGCTATCTAATGGAGAAGGAGCAGAAAATTAATGTTGATAAAGTGTTAAAGTGTTAAATTTGATGTAGAAACTTTTGTATATATTTATTCAACAACATTCACTTTTATTGTATGACTTATAGTAAAAAATACAATCTATTATTTTGTTTAATTTGTAATGTTTAAGTAAATGTTGAACCTAAACATATTACCCTAAAGTGTACCTAATATATTTCTGAAGTTGTGGTAAAGCTCAGTTATGTTTTTCATTTTACTGTTGCAAGTTACATTTTATGTAGAAAATGTCATCCTAAGATAAACAAAAAGTAAATACAATATTTACAGTAATGACAGGTTCCAGATCAATCTCTGAACTAGTTTTTGAGATATTGAGGGTAAAACAAATAAACAACTGTAAAAAAACATTTTTTTGTTTTTTATACAAAGTATAGGTTTGAATAAAAATGAAATTGAAGAATATAAATATATATATATTAATTTGTGTATAGCACAAAACAGGTTTTAATTTTATGAAAAATTATTTGCAAAATTGAGGTACCACTATGGGAAATCAGTTGTCAACTTTTTAGTTAACATTTTTATAGAAATTTTTTTAATGCTTTTTCAAGAGAAGACAACATATTTTCCTGAGATTAAACATATATGGTGGTGATATATTCCCAGTATGATGCAAAACATCACGAATAAATCATTCATAAATAGCCTCATAACCTTACCAAACTCGATAGAGTAGCAATATATTCTCTAGAAAACAATAACAACATTATGATTCTTCCAGCAGATAAAGGTCCAACCACGGTTGTCATGAACAGAGAGGACTACATAAAGGAGGCAAACCAGTTACTGTCTGACAGCACAACATATAAGATCCTCACGTATAACCCAACATCAGATTACAACAATTTTTTTTTGGAATGGCTCAAATATACAGCTCCTAGAGAATAAATTTCAGAAAGATCTATAAAATTACTGTGCAATGAAAGCCCCTCCACTTCTCAATTTTTCATACTACCAAAAAAATATAAAAATATAGTACCTCCACCTGGTAGGTCGATAATCGCTGGTTGTAATTCGGTCACAGAAAGAATCTCAGCTTTTCTGGATTCGTATATTCAACCTTTGGTGAAAAACCTTCCGTCATAGATTCAGGATACGAATCATATCATAGACCGGCTGTCTCAAATGCCCATACCTCTATCTCCTGAAACAATTTTGGTCACTGTAGATGTTACCTCTCTTTTTTACAAACATCGCTCATGCACATGGATCAGCTCTCGAAATTTCCTCAACAAGCGCTCAGACAACCCTTGCCCCACTACACCTTTCCTTGTTCACCTCACCAAATTCATTCTTGAAGAGAATAACTTTCAATTTGAGGGAAAAAATTACTTGCAAATAAAAGGAACGGCAATGGATACTAGAATGGCCCTGCCGTACGCAAACCTGTACATAGGTAATATCAAAGCTGAATTCCTTAAAACTCGAACACACCAACCATTATGTTGGTACAGATGTATAGACGACATCTTCGTAATTTGGACACAGGGAATCTCAATGCTGGAAAGTTTTTTGAAGGGCTTATCACTATTCTCTACACTTCAATTCACCTGGGAGAAATCTACAGCAACTATCACCTTCTTGGATGTAGATGTAACAATCAGAGATGGAAATATCTATACAGGTGTCCACATCAAACCGACAAACCATCTACAATACCTACATTTCAATAGCAACCACCCTATGAATATAAAAAGGTCCATTCCATACAGTCAGGCAATCAGGGGAAAGAGAATTTGTTCCAACGATATAGCATTGGAGGACTTTAATAGAAAGAATTTACTAGCTTTCCAAAAAAAAGAATATCCTAAACAAATTGTTGAGGATCAAATCCGCCTAGCTCAATCATCTGATGAACCCAGACCACCTATGGAAGACAACAAACTGTCTTTAGTTACAGATTACCATCCAGGCCTACAGAAGCTGAACAAAATATTAAAGGATGGCTTCAAGATTCTTCAAGCTTCCACCCACACCAAAGATTTTTTCTCAAATCCACCACATATTTGGTTCAGGCAATCTTTTAATTTGAAAAATATTTTAGTACATCCAAAATTACCAGATCCAAGTACTGAAAAACCGCCTAAACTTCTTCATGACTCCTTACGTGTAATAGACCTAGATGCAAGACATGACCAATACACATCCCAACAAATAGTTTCCATAGCCTAGCAACCATGTGGACTTCAAAATTCAGGGTCATCATATTTGTACATCCAAAAATGTAATATACCAGTTGCAATGTAAATTTTGCCCAGCACAGTATATAGGCCTTACCAAGGATGGTCTGAGCATCAGAATGAATGGCCACAGACATAACGTTGGAACCATGAACATAGACAGGCCAACTGCTCAACACGCTGCTAGTCACAACATCAGATAAAACTCCTTTTACCTCCCCCCTAACTTCTACCATTTTTAACAACTCCATTTACCTTCCTTCTGACAGACTATTAATATCTAGTTTCAAATAATCATTATTTATACAAATCACATATAGCACTATATCATAAACTATAAATCTGTGACATTTGGATATTTATACACATCTGTGGTCCACTTCAGTCTTTTCTTTTTCTCTTTTTTGATTGACAAAGATCATTTTGATCAAAATATTTCAATAGTGTGATAAGATTTTATTTGTGCCTGTTTATTTATTTCCAAGAGATTGCAGTTTTGGACTATTGCCATTAATTAGGTAAGTCTGTCAGTCTCTTATCTAATCCAAAAATTCCTAAATAAGCTTTAAGCTCTACTAGAACTAACCTAAAAATAAATATATAATTGTTTAAACAGTTTAATTGTCAATTGTTTAAACAAAAATGGAAACTTCCTAGAAAGACGGGAATTAAATACAAAACTTTTTTAAAAACAAAATCATTTCATAAAGAATTTTTTTTAATAATTTAAAAAAGTGATTTATTTTAATCAAACAATACTATTTGAATATTCATATCTTGTATTTCACTAAATTTCCCAGAGGTCACTTTGCAATTATAAACTAACAAGTAATTTACACTTGAGAGTAAATTTTGAACTAAAACATTGAACATATTATTTTTTTGATTATTGAGGAGGGTGGTTCTGGGAGATGTGTCCCATTGTTAACTCAATAGGACACATCACCCAAATATTAAACACGCCGTCCTCAATAATCAAAAACATAAGTGCTACTATAGACAAGTATTGAGTACTAATTTATGTTCGAGTGTTTTTGGTAAAAACTAGTATTTCAAGTGAAAATGGACTAAAAAAATATACATTTTTAATACATAATTTGAGTCTAATTGTTTTTAACTGTACTACGTACATTCATCATTAATGCCTAAAGTGTATTCTACTGCTAGAACTAACCTCTACCAACATTTTGCATATATATCTGTAATGTACCCAGACAGGTTTTTGTTTATACTTTAGAATTATGATGTTAAAGACCTAAAAATAGTGTTTTAAAATATATTTGACACTTATTATACTATGACACGTATATATTAAAATATATACTTCATATATTTTTTAGGTTTAACCCGTTACTTTCACTTCCACTATTGGAAAAATCACAAAACAGTGAAAATGTCATTTACCTCCCAAGGCTTCTCAATGCCTCAAATGTAGTGTTCATTACTTGTTTTATCTTCCTTAAAAATTATACAGGCAGCTCTACTCTACCTGTCCTAAACCAATGGCTTGAATGTAATCTACTATGAATATAGTTTGTAACCGAAATTTATAGAGGAAACAAATACAGTGTAGTTATAATTAATTCTCAATGATCTTTGAATTTCTATATAAGTTAAATTATATATTAAATACATCACAGGGTTTTTAAGGAGGCAGAGATATTTATTTTAGCATTGATTTTATAAAGTATGATGCTAACTATAGATAAAAGTTCTCTATCTTACTCTTTTCTACCTCTTCAACAATATCATACTATTTTATTATTTATATGAAGTATATCCAAATTAGATATCTTGAAAATAATTGTCATAAAACAGTAATTTTAATTTAAAGACATCAATTAAAGATACAAATTGGAACCATGTATTTCTCAAAAATGAAATAGTATTTTATATCCGATTCGAAGAAGTATTGCTGTTGGTCTCATAAATTTTTGGACCTCTTCATTGTTGATGAACTTTTTTTTTTTTGGAATCCCCCTCTTGTAGTTTTGCTGTAATTGAGTTTACTAATAATGTTATGTACTGAACCTATTCACACTATAACTGTTTGTGCTTCCATTGCTATATGTCTGACTTCACTAATAATGTTAACAATTCGAGTTTCAAGTGAAACAGTTGATACTTCAATTCACTCATAGTAGAGATGAACTGATCTATTCACTTATAAAACTTATTAAGGTTCATACCACTCTCATCATACTCTAAAATCATTTGAGAAATTAATTTGTCCAGAAATTTACATCCAGAAACCAAAAAGAAACATACCTCTGAACATTTTTTAAATAATTTGAATATCTCAAGTGAAAATGCTATTGTTAAATACAGTTATAGGTTATAAATACAACATAACTGTTGTTAGCCGATCTTAGTGATGCCAACATAAAGTTTTAAAATAACTAATTATCTCCTTCAAACTGTTTTATTACACATAATTTTCTCTCTTTAATTTTCAAATCGTTCGCAATAAATCTAAACATTTAGAAATAGAAAGCATGTAAATTATTTCTGTTTATTCAATGATGTAAGAGAAAGATCAGTGTAACAATGAAGACATTATAAATTTGAAAGCATTGTCAAACAGTTTTGTATAAGTAACTATACTGTTTTCTTTAAAATTATTAGAGTACTAGTCACAAATCTAGTCATGAGCATAAAAATATTGTATTTTATGGTAAAATCACTGTTGATGTTTGTTCAAATAATCTTTTATTTTAATGAAATTTTATTGACCGTGGTGATAGATGACTGATTTGCTAACCACATAGTAAGTACAAATTTACAAGTTGACCTAAGTAAAAAATTCTAATTAAAGTAAATATGTGTTACAGTTCTGTTTATGTTGATTACAAAAAAGATTAAAAATTAAAGTTTTAACATAGACTATAATAAGTTATCAGTTGAATATAGTCACTTTGTGTCACATAATAAGGTATCACCAGTTGAGTATATTTACTTTATGTCTTAGTGGTTTTGAAATTAATAAACCCACCCTCTTTGCTACGGACCAATATTTTATAATAATATAAAACAATCATACAAAATAATTAGTATAGAAAGTATTGTTTACCTTGAGGTTTTCCTCTTAGTATATTTTTGTACACATATATTGAGAAGCACAATTAGGTGTTATAATCTATTATATTAATAGATATTAAATCTATTATTTTCATATTATAATGTTGCCATTTTACAAAAAATTATGTTTTTATTGTTTTAAATCAAAGTTTTTTAAATTACTTATTAATATTTTAGGTGTATACAGTAGTTTAAAACATCAAAAATGTCTTTTAAAAGTATAAATATTATTTGAATCAATTAACAGAAATTACCAAAAGTTTTTAATAACTTTTTTATAACTAAGAAATAGTATTATTTTTCCTTTCTTGTATTTTTCACGATTTTACTTATTAATATCTTAAAACAAATATTTATTATTTAGTGAAAACTTACTGTAGCCAACAATACTGAGTATGTTCCCTGGTCTCAGTAATTAATAATTAAAATAAAATTGCATTGATATATTTACTCTACATCTATTTTTAAAAAAATGTGACAACATTTGACATTTATTTGCAATCTCCAAAATATTTGTCTTAATAATATAATTGCAAAAACACTTTTAATTTTATTTGCAAGGATTTGAGTTCAAAACCTTATTTTCAGTTTTTCCTCCTATTTTGCTTCTTAATACTTTAGATTCTGTTTTGAATTGGTTTTATACAGATTAATATATCCATCATATCATTATGTAGTAATCTTTAAAAACCATAACAAACCATAACAACATTACAATCCCTTCATTTAATTAAAAACTTAAACATTACTTTATGATTATCCTAACTTTAGATTTTGTAAATTTGTGAAAACTTACTGAGACAGAACGTTTTATATCACTATGTGGAGATCTTCATCAGTGTCTTCACTTGATTAGCGAAGACACTGATGAAGATAACCACATAGCGATTGGAATCGTTCTGTCTCAGTAACTTTTCACAAATTTACAAAATTTAAAGTTTGGATAGTCATAAACTAATGTTTAAGTGATTAATTAAAATTCACCGAACGTAATGGACTACAAAATTCAAGAGTTCATTTAAGTTTAATAACTAATGTTCAACATTTGACGAAGGGTTCTCATTTTACTATTTTGAAACACCATAAATGTCTTAAAAGTATAAATATTTTTTGAATCAAATATCAAAAGTTAATTTTTAAATAACTTTTGGTAAGTAGTATTATTTTTCTTCTCTTGTATTTTTCATGATTTTACTCATTAATATTATAAAACAAAAAAAATTTATTAATTGGTGAAAACTTGCTGTAAGAAACAATACTGAGTATTTTCCATGGTCTCAGTAGTTAATAATTAAAATAAAATTGCATTGTTATATCTACTCTACATCTATTATTTAAAAAAATATGACGTTTGACATTTATTTGCAATTCCCAAAATATTTGTCATATTAATATAATTACAAAAACACTTTTAATTTTATTTTCAAGGATTTGAATTCAAAACCTCATTTTCAGTTTTTTCTTCTATTTTGCTCTTAATACTTTGCATTCTGCTTTGAATTGGTTTTATACAGATTAATATCCCAATCAAATCGTTAAATAGTCATCTTTGAAAAAGCATAATAACAATCACTTCATTTAAGTTTATTGGCTCATGTTCAACCTTTGGCGAAGGGTAATGTCATTTTACTATTTTGATGTACTGTATATCTGTCGATGTGGGTGAGTTTTGGGGCAAACAAAATTAAATGAAACAACTTTTTAAGAACCATTTTAATATTCTAGTTTATAGTTTAGGAATAATTTAACACAATTGATTTACAATAATAATTTTAAAAAGAACTGATCATTGCTATTAGCAAAATTTGAATTTTGTACCGTATTAGAAAGGCAATTTTCATCATAAGTCATTTTGTTATACTTATAAAAATCAACAATTAAATTATGTTTTAGCAATTTAATCTGTATCTATAATATTTTTTTCATTAAAGAATTAAATTATATATTTAAATATATAAATTCTTCAAGAAATAAAATTGTCATCAAACAAATGTCTGTGATTACCAATTAAAACATTTAAACGCATGTAGTTATGAATTACTATTACAGTGGTGTTTTATAAATAATTGTTATTTTTTATATTTTAATAATAATATCACACACTGTACAAACTGTACCGGAAAAATCAAACTGCCAGCACAGCTGTTTTGCTATCGGTCAGCTGTCGCTCTCTCTTGGCGACAATTAAAATTATTTATTATCGGGACTAGTTAGATGGTAATACAAAAAAATTACAATGTATGAAGAATTAGAAACTATATTGTGCGACTATGAATCAATAATAAATTCAAGGCCATAAACATATGTATCCGAAAATGGAATTGATCTTCTGCCCATCACTCCTACCTTTCTTTTACATGATGTCAGAGAAATAAGAATTCCAGACTTTGACAACATAGACGATCAATATCTTACAAAAAGAGTACATTACACTACCACAATTAGAAAGGATCTGCGTAGACGATTCAGAAATGAATATTTAGGGCAGTTGGTTATTTAAGCCAAGAAGAAAATACGAAAAGTCGAAATAAATGAAATATTTCTTGTTGGAAATGACAATTTGAAAAAAAAAACAGATTGGCCCATCGCATTGGTTGAAGATGTAATTAATGGCAGAGATGGAGAAATCAGATTTGTAAAGTTAAAAACAAAAAATGGGACTCTACTTAGACCTGTTCGAAAAATCTACCTTCTGGAGATTGATATCTTTGAAAGAGAGGAAAATATACAAACAGATGAAAAAGCCGACAAATTCTTTTATCAAAGAACATAAAAACAATGGAGAACAATAGAACAAAGTGACCAAGTGTGGTACAACAGCGAAACTACCTTCAAGATATTTCGAATAATTTAAATATCTGATGTTGCAATTTGAACAAATTGCAAGGTGGGAGTATGTCAGATATATTAAAAATATAATCTGTAAATAAAAGTCACCCATCAATGTACTACATGATGTCAATGTAGATAATGAACACATGATAAACTAAGTACACTATTTAATATTATTGATTAGCTGAAATTTTTTTCTAGGAGTCTATGTAAAATAAATAATGTTAATAGTTGTTGTGAACTAATAAAGCTAGATTAAAACTTATTATTAAACACTGTTCGTTATTTATAATTTAAATTGTGTTGTTCTTAAAGTGTCATTTTTTGAAAATTGACCTATATAGTGTGGATATATTGATATTTTCCTTTCCGAATTCTAAAGACTCAGTTTTGATAACTAAGATATGATCTGCAAGGAAAACGTTGTTTACTATGGATATAAAGAGGACATCCAAGTCTTCATAAAGACTTTACCAGACGATACAAGTTTTAAATGTTACTGTAAAGCACCATACTCAGACTCCTTGCACTCCAACATGTTTAAATCTAATGTGCATATGCATAGTCTGGTGCGATACACATCATTACCAAACCTTGTATAATTCGATATGAAACAGCAATATAAATCAATACTTTTCACTGATAGCTCTAAATGTATATAAACATAAGAAGTAGAAACAAGATTCATCTGTTGATATATCTAATACTTTCTCTGAACAAGGGACACAAAATCCGGGATATTTCAACCAATCCAGGATCTCCTGTTACATACACTCTTCTAGGTAACCTCTAGCTTTGCACAAGCATCATGATTGCAACATTATGTTCTCCCACAGTGAATAATTGTCAGATTTAAATGCAAAGTATAGTTTATACATTATATAGCCAGAAAACAAGACGCAAGCTATTTACACACACTGGGGAAGATTGCATCCAGCTCAACCCTTGAGCACACTCATGTCCAGATTAACATATAATTAATCTGCATTCCCCTACTCTTATTAGATTAATTGATTTTATGGGAAAAATGGATTCCCGTGCGCAATATGGTTTCAATATTAAATCAAAATTAGTTTAAATGACAGCATTCTGTATAATGATGGATTTAGTAACTGATTAGTTTATTGAACAAACAATAGAGAACCAATTCTTGATCGGAGTAAAAAAAAAAACGTAAATGCTGTTATATATATATAACAACATAGGTTATTCAAATACATGAATATTTATTAATTTATATTCAAAGCTTCTCATTGGTAAACAGTACCAACATCATCAGGAATGAAAAATACAATAATTAATATGAAGATGATTGTATTTTTCATTCCTGATGATGTTGGTACTGTTTACCAACGAAAAGCTTTGAATATAAATTAATAAATATTCTTGTATTTGAATAACCTATGTTGTTTTAGATTAATAAACAAGAAATATATATATATATATATATATATATATATATATATATTTAGGTTAGTTTTGGTTGGTAAAGATTATTTAGATTTTTTGGACTAGGAGACTGACAGACTTACCTTGGTAAGAGTCCACTCTGTAGTCTTGAAATAGAAACACATAAAAGCACTTAAACAATGATATATTTCAACTACACAGTGGTCTTTGTCAATCAGAGAGAAAACACAAAAAGAAATATGAGAGAATGAAATAAAATAATTATAAATTGTAATCACAGATTGTGTAGAGTAGAAATCAGATGTTACAGATTCACAGATTAAAGATATATATACATATATTGTTTCCATGAGCATATGAGTGATTATAGTTTATATAAGTCTGTCAAGGGAAAAGAGATTGGAAACGTTTTTTGTTTTTTTTTCCTAATAGCCTTAGACGTTTCCAATCTCTTTTCCCTTGACAGACTTATATAAACTATAATCACTCATATGCTCATGGAAACAATATATATATATATATATATTTAATCTGTGCATCTGATCTCTACTCTACACAATCTGTGATTACAATTTATAATTATTTTATTTCATTCTCTCATATTTCTTTTTGTGTTTTCTCTTTGATTGACAAAGACCACTGTGTGGTTGAAATATATCATTGTTTAAGTGCTTCTATGTGTTTCTATTTCAAGACTACAGAGTGGACTTTTACCAAAGTAAGTCTGTCAGTCTCCTAGTCCAATAAATCTATCTATATATATATATATATATATATATATATATATATATATATATATATATATATACACGTGTATACAATTTATAAAAAAGTGTAGACTTTTTAAAATTATAGATGTATTACAAACAAAGAATTTATCAATGATTTTCTCATTTCAGAGAGACACAATAAAATCTATTACACCTTCATGCTAGACATTGACAAACACTTCATTTATGGTTACCCCAAATTATGGTTTAGCCCTACCCTCCCGATAATTGCCGAGGAGGAGGAAGAACAGGTGGCTGCCCTCCCACCAATTGCCGAGGAGGAGTACAACGTAAATCCAGCCATTTTTGTGAGAACCAAAATGTAACTGATTCGGAGATAATTAGATTGAAAATTGAGGGTCTTCGCAGGTCCCGGTCATTTTGTGAGTAATCTTAATTTTTTTGCTAATATCGTTTATATACATATTTATTTGTCTGGTTAGATTTTTAAGCTTTTTATAATCTTTTGTGAATGTAAAGAAATATAAATTTTACTAAGTTATTTGATAAACACAATCAGTTTCTTCCTTTTAATCTTATGTCATCTTTAAATTTGGTTTTTCCATCCAAATTATCTTTCCCGTCCTCAGGCTTTCTTCTGTTTACAGAATCCATCTGCAAATATTTCCTTTGTAAAATAATGAAAGTTTATGCCATATTTATCTTTTAAACATTCCTTCTTGTTTCGTTTCTTATATAATATGTTCGATGTAGCTTCAAATCCACTTTAAAAATACGCACAGCCGCCTTCACTTGGATGTAACGTCCAGTCTCTATACTATTGTCACTAACAGTACTTTTATAAAGACAGTGATTTATTCCTATTTACATCATCCCTTTGCTAATGTTACATTGATTTTTAATTCCTAATTATAGTAATGTTAATACACATGAACATTTTATTTTTCATACTTATTAAAATTTATAAGTTTATTGAGAAATGATTCTCTTTATTTAACAGATTTTTTTTCAACACAATCTTGTTCAACAAATGTTAAATACGTTAATTGTGTGATAGACGGTATACCTATTATTCATTTCCTGACAAGGTAAGCTCTCGGTTATGCGAGGGATGACGGTGAAGCCGAGGAGCGGATTATTGTAAAGTCAATTCAAATAAGACAAAAATTGCTTTTGAAATTAGTTCAAGAATTTGTGTTTTTAAAACATATAATTTTTTTATGCAAATATTTTCATAGCTTTTAAGGTTTACCCATTTAGAAAAAAAATCAAGGAGATGAAACTTGAGATTAATGAAAGCAAACCAAAGTACCCACTGTGTGGCAACCCTGAAGTAGTCCAACAGGCATGTGGAATCGTTGAGCTGGCACCCTTCAAATTTGAAGTATTGGATCAATTCATTTATCTGGGACCCATTATCAGCTCCAATAATTAGGTCTCCACTGAAATAAATAAAATCAATGAATCATACTTTATAGATTAGGCAAAGGCCTAAGCAGTAAGGGAGAAAACAAAAATGATGCTGAGTAAGAAATTGATTTGTCCGGTACTAATTTATACCTCTGGAGCTTGGGCATTAACGAGAAACTAAGAAACCCACCTGGCCATCATTGACAGTAAGATACTCAGAAGGATTCTCAACCCTGTGCATATTGGTTGAAAGTGAAGGAGGAAAAAAGTGAGAGCTTTACAAGCTGTTTTGGAAAGCCAATATAGTGAAAGTAACAAAAATTGGAAGAATGCTGGGCAGGGTATGTGGTCCGGATGGAGATATACCCAGAAGTCTATTAGATGCAACTATCTAAATTGGATGGGTGTTGAATTCAGATTGGGTGAAGTATCTAGGATGGATGTCCTAGAATTAAATGTATCTACTGCGTCGTTAAGGTACCAGCTCCCTGCTGAATGTGAGGAACTAGAATGTAGCCTCACAAGATAAGGTACTTGATGTAGGCTCATTGAGGAAGCCAAAGTCCACACTGGAATGTAGCACCACGGAAGAAGAGAAAAATGTTTTTTTCCGACACTAAACATTTTCCATCACACAAAATTGAGATTATTTCAACAAAATGTTGTCAGAGAATGATACGTCGATTGAATGAGCCCTTCAGTGTGTGCTAGAGCTTTGTCATTGATTACATTTTTTCTCGTCTTATCCCCTTTTTGTAATCTTATCCTCTAAAACCATAGCTGACCCTCTATATAAGATTCCATCAGTAAGTTGTTATAAACCTGTATCTTTGATGAATATCACACAATTACAGTAGTTGTTATAATCAAATTATTTACCTGATGTTTCCTTCATCGACGTCACTTCTTCCAGTATCGGATTTAACTAAACTAGCTAAATCACAAATAGAAGCTACTTCTTTTCTAGAATCTACCAAATTATTGCCTCACTTTTAAAGTCTCTTGTAAAGCTTCTTCAACATGGGCGGGTCTCACTTTAATCTCAAACTATGTTTATCCCATAAGTGACGTCAGGAATTGTGTAAGTTTTAGAAAACCCCTGATGATCAGCTCTTTATTTTTAGTAAGATTATTCTGTATTATTCACTTGAGTGTTCAATTGATTGTATTATTGAGAGGTTAAATTAGGAGGCAAGTACTTATAAAATATTTCATATCAGAAAAAAAACTTCACTGATGGTCGGTAAGGACTCTCAGTAAACTATATAACTTTCTGTACTACTTAGAAGTTCTCTGACTTAAGGAATATAATTTCTTTAAATATTATTAATATCATTGCTTTGCTGTTATCAGTCATTGTAAACGTACAATAACCCTATGCAAAAACTAATGATTTAAACACACAAATGTACTGCTACTTGGCACTAACTTCAAAGGAGCTAAACTCTAGGAAAGGGAGGGAAGTGCGGAGTTCTACCAAGTTGTGTATAATGCATCGGGTAGTAAAACTGTATGACACCATTAAGTAGTAAAAATAGCCTAAACTTTTCAGATTTTCCGTCTTACTGTAGGCCTATACTGACAAAACTTACTCTACCGGTAAGAATAATAAAAAATGTATTCCTTGGAAGGTAAACTTTAAAGGTTGTTATTTAGTTTAAGATAGTATGTACTTACATTTACATCTCTCTCATTTATATATATATATATATATATATATATATATATATATATATATATATATATCGTGATATTTCACGATGTCCATTATTTTTCTGTTGCACTGACTTTATGAAGTTATTATTATTACTTGTAAACAATTTTTTCCACCACTAAGTGCAATAATTTTATCTTGTGTGATGAGGCACCTTTCAGTCATTTGACCATTGTCAAATCATGGTGCCTCATCACACAAGGTAAAATTATTGCACTTAGTGGTGGAAAAAATTATTTACAAGTAATCCAAAACTGCAACAAACTTGGAAACAAATAGACACATATAAAAACTTAACACACTATTGAAATATTTTGATCAAAAATGATCTTCATCGATTAAAAAAAGAGAAAAAGAAAAGACTTAAGTGAACCACAAATCTAGTCCAAAAATGTCTAAATAAGCTATAAGCTCTACTAGAACTAACCTAAATATATATATATATGATAACTTCAAGATTCAGGGTCATCATACTTGTACATCCAAAAATGTAATATACCAGTTGCAATGTAAATTTTGCCCGGCACAGTACATAGGCATTACCACGGATGGTCTGAGCATCAGAATGAATGGCCACAGACATCACGTTGGAACCATGAACATAGACAGGCCAACAGCTCAACAAGCTGCTAGTCACATCATATCTTTCAATGATTGTTATACCACCAAAATAATTAAGGCCCTCCCCTGATTGCAACCCTTCAGAATTGAGGAGATGGGAGTTATCACACCAAATCTAGAGAGCCTCCTAACCTCAACATCAGATAAAACTCCTTCTACATTCCCCCAAACTTATATAATTTTTAACAATTCCATTTAACTCCAAAATAACTCTGTTGTTTTTGTTTACGCGACACGTGTTTATATGTATATTATGATATTTGTACTTAGATATGATAAGGGAATAAAAAATAAGTACAAATTATTCAAAAATAGGCTTCAAATATTTTAGCAACTCTCCGGTAAAACGCCGTATTATTGCCATGTTGGAGACCCCTCGTCTTCATCATCAGAGCTGTCAGACCTATCCTTGGAGCCATTTTTGTTGTCAGAGCAGACATTCTCCAATAATTCAACCTCATTATCCATATTCATTGTACAAAACATATTAAACACAACTATAACAACTTCAAATAACACTAATATGATAACACAGTCCCTAATCCGACAGCAACAGCGAAACGTTCACAAAGATTGGCACAATAACCGATACAATGTTTTCCGGCAAAGGCTTACCTCACACTGAACCAATAAATTGAGATTGGACATGGGGCGTACATCGCCATGGGCGCCAGTAAAGCAAGGGCGTCCATGCACGCCCACCGCACTCAATGTGTTAATCAGATTAAAAAGAATATAAAAATATCTAGGCCTGCCTCCGAATGTATTAACCAGACACTCAGGATGAGACGACAAAAAGGAGAGAAAAAAACTCGAGTATTTGTTTTTTTGGCTTTACCGAGGATCGAACTTTTATTTGATCAGTCAAGTCCTTTGCTCACTATACTATTCATCAACCTAGTGCTCAAAATATTACTTAGTTTAATTTTGGGAAAATATAAGCCGCTTGAATCAGTAATTTTGCTCAAATTGAAAACGAGAGAAACTTACAGAAAAGTTCTTTGAGAGCCAAAGAACTATAATCAGTTACAATCTGCTTATGGTGTTAAAGTTGCAAGTTAAATATCTTGAGTAGTTATCACAACGGGGGTTGATAATTTATTTTTAAAAATCTTAGAAACCTTCTCCGAAAGTGGTCGATGTAAACAAAGACTTGTGGCAAACCACTCGTTATTTAGGTTAAACTGAGCTTGGCCGATCAGACAGTTTTGCATAAATAGAATAACCAACCCATTTAAATACCATAAATGTATATAGACATCTTTTTAACAAACACATTTGTTTAAGTGACTACTTCTTATTGCTCGATATGACTGTATACTTTTATATAACTATAAGTAAAACTTTAAATAGATTTCATAACGTAAATATCGGGACTATCAATATTTTCATTTAAATGTTAAATCTTGCGGGCACACAAACAGGATCTTGATGATACAACTGTATTATTACTGTCAGAAACTCATATGAGCAATAAAGAACCTTTAACATTCCCAATTTCAATTGCATTGTACATTTTAAAAGATCACAAGTTTGGTCATTTACTACAATGTGAACGATACAGCGCAAATATGGACATTCATTTAAGACATACTCCAGTTTTGAGTATACACGCTTCTGAAGTAGGGGAAATCTGTATAGCTCATTGTAATAATGAAAATGGACAAACAATTATGTAACAAACAATTATTATTAAAAAAATTAAAAAATAATAATTAAATATTGAGCGAACATACAATTTTATCAACACACATATAGTCATAACGTTCGATAAGAAGTAGTCACGTTTATCGGCACTCACCAAGTGCCACACACCGGTTTTTTTTGTCTGTTGACACTAACACATTTTTTGAGTCCTAATAAATAAGCCATAATGATAAATATTGCACCGAAGGTTAATTTTATATACCTATGAAGTATGTTTTTTATTAATTTTATATGCATTGTATTGGGGGGCGTCAATGTACATTTTTACTAGCACTATTAGTACTACATTTGAGGGGAATTACAATTCTCCAAAATTGTAAATTTTTGGGGCGTTAAAGAGAGTTTTCTTGATCTTTTTCGTATCTGACGACTTTTTGCGTCGACCAGTATAATTTGTTTTGCTAAAATCGAACACGTAGGAACAGGAAATAAATACCAAATTTCAGCTCAATGGGTCCAGCAGTTTTTACATGATTGAGTTATACACACACAGACAGACACCATTAGATTTTTATATAATAGGTAGATTAGTTGTCAATAAATATATCAAACTATAAACTTGTCTTGAAAACCAAGAGAAGGAAAAACCTCTGCTTGTAACAAAACATTTGTAAAGATTAACTAACCTCAAAAGATGAATAACAAACAAACAATTACTATCAGCTGTTTAATGTAGTTAAAAGTTACTGTCATTGACTTACTAAGTACCCAATATTATAGTGACAATTACAAAAATGAATGATGAAGGTTTACTTCAAAAACACTTCCTTATATATATTTTCATATATTTGCAAACATACAATTTCTTACTGTGTAAGACAGATTATGAGTATTATGTAATAATAAAACACCATAATTTTGTATATCTTACAATTTGTATCAATGTTTAGAACTATAAAAAAATATAAAAAATAAATTATTTAATTAAAACCTTACCATTAACATTTATGAAAAATTTACATTGTAGGTCAGGAACATGACTTAGAAGAATATATAGAATTATTAAAATACCTTATCATTAAAATTCTCAGTGACTAAATGAAACTGGTCAAAGCAGTTAATGTAATACAAAATCACTTTTAACTTTATTTAAATTCCTGAATAGCTTAATTTACATACAAACAATATCAACTAATAATTTGTCAAAAATACTAAATATTTTTAAACAGGTAACAATCTAAACCATTAAGAACATATGTAAGAAAATTATTACACATTTTTTCAAAAAAAAAGAATGAGGTGATTATAAATATTTACAATAAGCTAAATTATGAAAATCACACCAGCCTTACTCAAAAGATTAAATTTTAACTATACAAAATTGTTTGTATATCATAAATCACATATATCTCTTAAAGTATACATTTTTGTAGTAATATCGAATCAAACAATATTAATAAAAACACGTTTTTCATGATTAATGTAATAACAAAAATAGTAAAGAAAAAATCTTGTCTAAAGGAAATGTCACTTATGCTATAGAAAATCATTCTACAGAAACAAACAAACATATACTTGTGTTGTAATCAAAATGTAAAATTCAGAATAAAAATGAAAATTCTGACTCAATTTTCTATATGATATTGTCTTATAATATGCTTCCTTTTTATATAACTAAAACAAAATACAAATAGATAACTTAATATATGAATAGATAATTAGCAATGTTAAACATAAATATTTCTGAAATACGACTTTGTTAAAAAAAGTATTTGACTATTTCTAAGGAAATGCTCTAGGAAAAATGTTAAATTTTTCAAAACCCAAGAACACTGGATAAGTACACACATTACTAGCTAACATTTACTCTAAACTTCCCAAAGTTAACTGCTGATGAGATGACAAAAAATATGAGGAGAAATTGTAGTTAAACTAAAACTACAATCAAGCGATATGAATCTAGAAAAAGAAATCTTATGGAATGTTTCTAACAAATAACTTGATGCTGATTATTCTATGATTGAATATTTTTCATATTTCTTTGAGATAAAATAGTTTTTATTTATGTGACAAAATATTAAAAGTATACTTTCCAATGAAGTTATGCCGTTATTGATAAACTACTATTAATTGAAATATTTTATTGTTATTATAAATTTTAAACTGTCTGAGGAGATCAAATGGTTATGTTGTGAACATGGAAGAGGTGCGATTGGTTTTTAAATAGTGCAGACAATCAAAATATGAATATGAATGTTTTACATATAAACAGTTTAAATCTGTAATAAATACTTATTTATACATCTCTGGTACCTATATTATAACAAACACATGGTAAAATGTTTCAATCATGGATGGAAAAAATTCTAGAAATAAACTAATACATTTATGTACAGATCATGGAGTACAAATGGAATTAATATATTGATGATTAGTGCATTATGCAATGTGAGTCATCGATTATTTGGACAGAGTATGTTGACACACTTAAGATGGCTCCTTTTCAAATAGGTCTTGTTTTTTGTTTAGTCTAACTTGACACTTTTTATGGTGTCCATGCCTCAGATATAAGTATGGGGAGAGCAACACATTTCTCACTAAGAGGATGGTGTTTGCCTCTTGAAACTGTTCCCATAAAGAAAGATATTTATGGTGGCCATGCCTCAGATATAAGTATGGGGAGAGCAACACATTTCTCACTAAGAGGATGGTGTTTGCCTCTTGAAACTGTTCCCATAAAGAAAGATATTTATGGTGGCCATGCCTCAGATATAAGTATGGGGAGAGCAACACATTTCTCACTAAGAGGATGGTGTTTGCCTCTTGAAACTGTTCCCATAAAGAAAGATATTTATGGTGGCCATGCCTCAGATATAAGTATGGGGAGAGCAACACATTTCTCACTAAGAGGATGGTGTTTGCCTCTTGAAACTGTTCCCATAAAGAAAGATATTTATGGTGGCCATGCCTCAGATATAAGTATGGGGAGAGCAACACATTTCTCACTAAGAGGATGGTGTTTGCCTCTTGAAGCTGTTCCTATAAAGAAAGATATTTATGGTGGCCATGCCTCAGATATAAGTATGGGGAGAGCAACACATTTCTCACTAAGAGGATGGTGTTTGCCTCTTGAAACTGTTCCCATAAAGAAAGATATTTATAGTGTTCTAAAGCATTCATGAAAGGACTGGATAAATAAAGTAGGATTTTTATTGCCTTCCAGAGCTTATAACTTATTAGCTGGCAATTCAGGTCAACCTCTTAGCATAGTCTTGTTCAGTTGGCATTTCTGTCTTGAGTCTAGTTAACTAGAGATCATCAGAATTGGAGTGGATGCTCTTGAATAGTGAGAGTGCCGTTCTTACACATTTTAAATCTTAGTTATTTTTTACTAAAAATAATTATAAATAATTGATTAAAAATTAATAAACTAGTGCAACACAATTCAGTTGCCATGACCATTGAATCTGAAATCAATACCCGCAGGGTCTGTAGAAACACAAATAATTTAATCAGCAATGGGTTAATGGATATTTAGAAAAATAATTTTCAACAAGGTTTTTATACTTTTAGCACAAAAAATTAAAAATATTTTGGAAAACAAGTGGCAACATAGACACACAAATTTCTCGGAATAAAAATCAAATGCCAGTTTTTTAAAACAATTTATTTAAAAAACAAAATCTGAAAAGTTAACACAAACAAGAACTATTTTTCAAAGTACTAATAATAAAACTAAATTGGAAAAGCAAATTTAAATTAAGCAAATCAGACATATAAGCAAGTTTATTCTGATATGCTGTTCATATGACGAAACGAGCCTTTACATTACAACACTCATTTCATATAAAGGTGTGTTTCCAAAATAAAATAGTGCAACTCCTGTTGAACTAGGCATTAGCCTTGTTTATAATGTACCTATTTATAAATGAATATTATGCAAACAAATCTTATACTTGAAAATTTCAATTGCAGAATAAGATTTACAGGGGGAAATGATATGGCCTAGTTCAACTTAATCACAGTTCAAATGTATCAATCTTACACAACAGTTGAAACAAAAAAAAACTATACATGGGTAGGGATAAACAATAGTGTAAACATATTGACACAATATGGTACTTTAGCACCAAGACTAAATTAATTAAAAAATGTGTCACACTGAATACTTCAATGGTTCATTTCAAAGGCGTACGGGGATCGCATATGAAAAAGTCATAAAATGTCTTATTTATGTTATAAGTTGTATATGGAATTATTTAATATTCATACATACATACATTCATTTATAGATCTTTGAATAATCATGAATTAATTTACTCAACAAGTTTTACTCATAACAATAATAAATGTTTCTGAAAAAAAAATAATACTGACCACAATTAGTTTTTTCATTGAATGCATTTTGTTTACATGTTTAATTGATTGTGGAAATTATTTATTAAATTTGTAACAAAATACAATAATACATTTTGTATAAAACTTTGCAAGTAATATTTCATTGCAGTAGTGAGTTATATATTCATTAATGTCAATTTAAGATTTTTCCACTAGGATTGATACCAAACCAATTTCGCAATAAACAAATGAACAATTAGTTTTAAAATTTTATATAAAATTTATTAACCCTTTATTCCTCTTCCTGGTAACAAAGATATGATACAGACCTTGCATAGCTCTTTAATTGTTTTAAAGCTCATTATATTCACTTAGGCGTCGCTATTAACAGATTTATGCGTAATCTTATAGAGGTTTTCTGGTTTGTAATAGTTTTCTACATAACTTTTATACATATACCCTAATCATGTGTGCCAAAAATATTTTTAAAAAGAACATAAGAAACCTACTACTTAAAAAAGAGAAGCATAAAATAATAAACTAATTTGTACAGGTTTGAACTTTTTTCAACTTGAGAAGTATATTGTGTATTACAATAGACTTGATTTTCAGTCAAAATATTTTTAAAAGAAAGAAGCATGTATACACATAATTCCAACACACACAAATTCATTATTACATCAAGTAATTGAGAAATGGTTCGTACACTTAAAATTAACTAACTTTTTACATTACAAAAGCTATATAAAATCAATTGACCATTTTATTTTTGCTTCTGTGACAAACTATTTTAAAACAACTGGGTTGTTTATAAGTATGTAAAACTACTTTTAAGGAAACAAATCTTACTGTAAAATTAATTAAATACATAAACAATATTTACAATAGCTTTTAATATTTTTTTGTAGACTTTTTCATTTTATCATTGGTTTGAAGTTCACTTAGAATGGAGGGTAAAATCCTGAAAAATACAAATTTATTAAATCATAAGTGAAATAAAATCAATTGCTATAATAATCCAATTATTTTTATAACAAATTCCCTATTCAATCCCTAAACTATTTAGTCAGTTTTGAATTAAAAATGTTAAAAGCTAATCTAAATTATTCTATGCAAATTAACCTTATATAGATTTTTAAAATTACATACAGACAAAATTCATCTTCTAAATGAAACAGAAATAGAGGCCACTTGATATTTAATAATTTAATTTATCATTGTAGATACACCAGTAAAGGCATTTCCAGAGAAAAAATTCTGTAATGCGGGAGATGGTTAATATGTATTTACACTTACAGACCTTCTGCACAGTACCTTTAAAATAGTCTTCATTGTGAGTTAAACGATTCTCAACATTATAAGCTTTGATCCACATACAGGGGGATTACTTTATAAAGTTTTTTAATATGTTACTTCGTACGTTTAATTTACTTTCTAAATTTGTAAGTGTTACCACAAGTGAACTTTAGGTTCATGTTTTCTCAGATGTCCCAAATGAGATGGTCAAACCTTGTTACACAAGATTAGAACATAGAAAGCAGAGGAAACTTATCCTGATTAATAGAACTTTGGACACTGTGGCCACTTAGATATAATTTTCACACAGGTTTTGGAAAGTTATATAATTTTTTCAATTAGACCTTTCTTCAGACATGCAACAAAATCTTAAACATCAACAAATAATGTGAGACAGTTGACTATAGAAATGTCCTAATACAAGTGAAATTAACTAACATACATTAATGTTATGTTTGGCATAAACAAAAAGGTTCTGATAGCAGATAAGGAACAAGTACATATCATAAGGTAAAGTCTATAGGGTGAGCTCAGCTCCTGTAAAAGCTACACACGTCGTTTGTGTGTTATGCTTAAATTGTTCAAGCTATTCTACTGCTCAGTTACAATTTATTTGCTCAGTTACTACAGAATATTTGTCCTTTGTGTGGGGTTTGTTATTTACTTAGTAATTCAATTGTCCCTTATTATTATTTGCGTTACTTTTAATTTGTTGTTTATTTATATTTAAGTGAGTTATACCTGCTGCTCTTGTTAGCAGCAACACAATGATTTTGACATTTAGCAATAACTTATCACATTCTGGCAAGAATAGTAAAAAAATTATTACGAAGAGGATGATTTTTAACCCAATGTGATTCTCTAATACTGCTGGTTTGAAGAAGTCCCATTTATTTACTGTCAATAAAATACTAATATAACCAATTCTAAGGCCTAAAAAACCAATACATCGGTTTTATTTTTCTAGATGCTTTTTCAACATAGCCTGTATGAGCTGAGATTGGTTTGCTGATTACACGACTGGTTTTTGCTTATTTTTGGGTTGTAACTATAATATTCTACAGATGTAAATATAATTTAGAACTTAATTAACAAGTTGACTGCCATGGCGGACACTGTAATTTTGCATAGGGCCACGGCGGTCACTTGTGACCGACAATGTAAACCTAAATTTAAATCATCACACAAGGCTGTTGGCCAAATTTATTTACAATGTATTTAACCATATGAGGTGTCCAACACCCCCCCCCCCCTGTGTGTGTTCCTGCAACTTGGCGTAAGATCATATAAAATTTGTAAAAACAGCTCAATTTAAAACAATACAAACATAAATGTAAGAATAATGTTCTAACAAAATGTCTATATTGTTCTAATAACATTCTAATTATTCGAGAAAAAATGTTTTCAAACAAAAATATAGTTATGCTGAAACTTTAAATTGTGTATCTATAAAATACGCGAAAAAATCTAGTAGTTATATTTATTGTTTAAAAATATCTATAATAATGTGAAAATATGTTATAGTATATATTTATAATTGAATTTATATAGAAAAATACAATAGCAGTAGTTACAACGCACTGCACTACGTCAAAGTCAGTTTATTTTATTACTAGATTTGGTTAAAATTTTATTTAACATTATTATCTACTTATATTAAAGTATACTTACAAAGTATCCAGTCAGGATAGGTTTGGTTAAAATTTTATACAACATTACTATCTACCTACATTAAAATATACCTATGAAGTATCCAGTCAGGAAAGATTTGGTTGTAATTTTCTGCATCTGGAATAAGTCTAAATATTTACCAAAATTACAACCAAATCTATCCCGACTGGATACTTTGTAGATATACTTTAATACAGGTAGATAGTAATGTTAAATAAAATTATTACCATATATATCCTGACTGGATACTTTGAAGGTATATTTTAATATAGGTAGATAGCAATATTGAATACAATTATAACCAAATCCATCCTGACTGGATACTTTGTAGGTATACTTTAATACAGATAGATAGTAATGTTAAATAAAATTATTACCATATATATCCTGACTGGATACTTTGTAGGTATATTTTAATATAGGTAGATAGCAATATTGAATACAATTATAACCAAATCCATCCTGACTGGATACTTTGTAGGTATATTTTAATATAGGTATATAGTAATGTCGTATAAAATTACAAATCTAGACGTAGTGCAGTCCGCTGTAGCTACTGTGCCCAGTTCACACTATAAGCCTACATGCCTTTACAACTTAACATTTAAAATGTGAAAAAAGTAACTTTCCGTACTTTCCGCTGAAAAACAGTTGATATTCGTGTTCTACACATTAAAACGAATAATATACAGTAAAACCTCTCAAACTCGACAGGGCTGGTGAATTAATAATTTTTTTACACCGCCCATAACGTAAAGCTTTCCATCAGTACTTAGGCCGCCCGAGAGCGCTAGTGACTCAGACCAGGTTACTGGGTTTTCCAAGGTCGTTCAACGTATCCTTTACCTGCCCAGCTGGGGTGGGCTATTGTTTGCACACTTTCGGGGGTTTCTGTGGCCACTTTCCTTATCGTAAGGCCGCGTGTTGACCTGGGATTCCCGGGCAGGTCATAAACTACCCTCGCTATATTGTCGTCACTGGGCATTCAGTTTAGTGTTTGATGAGACACAGTTGTGGTCAGTTGCTTTTGTTCGAGAGTGGTTGACAATTGTTTAAACAAGTTTTGTGCTGGAATATACAGCGACAATATGGCGGAGAAGAAGAGGAAACAAGTGTCAGTGTCAATGGAAGCAAAGTTTGGTGCCCTAAAAAGACTTGAGCGTGGTAAAAGCGTAAATAAAATAGCATTGGACTTGAACATCGGTAGGTCAACAGTGCTTGGTTGGAAGAAAAAGAAATCTGAAATTGAATCGTGGTGTTTGAAAAGACAGTATACAGAACGAAATATAATGAGAAGTGCAGAGTTCGAAAAAGTCAGTGAATCCCTTTACCAATGGTTCCGTGTGCCCAGGGAGAAGGGAACGCCTATATCTGGAACCATCCTGCAAGAGAAAGCTCTTCAGTTTATTCGAACAATTTAAGGACGAAGGAGAGCCTGGATTTACAGCGAGCAATGGTTGATTGTCAAGGTGGAAACAACGATATGGAATCAAGCTGCTCAGTATCTGCGGGAAAAACTGTCAGCTGACCCTAACAACGTGAGTGACTTCAAGACCAAACTACACGAGTTTATTGAAAAAGAAGGACTATCAGGTGATCAAATCTACAATGCAGATGAGACAGGGCTAAACTTTCGAATGCTTCCTACTAAAAGTTTAGCTCTGAGAGATGAAAAAGCTGCACCAGGAGAAAGTACAGACGTAAGGTTTTGTCATCTTTGGTGTTGTCCTTAGAATCGGTTGAGGAGCTACCGGCTAAACTAAAAAGATCGATTTATTGGATGTCATTGGATGGGTCTCTCAATCTTGGATCAAGCTTGAGACCATAATCCTCATTCGTTCTTGGAGGAAACTTCTAGATCACACAGGCAATGATTTGTTGTGTGACGATTGATTCAATTCTGAAAATAGCGACTTGAATGAACTCATGAAAAAAAATCCCAGGGTGTGAAGAGTCTTCAAGCAATTATGTCAATGAATGGATGGATCTCGACGGAGCATCAGAACCATTAGGAGAAGATGAAATCATCACAGCTGTCAAAGGGCGTGACATAGAAAGGGACGATTCGGAACAAGAAAAGCAAGAGGACCATCGACAAGAAAGAAAAGTTAGCCACAGTGAGGCTGTGAAATTTATTGACAGGACATTGCAGTACTTAGAGCAGCAAAATGCGACTGGAATGGAGATTCTGTTCCTCAGGCGACTCCGTGATCAAGCTGCAAGACGGCCGTGTGGAGACAGAAAGGCAGTCTTCAATCACAGGGTTTTTCAAACGACTTAAGTAAGTTTACTTTTACACTTTTCTTCTAGTGTTCAGAAAATTTCCCATAATTAACTGTGATGGACTTTTTATAAGCAGCTAAAACAACTTCAGTAATAATTGTAATGAACATTGTACTTTCAAATTCTACTAGGCCTTTTGTCTCAAATTTGTTTAAAATTTTTTGATTATGAGTTATAAATGTTGATATAAATATATAATTGTATATAATAAATCAATAAATGTACAATTTTAATACTCTAAATAAGCATTTTTATTCAACTCGTAGTTATTTTTATTTAAGTTCCTTAAAACTCGACAACCTTTAAGTCCACATTGTGTCGGGTTTGAGAGGTTCTACTGTAATAGCAAAACAAATTTTTTAACACCAACGTCATTAAGACTATATTTTCACTAAATAAACTAGTTTAAATGAATAAACACACTACAAAACAAAATATTATTACATTTTGTTATTATTTATAAACAAATAGTACAACAAAAAAATGTGTTGATATCGGAAAACTTTTCGACAGCCAATTTGTTAACATTCAATAACATTTTGTAAAACCTTATTTTGATTGTGACCTTTTATATATTTTTGTTTTGAAGGACCAATAATAAAAAAATTGAGTATAATGCTCATTCCGACCTTAGCCTTACTCGTGACATCATCGCAGATGCTATCTTCTCCTTCAAAATTATTTATAAAAACTTTTAAAATTTATTGTCAATTGATATTTTGTCTATAGCAGTTAATGTGCTAAATCATTAAATTGTAGAAACGGTTTTAGGAAAAAAACATTATCTATAAGATAGAAACTAATTAAATGAATAAATATATTAAGATATTAAAGAGATAAGTGTAGGTTTAGTATTTATATTTGACACACATTCATATAGTCAATTATGATCAGTATGTGATGCAGATGATAGCCAGGTAACTCAATGAGTTTATCTTTATGCAGAGTCCTAGGAGCCGCCACCAGCACATGCTTCCTTATGATAAACAATGGTGGATAGATGTCCTCGAAATTAACTTTAACCAAATTGCTTAGAGCATTAACTCTCCAAACATTCAAAAGCCCAAAAAAGCGTTTCTTTTTTTTTGGTTAAACTATTTTTTAATCATTAAAGTGATATTTTATATTGTGTTTATAACATTATATGAGAAAAATTTCATTTAAAGATTTTTTGATAGGAAAGAATATTTTTTTTTAAATACCCAATTTGGGTAGGAGCTAATAGGAAAAATAAAGAAACTTTGCAAGTCTTGTCCTAATATATAGAGCTATTTATTATTAAAAAAAAAACATATTTGTGGTAGAGAAATAGCCAAACTGATAGAAGTGAAGCCGAGACTCTAATCCTAATGGTTGGCGTTAGCTAGCTAGATGGTAGTGGTGCATATTACTCACACAAAACACTTACCCAATGTGATTAGAACTACAAAAATTTGCTTTTAAAAATCTTCCAGAGATAGCAGAGTAGTTCACTAACAAAAATAAAAAGATCACATATATACCTTAACACGGCTTTAACATAAATATGAAAAAGGCAACCATGTAACTGCTGTGTGAGCGGCTCGTAGTGCAGTGAAGTGACATTTGTGACATTACTGTGGATTAAAAAATAATAATTTTAAGATTTGCAATAAAATCCCCAAAACCGTAACGGAATTATCAAAATTCCATATACTCTGATTTTTCCTGATGCTAATAATTAACATATAAATCCTCCCCAATTAGTGGCCATGTTGGTTGTAGTCAATTTGTATGAGATAGGAAACTGCAAGAGAATATGAAATTAACTGCAATTAAAAAAAAAAATATTGAAGGATTCTTTTAGCACAATACTGGATATAATTTCTCCAGATGTCAATAGGTAAATCATAAACAAGAGTCTATGAGAAATATCTGTCAGTGTAGCTTCCCTATGTAATTTCTTATTTTCCATGCTACATTTCTTCTGGAATACTCCGAACAATTAGTCATAAATGAGTATTTTCCAACTCTACAAGAACGTTTTGTACATTAAAATCTTCCATGGTCAATCTGTACTAGATGATGGATTGCTTTCCTATGGAAATAACATAGCTTGCAAATTTTCAGCAACTCATTATATACAATAGTTACAGTGGGGTTACTTCACTGGTATGATTCCTTACAAAAGTAAGAAGAAATAAACATCACAATCCAACCATAAAGAAATTTTCATTCCAGAAGAACGTAAACAATGACTTTCATTAATACATTAATAGTCAAATTTTTTGTATCTTGTTTTATGATCACTAAATGGCCAGCCTGTAAAAATTTATCAGCCCACTTTTGATTAAAATAGAAATGTGGCTTTTTAATCAATCTTGATTAATTTAGTTGAAAATTCTCATTCATGTTTAATAATTTTGAGAGAAAATAGATAACTAGTAGTTACGTGTTGAATAAAGAAAACTATTGTATAGACATTAAAACAAGTTATTGTTAAACACAACTGTATTCATTTTTACTTACGAGGGATAAATCCACCACGGATAGGAATAAAAGGTATCCTAGGAGGCAGACCCCTGACAAAAGGAACTCCTCGAAAAATTCTAGGAGCAGCCCTAATCATCGGTCTCCCTCGAAAAATCTGTGGTCCTGGAAGCCCTCTTCTTATTGGCACAGGGACTCCACGTGCACGAATTGACACTGGAATATACTCGGGATCCTATAACAAATTTTGAAATAAGTTTTGCATCATTCTATATAACTAATAATTTATAGATTATGTTAATAAACAGCATATTATATGGCAAAAAGACAATACCTATACGGAAAAGGATTTACCTATAGTTTTTGTATAAATTAATTTTCAGCACGGCTAGCGTACCGGAACACTCTGGGTTCCCTTACGAGGCACTGAGAGCATGCCGGTGCGGTCCCCTTTTGAGAGATGGGAGTGCACTCCCAGTCTAATTGAAACTTCTGTAGTGTCGATAAGTGTTTGTATAAAGGTTTGATTTTTACGTCAGTGCTTCAGAAGAGTTTGGAGAACATTGTGCCAGAGTCGTTTTTAAATCCGACCATCCCAAGTTAACTTTTGATGCTTCAACTGAAACAATGCTTCAGGGAGTTTTATATTTTGTTTTTATTTTAGTTTGAACCACTTTACGCTGCAAAATATCCGGTAAAAACAACGATCATAAAAATAAACTAAGCTTTCTGAACTAACACAAGAATAAACGATAACTGTCCTATTAGAGTGAATGAACCAACTCAAGGTGGGAACAGACTATTGTAAATATGAGTCATTGACAAAATGCTTGGACGCCCGGAAACCTAATGTGTCATCTTAAGATTGTAGTAAACAAATGTCAACTAATCTCAGCTATAAATAGTCTCAGATGTGACATGCATTATCTATGTATGCATTTACATTATCGATTTCTATCGTTTTGTGAAACACATGACAAAAACAGAAACAAACATACCGAGCTAAAAATTGAGTGGTTAATTTTAGTATGTAGTATATTTTAGTAGTAGATACTTTAGATTTGTATGTAAATTTTTTTTCTGTCTCTTTTATTGTGTTTTATTAATTGTCATACAATATTTTATCATTTGTATTTCTTCTTTTTAATTGTGACTTGATAAGTAAAACAATATTTTAACGTCTAATACACTGCTTTGATGTGCTCAATAAACCTGTATACGTTAGAAATGAAATTATTGAGATGAAAACAAAAGGGCACGATAATTAGATGATATGACAAACTATGCAATCCGCTGCTGTCAGAGGCGGAAGTTAACAAAGAAACATACAGTAGTTTAATGAGATCGCCAATATCGCCGCCGTGTTGAATGTGTTAATAAGGCAGGTGACTATCAAATCGTTGACGTTACAACCAAGGTGACCGTTAACGCCAAGTTTGATTGTTTATATCTACACTGCACTTTGTGTTTAGATACATAGGTGAATCAAACTCAATGTTTGCTGTATTTACAAACCGTATTTTTGTACACAATCTTATATTTAGATTAAAAGTTTCAAGACTAAAATATATCTTGGATAAATCTGTCTTCACTACTCTTTCTAAGTTCTTGATTGTTTAACCATAACAAACATTTCTAATCAGTGACAGATCCCTCTAAAATGAAGTTTGTTAGAAATTTTCATTTTTTTTTTTGTCACAAGTTTGCTTTAAATTCCACCTTCTAAAACAATGGTTTCCAGCTTGGTAGGATGTACTTAACCCCCCTCCCTGTCATAATTTAAATGAGAAATGTCATTGACTGTTAATATACATATAAATAACATAATACAAGTTTAGTTACTGAACTAAACAGAAACAGAAGTCAAGACACCTCTTGTTTGTTGCGAGATTGCTATACAACTCCAGGATTTATAAATAAAAGGCTTTTAAAGAAAAATGTGAAGGTATCACACAAATGTCTATCCATTTACCTGGAAGTAAGTTCTATACCCAGCAGCGTATCTTCTAGGTCTTTCTACTACTTCATCAAATTCTTCATAACGTTCTCGGCCACTTCCTCTAGATCGTCCACTTTCTCTTTCTCTGCTTTTACTACGAGTCCTTTTACGTTTTTCTAATCTACTTTCACGTTCATGTTCCCGGTCCCAGCTACCTCCTCGTGAGGAATGAACTCTTTCTGTGGAACCTAACAAATATTAATTATTAAAGTTTATAATTTTTAAATTATTAATAATATTTTGACACTAATAATAACTTGACATTTGAGTTGTAAAAAAAGACTATCTCACTCCCTTTTAAAAATATTCTAAATTTGGTTTGCTATCAAGACCAACAAACAATACTCTTACTACTATCAGATTATACAGTAATGAGCTAAATTTCACTTCATGCAAAGTCCACCATCTTCAAGCAAGCTAGACCACCACATAACAAGGGTATGACTCATATAATGGTTTGACCTTCTTTTAACATGATTTTTTAAATACAATGGAGCCAAATGGGTTGTTACTCAACCTCACAGGATAGTCTTCTTTTTTTTGTTTATTTATATTCGCGACATATATTAATATTTTTTTATAAATCTGTCTTGGATATAATTACTTGTAAAATATTGCCAAGAAGCAATAGTTTCTGTAGTTGATTGTATTTATTGTGCTTACAAGGGGGAGGGCTGTGGATTTGTCCTTGTGTTTTTTTTACAAAAACAAGATATTGCTACATATTAATGGTAAAATAAAAACAAAAAAATCCAGAACTGGGGAAGAAACTAATAACTGTCTGTTATTAAGTGTCTGTATACAGGACAAATTTTAAATTATTCAAAATGTATAATATTTGTGACACAATAAATATTACATACAGAATACTTTGTGTTAAATATAAGAAAAATATTTGGCTGTGACTAAAATGGGATCTTTTTCACATAAATCCTTCCCAAGGTCCACGTAGTTTCTGATCTAGTTACCCTCTGCTAGCCACTTCCTTCATCTCCAAAAGTTACACACACTCTAGCAACATGTCGCATTAGAATTCAGCAAGCCTTTTCTAGCCAAGTGCGTTATCGGTGCGAATCCTTGTAAAACCGCGTTTTTTTTTACACCGCTTGCAGAATACTTTCGGGCAATAGTGTAAATGCGTGCTGACAATAAATTCTCGACGTCAAACTTTAATAAATCCTTTTAAACCGCGTTATAAGTTCGAGTGCCTTTGTCTTAGGTTAACCGCGTGTTACTAGCATTGCATCAGAACATTAATTCCTTTAACCGCTTGAAGGAATAAACATTTAATGATTAAAGACGGTTTATCTTGTTATAAGTGAAGTAAAGTTATTAAATTAAAGCTTAAATGAGTTGTAGTTTATGCCACTCTTCGAGAAACTTCTTTCATCTCTGCAAGATTCCAAACAGGTCTGTTGCGTCGAACGACTCACCGCTCTACAAGAACCGCATACAGTTTGATTGGTAAGTGGCTTAGAATTAACTGCTACTCAGGAAACTTGTGTTATCTCTCTTTTAATTATCTTTGGTGTTAAACTTAAATTCAGTGTCGTTTTTATTAATAAAGCAGACCCCATACTGCTCCAACAAAGCGTGGGTGGCTCCTCCGGACTTTATAGTGTAACCTCGTACAATTTGAACTACCCTATTGATTTTCTTATAATTCACATATTTTCTTTCTTTAGTTTTGCTACCAAAACTATACACTCATTATAAGTAAATAATGAGTAACTGAATAAATACTTATGAACTTACTTGCTGATGTGTTATGTTATTAACGCAGTTTCACAATAATTACTTACAATTGTAATTTAATTGTCAGTTAATTCAAGAATTTAGAAGCAACTTTAATTTCTTTCAAATAAATTATAGTAAAAATCAACAAAATAAATGTCACACATTAAATAAAAATTCTATTTACCTCTTTTTCGTTCACGAGATGGAGATAATGTACGATCACTTCGTCTTCTTTCTCTTTCATGATGACGATCTTCATGACGATGATGAGACTCACTGCGTTTTTCAGTTACCCTAATCCATAAATTATTAAATTTATTTATTACCTTATTAATATTAATAAAAGTATAGTGATGAATAGTAAATATTATTTTAGGTAGAAAAAAAAACTTTGAGGTTTTATGCCATCTTTATTTAATATATTCAGTGTACAGATAGAAGAGAAAAGATGTTTCTAAACTGTTTAGAAAATGAAATGTGGCAATAAATATATTGATGATCTGTCACAAATTGCCAAGCATGAATGGTTGGAGTAATTGACATAAATAAAGAAAGGCAATTCACATTGTAACAAGTAATTAATACATTATTCGAATGTAAATACATAAGTATATTTGAATAGTTCAGCCTGAAATATAGTAGAATTTGTAAAATTAGTCATCTTTAGGACTGGAAATAACCATCTTTGAACTTGGTCCATAATTAGTGACATACAATGCTCGCCTTGACTATGTGTTCAATGCACCTACCAGTGTAAAATAGACTAGGAGAAACACTTAACAATAGTATTAACTTTAAACTCAGGGTGAACTTCCTCAAGATTTTTATACTAATTTTGTACATTTGTGTATAGTTGATCTTTACTACTTCTGAACTTACACCTTTATACAAAAAAAAAGGCCAAGAAGCAAACAATTATTGTTTGTCAGCCCAATAAAGTTTAAAAAATTCTTCAACTCTAACACTTTTAAGGAAATGTTTATTATTTCACTGGTTACATTATTGGCCATAGATACTTGGTTTAGATGGGATAAGATTATTTTTTTATAAGTGTTCATACTTCTATGTTGCACAACATTTGTGTTAGTATTTTCCACCGCTTCCAAGAATTCGTACTTAAATTTAAATTCTTCTTGTATGCTAATATATACTGCTTCAACACTCAAAGCAGTTTTCCTTTGTCTTATGGTCATTCCTGTTTAGTGAGATCATTGTTACCTTTCTTCTACTCCTTTATGTTAAGGTATCAGCAATACAAGTTTCTGAGGTTCCCGAGTTATGTTCATAGCTGTTCTTACTTTCCTTTAGTCCAAATTTGAGGAAACCTATATAGATTAAATGGCAGATTCTAAGCCAACAGAGATTACAAACTTAATGAAATATAAAAATTTTAATAACATTGAAATTCAATGGTGATGTAATTAGTGTAAATACCAAAACATTTTTCTTTGGTGGTTAGGGCCATTTTCTTTTCTTGTTTCTTAATCTTTAAAAAATGATGATTAAGTCAGATATACCACTGGATATATGGTGAACTACCTACCATCTGTTTGTTTTAAAAGTTTGTGACTTCTGGGGGTTTTCTAAAAAGGATATGTTGTTATTTTTAGTTCTAAGTAAGACATTAATTCAGTGATTGCATCGTCTTAAATATTTCTAAAAACTGGTAAGCTACTATCAATTTAACGTTGAAATACCCTATTCACTAGCTCTTCGGTGGTCGGTGTTTCAGGATAAAATTTTAATTCTTGTCAGTGTTCAGCTTATTTTACTTCTTCAAGCCATTTTCTTTTTTAAGAAACAAATTATTTCGAAACATTCTATGACGACAGACATACTAACAAGCAATATAAAAAATATCTTTGGTGTTAGTAATAATTAAACGAAGTGCAATACATTAAAACAATCTTATATATAAATTATTAGGGGAAAAATATAAAAGACCAACCTTTCTTTTTCACGGTCATAGCTGCTATGCCTCTCTGGATAACGCCTGTCTTCTCGCCTGTGATATTCTAATTCATGATGCAAATCATTTTTGCTAGAATTTGGCCTAGAAAAAGAAACAAATTTAAAAAATTACAAACTTTAACTGTGATTTTTGTTTGTCACAATTTATTTGCTTTTTTCCCCTTTCTAATTTAAGAAGCTGATGGTGGCCTATAACTTCTCATTCTATCTACGTCTTGTAATGCTTCACTATTGCAAAGAACCTTTTTCTTATAATTTTATATAGTACATCTTTGAGTAATTTTTAGCTCTGGGAAAGTTAGCTTAGTGCTAAGAGTGCTGGGTTTCAAACATGTTAAATCTACAGTTCAAATCCGACTAAGACATCAAATTTTTAAATTTAAATCAATGAATAAATATTTGAAACAATTATTGTATTAACACCAATTGTCGTCCACAAAAAGTTTAAAAAAAAAATGTTGAACTTTATTGGATGAATAAAAACGTATCTTATTAATCATTGAAATATTGTACAAGATATATATGTGGAAAGTGTGAGCTAATATAAGGAATTTAAAAATCAGAATACTTATTAAACAATTCAACCGTAGGACTAGAATTTGACTGCCATTCCATGTGGTACTAGTGTTATATGCAATGGGAACTTACCTAATACTTAATGAAAATGCTACTTAAATTTAAAAACAGATGAAATTGTGTATTTTTTTAAAGCAATAATTTTAACAGATACTTAGATTTTCTTTTAAACAATTTTTTTGAATAATTGTTATACGGTTTATGTTTTATTCCTAGTTTAACTTTACTTCTTTATAAAATATTTATGCATAGATTAAAATAGAAGTTGACATCACAGTTTATCCTAACAATTACATGTTTTTAAAATTGTCTGAAAAGGCTCCAATGCAGATATAAATAGAATGACAGAATCTGTCACTGTGCATGAACATTGAATATAGCTGCAAGTTCCAGTTGAATAAGTAAATTACATTTAATAGATAACTATAATGTAGTGCCACCCTACTTAACAGAATTCTACATTAGCTATAACTAAGGCTAAGCAAATGGTAATTTTGTAATTTTAAAGGTTTTTTCCAGCCGCTGTATGTAAACTAGGAAAAACTTCTTGAGGTGGCTGACAATTGGGTAACAATCTTTAGGTGAACAATATTTTATCAGACATATTCAAATATTTTTTACCCAGCTTCAGTAATATTTGAGTACATATCTTGAGAATATTTATCTCGAAAAAAGCTATATTTTATTAAGTTTATTATATGTGTTAAAGCAAGAGTTTAATAGAGTTCTATTCAACAATGATCTAAGAGATATAGCCTCTCCAAGATACCAGTTATTTTTTATTTTACTCATGACAATTAATTTAACACTTTTCACTGAGATCAAGAAGATAAGATATATAACCCATGGTTATGCTTGAGGGCAAAAATTCTTTGTCCTTATTAAGTATAATCTGATAGGAAACTGTTTCTAAATTGAATTGATATAGGAAACTGTTTCAAAATTGAATTAGTATTAATGTTTATTATTTATTACAATTTTATATTACTTCCGACCAGACTTTTTGTTAACTAAAGGTCGTTAAATTGTTAACTTACACAATTGTTAACAACTTAACGACCTTTAGTTAATAAAACGTCTGGTCGCAAGTAATATCAAAGTGTAATAAGTAATTGATAACCAGCTCGTCATGAACAGCAACAAGTTTTTGATATCTACAGTTTATTTATAAACGAAGCAGTTAATAAAACAGTGTCTTGCTTGTTTTAGTAGTCTTAATTCAATGATCTGATTTAAAATTATAAAAGTAATGTGATTGACAAAGCTTCAGGTGTTAATTTACCAAACAAAGAAAATTAATAAACATACCTTTCAACTCTCTCTTTCTCAGCTCCAGCATAATATTTATTTCTAGTTGGAGAATGCTTAGAAGTACTATAACTTGGGCTTTGTGAACGTACTCTAGGCTCATTGGAATAGTAAGTATGAGAACTGTCTTCATAATGAGTGGGAGAGTTTCTACTATCTCGAGAATGTTCTTGTGACTTTTCATTTATGCTTCTTTCTGGAATAAGAGAGGAAAACATTAACTTGGACAGATTAAATTTATTCACAATTATTGGTTTATAGTTATGTTAAACACAATTTAGACATCTTACTCTAAAATAATAAACAGCAACACTTTGGTTAATCAAAATATAAGACCTGATTTCAGATAACCAAAATTTTGGAGAACAAGCAGATATATTTTTATGGTTTAAGCAAGGGAATTTAATATAATGTATTTTTTTACATTTGTTTATTAAAGCATTTGTATAAAGAAAATCATACATTTTAAAGGGAACAAATAAAAAATTTTTATACTGTTTAACACAAAATAAACAACCTGAAACAAAATTAGCTATAAACACTGAGATAGAGTGAAGTACAGTGGTCTCGCTATTCTGAACTATTAGGATTCTGAACTCAAGGAAACTTTGATCAGATTAGCAGAAATTTGTAAAAAGCGGATTTCAAATAATTAATCAAAATATCAACCTGTTAAGGTGTAAAGAGAGGGTTCATTTGCTAGTCTCATCTCAATACAGTATTGAAAGACCAGTGACCTTCGATGCTCATAGCATAGCCGGGCAGCGGGCGGTTAAAAACAGACTCATCAATCCCTTTCTTTACACACTCCTCCGTTCCATATTCCTCTGTGGAATAGGCTGATTTTCGGGACTCTACTGTATAGTCATGTTATTTCTGCAAAGAAATACTGTAGACAAATTCTACCCTCTAATATCATAAAATTAATCCCCAGTTGTCACATGATTTTTGTCTTCATCTCCTCGTGAGGGTTGCTCATAAACGTTTGAAATAACTACGCTATGTCTAGAAAACTTTAGGCTTTAAAAACCATTCTATACCGGGAAAATTGTTATTGAAAAAGTTTATAAAAGACTGAAAGAGTTGTTGGGAGCCATGTCTTTTAATGGTCTTGGTTTTGCTGATTTTCCAGTAATCGTTAGTTACTCCTTGGCATACAATTATCCTCTGTTTACCCTAATTGGAGCCTGAAGCTGATTTTCAGTTTTAGTGGCAATGGTCACTGTAGCCAACATTTTAAATTTAAGCTAATCTTGTCACGTTTGAATATTCCATATGTGGTGTAGCCTTGTATGGTTTTCAATAGACTGAAAACTTTTGTTTTAGTTTCTCAACATAAAAATTTAAAGCATTTAATAGTAAATATCTCATCAAAGTTGTGACAGGGTTTTACTGTAATGCAAAACAGATTCAGATCTAAGATTCTAATTTACTGAGTCTTATTTAGTTGGAACAATATGATGAGGTTGCTGCTATATATCAGCATTTGAATAGGGTTCATACAGATTTAAATTCCATTTATATAACTTACTCAATAAATGAATAAAAATTAGTTCCTAATACACATTTTGGTAACACTTATAGGAAATAGTCAACACAAGATTGAAGTTACATGATACAATACTTAATATAAAACAGTAATCATTGCTTACCACATTCATTGTGGTAGAGACAAGTCATTTCTGGCCTTGGTTTCAACTCAAACTGTGTTGCAGAACAGTTTTGGGGTCATTATGTTCATAAAGTTCCTCCATAACATTTACTTCAAGTCAAAGCCCTCTGCATATTGGGTGTTATTATTTTGCCAAATCCTGTATATTAATTACAACGCTTCCTATATTTCTTCTGTAGTTATAGACTTATGGCCAACACACAGACCACATAATGAATTTATGAGGTTTAGATTAATTTTTCAACATTAGCTTTCAATATAAATAGGATTAATTTTAAAACAAAAGATTCAGAGAAGTTAATTTTTTTCTTTACAATATTGATTGGAAAAAAGTTAGTAAAAGTAATAAGAGATGGTCACCAAACATGGTTTTGTGTACGAGATCGGCATGCGCCTAGCGGCGTCAGACAAAAACATTCCTTACTTTCTGAATAGCCCTCGTATTTAGCATTTTTTTTTAACTGCACTAAATATTCCTTTCTGCTTGCAAAATATTTCTTTCCACCAATCCAAACCCAGATGAAAAAACTGTTGGCCAGGGCTGAACATGATGGTTTGCAAAAATAAATCTAGAGCAGGAGTACTATAGGTTCCCTACTCCACCTCTAAGATATATAAATCCTATTCTATCACAGGCTGAGTTATTTTATGAAGAGTAAAAGTGGTTTTCCCTTTTAGAGACTGCTTTAAATTATTATATTAAAATTTGTAGTGTGTTAACATCAGGGTATTTTTAATGATACACTTGCATTATCTATATATTTCACCCAGTTTTTATTTAATTAAATTCCTCCTTTGGTTAGTAAACAGTTTTGTCTAAAAAAATAACACTACAAAAAATCTGAATAAAGCCAAGTTTTATATAGTTAATTGTTATATTAAACCTCACCTGAACTTTTGTCTGGATCAATTGCAACAATTCTACGATATTCATCAGAAGTTTCACCTCGGGACCTGTCATCCATAGCGGCAATGATTTCTTCTCGCATAAAAATAGGGCGAGATCCCTCATCTATTTAAAAATTACCCACAGAAACAATGTTAGTCTGGTTCTTTCACAGTTGTAAAAAATACTATTTATGGTTTGTGTAACTTATTTTTCATGATAAAAAATCAAAAAACAATAATAAAATTTAACTAAAAATTTTATAAGTATGAACAAATAATAGAACATAAAAGCCATGAATTAAACAAATTAAAATAAAAATAACTATTTTGTTCCAGCAGAATACAAACCAGGTTCATTGCTTGTGATGCCTGAATGCAAAATGTGGCAAATGTATAATAGAATAGACAAAAAGATTTAAGAAAAGGAATAGTAAGATCAATTAGAGAAAAAGGAAAAGAAATAAAGAATGTAAAGCTTATAGATTATGTGCGAGTTGTAAAAACTGAATTGTTTTAAACATCGACTTTCCAAGTGAACCCTTATCTATTTTTAATGTTTATGTAAAAATCCCCCCCTTTTGTTATCTTGATTACATACATCAATATTTATTACTAATTACTTGGATTAATTTACTGTGGTTTAATATTAATAAATAATACACACCACTTCTTAATCACATTTTTTTGTGGTTAGATATTTTTATATATTTCTGGTTAGAGGTTGTGTGTGTATTATTTATAAATACTTATTATTAGGATATTTTGATTTTTACAAAAAAAATTGGGAAGTGTTTTAAGCAGTCCATTATTTTTTATGTCTCTGTTTCAATAAAAAAGCATGTATCACAACAAAGTCAGAATTTAAATAGAATGAGGGAAGAAAAACAAGGTGATTTAGTCATTTAAAAATTGGTTTTAGCAGGTTTTATGCTTAAATAGATTTAGTTTCTCAATATTTTTTTAATATGGCTTACTGTTAAATTTAATTTTTGCTTGTTCTACATTCGTCCTTGGTTTGTAATAACACAACCATTTAGACAAATGTTAAAAAAATAGTATAGAGCAGTATTTTTAGGTCATTAACTGCTTGTAATATCTTTATTATTTCCAGTCCTGATGATATCACAAAAGATATTTAAACCAAAATTACAACTCTTTGCTTATGAAATATTGAAGACAAAAAATAATAAATGAATAAAAATCAGCCATTCAATTAATAATACTCTTAACACTGAGACAAGACCTCTCATTGTGGACAACTTTCATAATTTGAAAATTCTTTTCACATCCAGTTTTGTTTGTATAAGTAGTAATATAAAGGGATGTTGGCGTTCTATATCATGGACAGGGATTTATACCCTAAGGAAAGATTACCTCTTCATTATAATCACCATACATTAAAATAATGTTAGAAATACTATTCATTACTAAAACCCTTTAAGATCTATCACATTGTCAACTTATACAATGGGACACATCTCTCAAAATGGCCGACCTTAATAATCAAAAAAGTAAATGCTACTATAGGAAAATGTAACATATCAATATATGATCAAGTGTCTTAGTGTTTAAACTAGTACCTTAATTGAAGTTGGAATCAAATAATATTAATTTTCTTCTCCTGAAATTCATATTATGTAGTTGACAATATGAATTCAGGTAAAAAATCCTAAATCCAGGAAAACAGCATGTTTTTTGAAACTTGTGAAAAAGTTGAAACTCTGTAGTGGATGTAGTAAGCATTTCTTAAAAATAAATTTTATTCTGTGAAAATTAAGTTTAAATTGATCCTAATAAGTTCTACTGAGAATTGCTGCAACATATCGGACCATTTTGTTTTGTAAAATGACCTGACTCAAATCTTGTGTAAATTAAGACAGGCTAAACGAGCAGAGTTCAATACAGTTTGTTAATACATTTTGTGTGTTATTGGGGAATCAGATAAATGGCTAAATTTACAGATAAAATCTAGAATATGAAAATGGACTCTTTAATCATGAAGACAACTAAAACAATGTGAAATGTAATTACTGCAAAAGATGGAAGGTTTCTTTAAAACGTTTAACAGCGTTTTGTACTAACATGGCTGAAGAAAAATATGCCTCCCATTATAAGAAATAGTTTAAGCTTCAACGTTTCAAAAGACTTCAGTCAGAAAACTTACTTTGGAATGCAAATAAAAGGGCCTAAATGACTGGAAGATTGCATTGGTTTGGCAGGAAGAAGAAGAAATCATGAAAACAAACAAAATAAACTCCCAACAAATAATAATGGAGTACAGTAAAAAAATATTAAATTTCATACCAGGCAATATTATGAACTATGTAAATTCAACAGGTTTCTTCGTAGGTTTTCAACTTTTGTTACAAAAAAGCAACTAAAGGACTAGGCTATATAAACTGTTAATCTTGTGTTGGTTTTAATTTTAGAAGAAATCTTCACTTGATATATTTTCTTTAGTTTTTGTGTTTATGTATTTTACATTTACTGGTTATTAATGGACAGTTTTTAATTTTTAGTTGTAAAACTAACTGTTACATGTAGTATTAATTATGTTAAATTGATTACAAAATATATAATAATACAAGTGATTTAAAAAAACAACTTAAAAGACAGATGATATATGATTAAAAGTTGTTAAAAAAATTGTTTTAGTGATTGACGTTGTGCTTCTAATATAAAGCGAAGGAACAAGAAAGCATAGAATAATAAGAATTTACAAAGCAAAGAGAATAATCTGCATTAGAAACTTGATTGTCAACACGACAAGAGTATTGAATTTAAAACTTTAAAAGAACATGTGGAATGATAAGAACTATTGAAAAAAACAAGGGTAAAGAAAAATATTAATTAAATAACTAGAGAAGTAATAAATTATACTAAGGTTTTTAAATTTAAAATAAAATATAATTAATTTGAAAGTTTTACTCGCACTTAGAAACCAAAAGTAAAACAGTTTAGACACTTATATTTAAAAAGCAGAAAGAAGGTAAAGTATAACTTAATTTAATAGAAGAATGAAGATATAGACAACAGAAATAGCCTACCAGAAAATACAGAAATTATATGAAGAAGAAACAAGACATGCAGACAGGGAAATGAAAGATGAAGATAGTATATAGTCTACAAAAGCCACATTTTGTTTTAGGTCCATCTGAAATTATGGCAAACAAAGGTGCTTTTATTTCTTTTTTATATCTAATAAAAAAATGATTACCTTACCTTTGATTTTGAGAGGGGGCAAATATACCGTCTTGATTACCTGAAATGAATAATCATTCCTCAATAATTAAACCCTCTTTTGTTCTGTGTTGAAATTATAATATAAAACTTACATTTTAATTAGATATAACTTAAATATTTTTTACTTAAAAAACTGAGTTTTTGAAGAGATTTAGTCCTGTTTTCTGATTTTTGAGTGACAAGTAAATTTTTGAGGCTACCTTACTAAATAAAAAACTGTAGAAAAAAGAACTAATATCACTCATTACAAACTTTTTTAATACAAAATTTAATTATCTGGACAAAATCCAAACTAATTTTTATAAATAATTAAATATAGAAATAGATTCGAAGGTTTATATGAAATTTATTTAATTTGATTTTAGAGATGTTAAAATGGTGATAAAATCAAATTAAAAATTGCTTAAATTTATTTTCATATAAAAATAGAAATTACAATTTTTGTTTATAATAAATAGAATATTTACCAAACAAACCATCAATTTAAATTTGTAAATATTTTCATTTGTACATGTAACACCAATTTATAATTTTGAAACCAAAATGAAAAATCCTAGTAAATTTACTTCAAAAATTAATTCTAAAACCGAATTGCAAAACTCTCTCTAGACATTGTAATAAACAAATATTTTATGGGAAGTATTATTTTAGAAAAAAATAACAAAACCTTTAAGCCAGTTAAACTTAAGATGCAGTGTTTAATTCAGTAAACTAATGTAATTAGCTAAGCACTAATGAATTTTCTTTTAGCATTTGTCAAAAGCAACAGAATTTTTAAAACCATTAACTTTAGGACCTAAGGTTTTGACAAACCAACAGATGCCTATTGTTTGCTGCACAGATTACTCTCAACAGAGTGTGAATATGACTCATGCAGGCAAAATTGAAAAACAAACAGGATATTGACTGTTGTTGAATAATCTGAATTAAAGAAACTAGACAAGTGGAACAAATTAATGATTTGACTTCATTTTACCAATACACAAACTCCCTTTTCAGATATTATAAAAGAAAAAAGTTATAATTATTTAAACAGATTATGGGAAAAAACTTATGGATTGGATGAAATTTAAAATACTGTCTGTAATGTGCTTGCTAGTAATAACAGGAGAAAAATTTCTTGTGACTATAAAGCCATTGAACAAAGAAGTAATAATCATGATCAAAGTATGATGAAGAAAAAAAAGGATTATTCTAGACTTTTGCTTAACAAAACATTCATTCACAAAGCATAAATAAATGTTCTTAGCAGATAAATATAAGCCAATATTTATACCCTGTTCTAATGCTAATAGAACTCGCATACACCAGAGTCGCTTGTGATTATATGTTTAAAGTGCTGTAATTATGAAATATCTATAAATTACACACTAACAATAAAAAATGATTTGAATGAAAGAACTATTCAATGAATAGTTTCACGAATTTATGGAATAGATGAAGAAATTCTTTAAGTAAAGAATGTCTTATAGAATTTTATTTGGCATTGATTCATGCACTAGGGAGGACAGAGCCGTCCTTAGGGTGGAGCAGCCTCTCGAGGCCTCGTGATGAGAAAGGTCTCACACTAGAAACAAAGTAAAAAGTGTTGGTTGAATGACAAAAATATAATGTACATGCCTAAAATATCTGGCTAGTTAGCACGCAATATGTTAAATTATTGCTTAATGAAAAAACCTAACGAAAACGTCGCAACCAGAAGAATACAAAACATTGTTTGATAGCGATGACTTTTCAACACTGGTAAAGGTACAAAACAAAAATCATGTAAATAACTGGTGAATCACTGACCTGTTTTGAGATGAAAAGATTTCATCATGCTTTAAACATACTTTTTTCACTAGAATTTTAAAACATTTTCGCGGGAGACAAATTTTTTAAAAAAAGGCCTCACAAAAATGTTTTGCTCCAAGGCTTGCATTAGCTAAGGACAGCTCTGCATGAGGGCAACTTGTATCCATAGAGGGTATATTAAATGTAATCGGTTTCCTTCAAATGTAACCCAATTATAGATTAATATAGAATGCTCACCTTCATTTAAAAAAATCCACTAAGGCAATATACTATCTTTGATGCTGAAACCCTTGAACTGGGAATATTTGTAACCTGTTAATGGCTAACTGAAAGGATTATTATGCGTTAACATACCTTAAAAAAAAACAGCTACATATATACACAACAAGGTATTTGTTTGTTTTTATCTACAATAAGACATTGTTAGAAATAAAAACAGTGTTATGCCACTTTGTGAAACACCATGCTCTAGTTCCCATATTATTTTATGAATAAAAAAAATACTCAAATATATATCCCATGCTTTTAAACTCATTATTTAAAACTTCTATCCTCCATGGAATTATTGCCTTTTCAATTTGGAACAATTAAAGAACTATTGCTTAGCAAGAAGGCATTTCGACTAACAAGACCCACTGATAAATGTCTGTCTGAAACCACACTGTTTCTCAATAAGATTATTTCCTAAGTATCGATAAACGTGTTAATTTTCTACCTGCTTTCAAGAAGCACATGTAAAGGAAACTGGCCAGTAGCTGCTAGGACAGGTTTTGTTAATCTTATTTAAGAAGAGAAATTATTATTTCAAACTAAGCATTGGAAAAAAATGCTCAATAAATAACTGAATGTATTAGCCCTCAAGATTATGAGAGATATTTAACGGGTTGTAAAATGCTGACAGGGCCTGGATCAGAATTCTTCCTTAACAAGAGCTGATTCCAGTTGATAGAAAGGATGACAAAAATAAATTAGAATCTTCAGGTGGTCTGACAGTGAAATGAGTTACTTATTTCTTAATTTTAAAGCCAGCACTCTAAGTAGAAGTAAGAATTTTGTATGGGTATTCACTTTTTAGTTAATTGTAAATAGAGGATTTACCTGAAAAGTGGATGAAGTGCATTTACTACAAGTAGATTTAGTAGTGTGTTAAAATTTTAAAGATTCAATTTTCCAATCTTCCAAAATAGTAATGGTAAATCTATTGTCCAGATTAGCAAAGGAAAACAATAATACAGGTGAGTTAATAAACTATCCTTAATAAGCTCTAAAACTTGTAGCCATCTCAACAATGTTTGTGTTCAGTTAAATAATTACCAAGACAATTGTGTTGTTATTGATATAATATTTGTTAATGTGTTGGGATATAAAGATTTAAATGTGGAAAGCAAATATTGTTGAAATTGTTGCTTGACTGAGGGAAAGCAAAGAGCAAACCCACCTTTTTAGGTATTTTTACACCCTTTGAGTAAATAACGAAATAAATATGAAACCCAAATATCAATCCACACAACTAGCCCGTTAGATCAATTGTTACCAATCAAATTACTGAATATCTCTGAAGGATAACTTGCATTGTCAATTATTTTCAATGCTTTCAATGGAATAAAATAGTTGTTAAATATTTATAAATGGTTTTAAATTATCAAAACAGTTTTTATAGACATGAGATAAATAAATATCTAATCATTACTTTGGAAATCAAAATAGGAAGCTTTATGAACTAATGGCCTTTTTCATAGAAATTTTCAGTTGACATTGACATATTGGTCCTTAGTCTTCAAATGGTTTACTGCTACTCTGTTCAAATGATTTTTAAAAGCATTTATTTATATCATCTTTGATATTTATTTATAAAGGGAAATCTACAATAAATCGCTTAGCATTAGACCAAAAGTCATATTTTATTTTTAATGCATTATACATATTTATTATTTCAAGTATTTCAAATAATTTGCTTGCTGGACCGCTCCAAGCACAAATAATTTAATCAGCAATAAGTTAATGAGCTTGTCTATTGCATGTTCTATAATATATAAAAAATAATAATTGAAAGGAAATAAGTACACACAGATAGAGTAAACAAATCAGGAACTGAAATTATAGAGAAAAATACCTTTTTCGGGTTCACTAAGTCTCAGCTGAATATATCAATCAAAACAAGTGCCATACACAAGATGCATAAATTCAACCCTCTAATTATAATTTATAAAAGAAATTAAAATAGTTCAATATAATATCAAATTAAAAGAAATAAAAAACTATGCAACCAACTATAATACAAGACAATAATTTGCCTCTATGAATTAACAACTGAAATTTCTTTTTTGTCAACATGCTACATACAATATCATTTTCTTTAAGCAATACAGATCTTATATCTTACAATTTCACTATATAAATGAAATTGTAATTAACCTGAAATACCAGGTTTCAGATTTTTTCTAAGATTTTTTAAAGATTTAAAAATGCCTATGGTTTTACTATGCAGCTTTAGAAGGAAGGACAACTGTATTCAAATTTTGAAATTCAACAAATATTAAGTGGATAAATAAATACGTTAGAAAGAACAAATTTGGATTTCGGTTTTTAAAATATCTGTGATAGTGTAGCATAGAAAGCTCAAGTCATGCTCAGGCAGGAAAAAAGTTCAATTTTGTAATATTAGATATCTACTAATAATCTACATAATTTTTCCTGACTTTAATTTGTATGCACTGGAATTATTTTTTTTGCTGTCATTACTATAGAGATAGTGTGCTGAATTATAACACTATTTTGCCTAGGGCTTTTCTGCATAAGAAAGGTGGTCATTGCCTTCTATTGTCTTTCTATTCACAAATCTATAGTAATGGTGGACCTGATGAAGATATATAAATTAATACAACTTTCTGCTATCAATGTGTTATGTTCTTGGGACTTTCGTCACAAAATTCAAAATTAAAACCTAGAAATCTTTAACTTTGAACTGAACAGCTACTTATAGTTACTGCATTCAATAGCAAAACCTAGTTTTCAAAAGATAAAGGCAAATAGCTGCCAAAAAATAAAGAGAAGATAAAGCTTTATAATACAAACTCCTACAAATTATTTTTTCAAAGAGTTAACATTGCTCATTCTGTTATACTAAAGTAGGCAGGTCATAAAGCCAGGAATACTAATACAAATCTTTTAATAAGCAAGAACGAATCATTAAGACTGTATAAATAGTTGATAAAATTTTAAAAATAGGAAATTTTTTTAAAAGGTTTGAATTGCATCCAAATGACAAACAGGCAATAGTGAATTATAGTTAGCTACTGAAGATAATGTAGATAGAAACATGTTACTTACTCTTTAGTAGTGTTCAAAATTTGAAATTAAAAAAACACATCTGATCATTAATTTCAAAATGAATAAGAATTGTTACCCTGCATATTCTCTGATAGAAATATTTTTTTTTATAGATTTTGTTTGCAAATAACAATCACAGAAATCCCTTTAGTTAGAAAACCTGAGGCCTTTCAATGCCTTTATTGAGACAATATTATTGTATAATCTAGTTGAAAAACGTCTTATTATTTTTGATAATTTTATATTATATCACATCTTTTGTAACATATAAGTAAAAAAACTGTTTTATTGTTTTAGACTTTATTTAATTAAAGTAAACCATTTTCTCTGCTACATTTATGAATATCATATTCACATACAGAATTATTGTTTTCAAAACAAAGTAAGAGATAGTTCTAGAGTTTGTTGGCATCTGCTAACAAAATTTCATTCATATTTTTATGATGTGGAACAAAATTCCTCAGGTATCAAATTCCACAGAAAGTTTAAATTACTGGTATGGTACTAATGCAACTCAGCAAAAAAAAAATTTAGAAATTAAACTAAAAACGTGGTAAAAATTTCAAATAAAAAAGTGATAGAAATGCTCTATACTTAAATCAGCTGACTATTGTCTTACAGATGTAATAATAATGCATCTTTATTTCGTTAACTAAAAATTTACAACATTGCCTAAAGCATTTGAAATTAAAACAAATGTAATTCATTAAGTAACAGGTTTAAATCACTTACAGAAATCTTGCATAGTTATTACTGTAAATACTCTTATAATACCAAATATATCCTACATCTCATCCTTATAAAGTATTTACTTGCATGAGAATAGTGTTATTTGCATTAAGATACTTCAGTTCAACATAGAACCAAACGAGACGAATTTGCTAAAAATAATCTGTGAAGTATCTGAAAGACATACTACATCGAGAGTGCAAAAAGTAAGATTTCAAAATCTAGAGCATGAGAAACAATGATTCCGAGCATTTTACTCACTTCATACACATATAATAATTTGCTTGAGTGTTTGCAACTTTGTCAGTGGATTGACAGCATACATTTATAACTGCTGATTAGAGAACTAACTATATATTCAATGATATTATCAGCAACATTTGAAGTTCTTGTGAGAAGAAAATTGTGTCATGCAGATTTTTTTCCGAAACAATAACATTAAAAATGACACAAGTTACCAATAGTTTCCACATAATACGATTTTCACCTATGAGCCCTATATATGTATAACTTTCTGATAATAGTTCAACTTGTAAATTACAAACATTTTATAATAATTTTTTTAAATGGATTGAGTAATCAAGACCCGGTAATTCATCATGAAATACTCTTATGGCATTTTGGTATTAAATCAGTGCTTTTCAACCTGTGGGTCGTTCTCTTTATAAAATCAACAACCAGAAGGTTACTTTCAAAATAAAAGTACCCTAAATCAAATACATTATTTAATAAAGCAGCTTAAATAATGAAATGGATAATTGAAGGTTATATTTATTATTCATGTGATAGTTGCAACTGTTTCTTTTTGACCCATTTTCTCTTCTCAGATTCATTTTTGAAACACACAGAATTCCCTTTTATTTGAGCCATCGACAAAAAAGTTATCTCACATAAGTAGGAGAACGTAAATTGAATCGAATGCTTCAAAACCTCTGTGGTTGTGGGTATTCTGTTTAACCCAAAGGTATCTAAAATGACAGACTTGAATTTCAAGTGCAACATTTCATCAGGAGATAATTCCAACAGATTAATTTTAGATCGGTTTACAAAATGGCCTTGCATTTAAAAATCGATGGTCTGTAGCTGCATTTAAAAATCGATTAATGGTCCATTTTCATGCAGTATATTTTTAAAGTTTTTGTGCCAGAAATGGCAATTCTTTATCCAAATTCTGCAGGACAATTTTCATGTCAGGTATATATATATCATTTGATGTTTATCTCAGGGCCTACTTCTCCAATATGAAGAAAATTAATCATATGGATAATGATCACACGTTAATTTTTTCCATGAACAGATACCTTTTGTCCTTGGTAGTAATTACGTTCTCATATAAGCCTTAGGATCTTTTTATTAATAGAATTTAATGCTTGAAAATCTCAGGAAAAAATTCATTTTTCAAATCCTAGGTCACAGATAAATTTAATATATTTTAACCAGTTCTTCTATAAATACATCAAAGTTCAGAACGCAGTTAAAAAACACTAGTAGGTACACTCCCTTTGATAACCACCTAACTTCCTTATGGTAAAACAAATTTTTATGCATAACACCAATATCTTCATAATTTTTTTAAAAATAAACATGTACGTAAAACCCTGGCAATGAAAGGAAGCAATAAATACAACAAGAGTTTGGCATCATCGCCTTTAGTCTGGTAATACAGCCGTTTTTCGAAGTAGTCATGGATTTTGCTCCATCATTACGAATTCCTACGCACTTCTTCCAATCGTTTTCCAGTTCTTGTCTAGTTTCAAGAAACATGTTATATAAGCACTGACCTGTTGCAAATGTAGGAAGAGCTTTACACTACCTCTTCAACCAGTACCTCAAAACACACAAAGATACAAACTGTGTACAGTCCACAGGATCCAACGGATCAAAATCCTTTTTTATTATGATTCGTATGTAAATATTAATAGCCTAATCACATATACTGTGTTAAATGGTAATATTAGAGATAGGTATACTTTTGAGTTTTTCGATCTCCTGTTTGCCAAACATAATCTCTGCTGAATCTAATGTTGCTGATAGAATTAAAGGCACTCACATGAAGTTTTGCTGCTTTAGCCACATTAAAAGCTATTCAGTTACTAGCTAGCAAAGCTTTTTAATTTAGGTTGAACATCCTTACTACATCAGTTTTTTTGATGATTAGCGTTCATCACTTCTCTCAAATAATAATTTTTTTTTTATTTGAATGCTTAGTAAGAGCTGGCTTAGTAAGAGTTGGGTGTTGTTATACTATCGCGTGATAAAGTTTCAAAACAAATTACACACCATGGCATATTTTCAATAGGTAAATTAGAATTTTTAATACATGTCATAATATAGACACATTTTCTTTGGCTATCTTTCATGACCATTGCTTTCAATGGACCTTGAAATTGATGGTTGTGGTTGAAAAGATGGTTATCTTTTCAGAAACTTATATATTTTTTATAATTGTAATCAAATTATTGACTGCTATGACCTTCACATGGTGTCCATCTCTTTACCTACCCTCTTTGTGCTCATTACAAAACACTTGTACTTGCTAAGGGAGTGGGCAAGACGCCACGAAAAAGGTTGAAAAACACTGCATTAGAATATACTGAGACAAGCCTCTCAAAACAAATAAAATGTTTGAAAACTTATGAGTGTATAAATATGGTGATTTATTTTTAACATCATTAGAAGCAAATTAGGATTAGATTTGTTAGTCTATAATTTTAAAAATAATCAATTTTAAAGGTCCAATATAGACTAAATTAAATGCTTGTTGCGTTATTTAGAATTGTTGCAATTTCTAGATAAGAACAAAAGTTTTAATTTGTTATTTAACACACTAATATTTCCACAATAAAAAAAAGGAAAAAAGTGGTTTTCACATTAAATGTTTTGGGTTGTGTCAGTTTTCATCAGTATTGATACATCTATAGCTTTTATAATCAAATAACAACCAATTTACATCAGGTTAAACCTCTGCATTACACTTCATGATTTATCATCATCAGAGAATATGACTACAACGAAGTTACAAAACTAAAAGAACAACAGCCTAAGATTATATGTATGAGCAGGACATTGATATTTTCTTTACAATCCTAGGCCTCATGAAGAAGATATCTAATTAACTTTTGAAAAGTAGGTGTATAATTGAAACAACTACTAATTGACTCATTGATCAACTGTCTTTCTTAAAATAAAAAAAAACCGTGCTGTGAGTGCATGCAAAAACATCACAGAAATTTTAGTAGATTTAGTGATGTAATGTACATTTTAGTTCATTGACATTACATACTCTAGCAACTTTGTCACCCAAAATTAACTTTAAAAAAGTTTAATTTTATATTAACTTTATAAATGAGTTATTACTTAATTATTGTTAATTACTGTTAACAGTATATTGATAATTAATAATTCTATCTTGAAATTTAAATTCCAGGAATTTCTATGTAGCATTTTGGGGCATCCATATCTCTGGAGCATGAATATTGACAAAATCTTTTCCTAACTGTAGAAGGAAAACAAAAAAAGCATTTTCAAATACATGTTATATGATTTCTTTTCTTGTTTTAAAATACAAAATTAATAGTCTTCTCTACTGATAGAATGCTCTGTTCTCCCCAACCCATCACACATTTTTTTTTATATAAAACCAGATAATGGTATTTTAGCATCTATAAAAGTAGGATAATTTTTAGAAGATACTGTATTTATTTGTTTATTAGTTGTACCTACTATATAATATTTAGAAACAAAAATTATAATGGAATTTATTTTGAATTCTCAAAGTAGCTACCTCACTCAAAATACATCAAAATTGTTCATTCAGGCTTTCAATACTCTTCTTTATTACAATTAGATATAACTCTTACAGACTCTTTGTTTTTAAGGCCATATACTGAGGAGCATTGTCAGATTTAGAGAACAAGTCTTCCTTCCAATTTCAATTTACAAGTAGCTTGTTAAGCCAAGAAAAATAGAAAATTCTGTAGATGAAGTAAAATTTACAATGGTTAAGAGAAGATCCTGCCTTGGATTTGCATAAATTTGCACTTTAAATAAATTTATCAGGATACTGGCAAGCATTTTACAGGAAAATGTGAGTATCCAGAGCCAGAAAACTTCTGGAATATGTACGGAGCACTTATGGAAAACAAACAGATATTCACTTTCCATTGTTGGATTTGTGATTATTGAAATTCCTGAGAAAAATACAGTCACAGAAAATCTGAAAGTTCCAACTTCAATAATAAAATAATTCTTGTAATGTAATGTTAGGCATGTTGATGATGGGAATAAACTACTGTTCTTCGCAGTATGTAAACAGAAAATAATGCTGAAAGAAAAGCTTCACTCATGTGATAAGTGAGAATGCAGGAAAACAATTGGCTGTACATGCACACATGAAAAACCATGTAATTTCATCGCCTTGGTGACCTATTAGGTCAACCATCTACATTGACGATTGACAACTTCCAAATTCATTTGATAGACAAAGTAAAAAGAAGATAAGAGAATAGAAGTCTGACACTGTTGGGGTTTCAGGTAGAGTAACAGAAATGCTAGAGCCTTACTAATTTTTATCTCCAGTTTTCCAAGATTTACCAGCAATTCTGTAGAAATGACATCAAGCAGACAAATGAAGAAGTTTATCATTTGTCAGAAGTGAAAATTGATTCGGCTGTATGAAAAATTAATCTCAGTAGATACCGTAGCCAAGAGGTTAAGAAAAATGTCAATTTTGAATGCAAAATGAATGGGAAGTGAAAATTATGCAAAGTAAGAATACCATCTGACAAGGACATTGACAGTGATGAAGTGTCGAGGTGATAATGGCTAAAACTCCCTTAATCATATTTGGTCGCAATCGGCATATTGCAACTACTTTAAATCAAGTAGTAAGAGTATGCATTTGAATGTTAAAGTTTTATAGTAATAATAGAATTCTGAGGTAGACTTTTTACAATATTAAGAAATCACAGAATATATGAACTATAATTTTAGCTGCTCCTTTAGTAAGAAAAGTGAGACATTTTTAACATAAATACGACAATAATTGTAAAACCCATTTTAAGATTGGTCTCTAAACTTCATTACAACATCCTTTACAAAAAAATAAAAACCTATGCCTAGTAACAAAAACAATTTACAAATGATTCTTCATCAACTAAATTGACAATACCTAACACCACAATACAATCACTATTATTATTGATAGATGTAAAAAAGTTTCTATCAATGAATTTGTTTTTGTCTGATATCGAACTTTCTGTTAAACCTAAAATGTATTTGTTTTCGTTAAAGCTGCTTCTATATATAACAATAAAATTCTTACATTTTAAAATGTCATTAGCTCCTTAAATTCTATTGGCTTTATACAAAATTTAATGTTTTAAACTTATTTAAAATTAAAAATATTTAAAACAAATTAGTTATTTCGTACTGACATTCCTCATAACACAAAATATGCGTTTAATTTCAATTATTTGGAGTACAATACAACTTTATAATGTAATATTCATAGTGAATTCCCAATAAATATTTGGGGGAGAGGAAATTATTTACATTTAATACAAAATAAATAAACAATACAATTCCTATATCTGTAAAAGCAATTTAATTAAGATGACTGCATCTTCAAAAGAAAATTATGTAATTAATCTTTAGAGCATTTTCAATGTGGTTAAATTTTGTTTTAATTTTCATATTCTTATAAAAAAATTAATTTTTTGAGTAAAAATATATTATGAACAAACAATATAAACAACACAAACAAATATGTTTGTAGATTAATGCTGACACTGCTTTCTTAGGTGAAAAATTGTGCTAAAGATGATAAATACTTCCTCTGATATGAACCATGTATTCCTAAATAAAACTTTCGGTCTGCCAAGATTGATAATAAAACAGGACTTAATCTGATACCATAATGAAAATTAACTTTTTATAAATAATTTGGTAAAAAACGATAAATTTTAAAAAAATATCAATACTATTGTTTTACTGTGCATTTTGAAATTCAGTAAATTCATGATTTAATCAATTATTTTTTTTTCTAACTAATTGTGTTTGACATTAGTCAAACTATGAAGTCTGTACTCATTTATAGCCAAATTGCTATAGTACAAATGAAATATTCAATTAAACCAATTTTCCAATAAACTTAGGTTTTACTGTATTTCAAAATATAAGATTATTTTCCATCAAATAATCTTTGTGAACATAAAACGATTAAAATGGTCACAAGAACATTTCGTAAAACGTATATTATACATAACAAATTTAATATTGAAAATCATTTGCCAAAACATTAAAAGATAATTCAAAATATAAACAAATGTGCATTTATAGATCATATGCATCAACTTTAAATGTAAAATCATGTCAAATTATTTAGTTTCTTGTTTAAACAAAAATATTATTAATAAATAGATTTACCCAAAAATATTATGAAAATAATCTGAAATAAAAGCTGATATTCTTTAAATGATTTATTTTTATATTTAATTTAAAAAATTATGGTAGTTCTTAATGGTTGTAATTACCACAATTTTTAGTATGCAACTGAATTTAGTGGACGGTTTTCAAAATTAGTAAAGTTTTATTTAAAATCAGATTACACTTTTAGTTACAGTTTTTTTTGAAAATTTTAAAGATATAAGTTTTAAGAAATTTAAAATAAAAATGTGTATTAAACCAAAAATAAACAAAGCACTTGTTCATAATATTAATAGCGTTCTTTAAAGTTGTTTTGCTGTACTTTATATTTAAAATCTATGAAGTGTTATAAACATTCATTTGTTATTAAAATGTTGAGATCAATTGGCACAAAAAAAAATTTATTTCAATTATTAATGCCAAGTATATTTAATGTAACAATTTTAAAATAACAATAAAATGGTATTTTTATAGTTTGAAAACTTTTAAAGGAACATAAAATTTCAAAGATATTGTTAAATACATACTGCAAAATCCAATTATTACCTTTTTGTTTTAAATTTATTCTACCATGACTAGAATTGCTCTTGGTTTGATTGTCACATATCATTTTGTATGCAAAATCAAACCACATTAGAACATTAATTAGCAGCATTACATTTTTCTAACACTATTTTTAAATTGCAGAGAATAATGAATGGAAAAATTAAATAAATAAAATTCAAAATCCTGGAAAGAAATAGAGAGACAGCAATTGGACTGATTATATATATATATATATATATATATATATATATATATATATATATATATATATTTACATGCGAAAAGAGGTTTACGAATTTTAAAGAAATATAATATAGATATTGGAATGAAAACTAACACATTAAAGAATATATTAACACTAGTTGCCATGTCAGGGCAATTGACCCGACAGCCCAGCAGTCTGAAACGAATACTATTGGGTCACTAGGTCCAAAGTTGTTTTCTAGTAACATTTTATGTTTATTCGTACTATTAAACCGGTGTTGCTACTTTTGGAGAAATGAGTGCACGGTATAAAACAACAAGCTTCACACTACTTACAGATATAAATATGATGGTTTTTGTTTCATAGATAAATGCAGACAGTATTATATATATGATGTTATTTTAGGAATTATTAGTTGGGATTTATGGCCCCACACACATATTCCTTAACAATTTTAGTGAAGTTGAGTAGATTGCACAAAAGCTAAAAAATAAGTCTTGTGGTTTTGTTTTTTATTGTTTACATACAAAACAAAAAAAATATTAAGAGATTGTTGCAGAGATAAGAAAATATAAATACCCAACAATGTTGGCGAATACCCCAACGGAGTTTATTTGGGTGTCATTTACACTATAAAAAAATTGTCGGGCCAATATACTTGTGTATATATATATATATATATATATATATATATAGATTTTTTGGACTAGGAGACTGACAGACTTACCTTGGTAAGAGTCCACACTGTAGTCTTGAAATAGAAACACATAAAAGCACTTAAACAATGATATATTTCAACCACACAGTGGTCTTTATCAATCGAAGAGAAAACACAAAAAGAAATATGAGAGAATGAAATAAAATAAATATAAGTTGTAATCACAGATTGTGTAGAGTAGAAATCAGATGACACAGATACACAGATTAAAGATATATATATAAATTGTTTCCATGAGCATATGAGTGATTATAGTTTATATAAGTCTGTCAGAGGAAAAGAGATAAGGTTATTGGGAAAAAAAAAAAAAAAAAAAAAAAAAAAAAAAAAAATTGATTTATCTGATGTTGAGGTTAGGGGATTCTCTGGACTTGGTATACCACTGGTATGATAGTTCCCACCTTCTCAGTTCTGAGGGATTGCAATCAGGGGGGAGTGATTTAATTATTTTTGTGGTATAGCAGTCATCAAAAGTTGCGATGTTGTGACTCGCAGCATGTTGAGCTGTTGGTCTATCCATATTCATAATTTTAACATCATGTCTGTGGCCATTCATTCTGATATTCAGACCATCCGTGGTCAGGCCTATGTACTGTGCTGAGCAAAGTTTACATTGTAGCTGGTATATGACATTTTTCGATGTACAATTATGATGACCCTGTATTTTGAAGACCATTTTTGTTGTTTGGCTGTTGAAACTATTTGCTGAGGGGTGTATTGGACACGTCTTGCATCTAGGTCTATTGCATGGGAAGGAGCCATGAGGAAGTTTGTGTGGGTTCTCTGCATCAGGGTCTGGTAGTTTAGGATGTACTAGGATGTTTTTCAAGTTGGGAGGTTGCTTGTACCAAATTTGCGGTGGATCGGTGAAAAGATTTTTGGTGTGGACGGAAGCTTGAAGAATTTTAAAGCCATCTCTCAATATCTTGTTGAGTTTATGTAGACCAGGATGATAGTCTGTTATTAAAGACAGTTTATTTTGTTCTGTTTGTGGTTTGGGGCGAACCGAGGATTGTGCTGAATGAATTTGGTTTTCAATGAGTCTTTTTGGGTATCCTCTTCTCTGGAAGGCTGTTGATATCTTTCTATTAAAATCTTCCAATTCCCTATCATTCGAACAGATTCTCTTACCCCTGATTGCTTGACTGTATGGAATGGATCGTTTTATGTTTATTGGGTGGTTGCTGTCGAAATGGAGATATTGTAGGTGGTTTGTCGGTTTGATGTGAATTCCTGTGTTGATATTTCCATCCTGGAGTGTTACCTCTACATCCAAAAAGGTGATGGCTGATGTAGATTTCTCCCAGGTAAATTGAAGTGTGGAGAATTGTGTCAGGCTGTCTAAAAATGCCTCAAGTGTTGAAGCACCCTGTGTCCAAATTAGGAAGATGTCATCTATATATCTATACCAACATAATGGCTGGTGTGTTTGTGTCTTTAGAAAACTTTCTTCCAACAATCCCATGTACAGATTTGCGTACGATGGTGCCATTCTGGGAACAGCAATGGGCACCAGAATGGCACCATCGTACGCAAATCTGTACATGGGATTGTTGGAAGAAAGTTTTCTAAAGACACAAACACACCAGCCATTATGTTGGTATAGATATATAGATGACATCTTCCTAATTTGGACACAGGGTGCTTCAACACTTGAGGCATTTTTAGACAGCCTGACACAATTCTCCACACTTCAATTTACCTGGGAGAAATCTACATCAGCCATCACCTTTTTGGATGTAGAGGTAACACTCCAGGATGGAAATATCAACACAGGAATTCACATCAAACCGACAAACCACCTACAATATCTCCATTTCGACAGCAACCACCCAATAAACATAAAACGATCCATTCCATACAGTCAAGCAATCAGGGGTAAGAGAATCTGTTCGAATGATAGGGAATTGGAAGATTTTAATAGAAAGATATCAACAGCCTTCCAGAGAAGAGGATACCCAAAAAGACTCATTGAAAACCAAATTCATTCAGCACAATCCTCGGTTCGCCCCAAACCACAAACAGAACAAAATAAACTGTCTTTAATAACAGACTATCATCCTGGTCTACATAAACTCAACAAGATATTGAGAGATGGCTTTAAAATTCTTCAAGCTTCCGTCCACACCAAAAATCTTTTCACCGATCCACCGCAAATTTGGTACAAGCAACCTCCCAACTTGAAAAACATCCTAGTACATCCTAAACTACCAGACCCTGATGCAGAGAACCCACACAAACTTCCTCATGGCTCCTTCCCATGCAATAGACCTAGATGCAAGACGTGTCCAATACACCCCTCAGCAAATAGTTTCAACAGCCAAACAACAAAAATGGTCTTCAAAATACAGGGTCATCATAATTGTACATCGAAAAATGTCATATACCAGCTACAATGTAAACTTTGCTCAGCACAGTACATAGGCCTGACCACGGATGGTCTGAATATCAGAATGAATGGCCACAGACATGATGTTAAAATTATGAATATGGATAGACCAACAGCTCAACATGCTGCGAGTCACAACATCGCAACTTTTGATGACTGCTATACCACAAAAATAATTAAATCACTCCCCCCTGATTGCAATCCCTCAGAACTGAGAAGGTGGGAACTATCATACCAGTGGTATACCAAGTCCAGAGAATCCCCTAACCTCAACATCAGATAAATCAATTTTTTTTTTTTTTTTTTTTTTTTTTCCCAATAACTTTATCTCTTTCCCTCTGACAGACTTATATAAACTATAATCACTCATATGCTCATGGAAACAATTTATATATATATCTTTAATCTGTGTATCTGTGTCATCTGATTTCTACTCTACACAATCTGTGATTACAACTTATATTTATTTTATTTCATTCTCTCATATTTCTTTTTGTGTTTTCTCTTCGATTGATAAAGACCACTGTGTGGTTGAAATATATCATTGTTTAAGTGCTTTTATGTGTTTCTATTTCAAGACTACAGTGTGGACTCTTACCAAGGTAAGTCTGTCAGTCTCCTAGTCCAAAAAATCTAAATAATCTTTACCAACCAAAACTAACCTAAAATATATATATATATATATATATATATATATATATATATATATATATATATATATATATATATATACACACACATTATGATAAGAAACGTATATTCGTACTTCGATATGACGATAAGGAAACAAAAAATAAGTAGACATTAAAAAATAGGCTTCAAATATTTTGGCAATTCTCCGGGAAACGCAAATATTGATGCCGGCAGCTAAAGTGATAAACGGTGATTAAAGTAAGAATAAGTAAGTTCAGTAAAAATGGGGTTTATAGATATGATTACAAATCAACATATGTATGACAAACAGGGCGAAAATATGAAACCAAATATAAAGAATATATGAAGTAATTTAAAAATGAGAAAAATTATTTGAATTATTCTACACATTTGTTTAAAGAGGATCATACTGAAAGAAATGAAGAATATGACAATATTTTACATTAGTTAATAAAGAGAAATGTTTAAATATTTTACAAAATTTAGAAATTTACAAAGTTAAAGAAATCAAATAGAATAAATAAACAAATAAATATACTGTTGGACGTTGTTTTTAAAAGTTTAAAATTATTAACTAAACTCAAGGAGTCAAGAGTAGGCGTGCACTAATACGAAGCGAAGTCTCCAAGTGGAGGGGGGGGGTGGCTAACATTATGTAAAGACGAACTCAATATTTGGGCTAACAGTACTATACAAGTTTTGAAAATGGATTCATTCTGAAACCCGTCAACAAAGGATTGAAATATTGTTATGTTAAGTAAGTATACTCGAATATAAACATATATCTTCTTTGTTGTAAAACATATAAACAAATACTATTTTGTTCATATAACTAAGTGATTTAATGAATGATATATTAGAAATAAATATAAAACGTTATTTTTAGAATAAAATCCTTTTGATCAATGCATTACCATATGGTGTCCCATATAGGGAGATTCAGCTTCATGACTATTATCAAGTTTTAATTGCTCTGTTGTAAGGATTCAAATTTGTGCTGGTATTGGTTGTTTGTTTATACAGCTATGTCCCTGTAATAATATGACTTTATAGTTTAAATAAATGTGGTTGATTTGCTGAGTCAGGTACAACTATTTATTTAAACACTACTATTCATTTGTTACAATAAATAGTTGTACCTGACTAGCAAAACAACCACATTTAATTAAACAATAATGCCTGCGAGTGTAAACATGATTAATATCACTTTAATGTCAATCAGAAATTTGAATTATGTCGTTTGGTCAGTAATTCATGAAAAGTTGACCCCGTTAAAATTCACCTCGTCACAATTGGAGCTTCTTGACTATTTTAGTCACTCTGTTCTACTCTTTGTTCTTATGACTGATTTTCTTTAAAGTAAATCGAAAATGTATTATAATTATTTTCATTGACACGTTCGTTACTGAGCGGCGCATATATGGTTTTTCATGAGGGACCGGTCTGAGTTAAGAATTCGATCTTTCAACACAGACCGCGTTAATGTGGGCCTGACCTTCATTACACACCAATAGTGGAAAGTTGTTAATATAACTTATTGTACTTTATACAAACCCTTGGCGTATGTGTGTTTGTTGTATATTTTTTTTTTTAATGTTTTTTAGGATGGCGCATATGAGCCGGTCGGTCTATAGCACGAAAATCTAATGTTACGGGCTTACCACATATGAGGCACTACAGTTTTGCCCCTCAAATCCGAAACCAAATATGATTTTGATGAAAACAATTTTTAAAAGTATGTAAAATTTAATAAATTATAAAAAGTATATAGGCTATTAAATTTTGCTACTTACATAAAACAGATGTGTGATATATTAGAAAGAACACTACATACACGTAAAATCAGAAATGTCATACAAAGGCTTATATCAACAAACTACCAACTAACTCTGTCCTGGCTAGTCATGTTAGACAGATTACTTATATAGGCTATATATCTTATTCAAAAGATGCTGACATAAACAATATTGTATCAGAGACAAAACATGTTTACATTTGTGTTCCATATACAGTATTCCAATAGAATATTTACAAACGCACTCATCACTTGTATATAGTCCAATAGGAATATATCACAAACTCTTAAAATAAACCACTGATTTGTCAGAGGAATAAAAGTCACACGTAAACAGTGTCGCAAATATGAGTCCGTCCATTTTAACTACCCAGAGCGGCCCATATGCGAGACATCAGTCTAGGACGAGAGACCGTACAGCGCATATATGAGCCGGCTGGTCTATACCAATAGTTAAATTGTTAACATTGCGGTAGCGAATGTGTTAAAATTGTTTACTCTTTTAAAATGTATTAAAATACCAAAAATCTAATACTTCTATAAATATCTTTTACTTCGATGTTATTTTATTTTAAAATAGTATGTAAAACATATTCAACACATATCTAAATAATAATAATCCAATAAATCATAACATACAAAAACCTGATGCAATGGAGTATCAATTTACTAAATATTGGGGGGGGGGGATTTACTAAATAGTAATGTTTTTTACATTTGTATTATTATTTTAAAAAAGAAAATCCCCCTTCCATGATTTATTTTAAAATTGGAAAGGTAATTTAAATAGAAAATAATGGCACACTTTAAATAGAAAATGTTAAAATTTATTAAGTTAATTAATTTATTGTGGTTAAAACTAAAAGTTATTGTGCTGATTATAAAAGTAAAGGCACTTTGAAAATTTATTTAATACATTAGCATAAAAAAATAATAGATAAATATATTGTTTACTCACTATATTTTAACAAAAGGGATGATAAAATTTATAACCATAATTTACTTTAAATTATGGTAATTTTGAAACATTAAAAATATTAATTAAATTTTTATACAAACTTAAAGCATATTAAGTATGTTGATACTTTTTTAGATTAACTATACTAAACAAGTTTATTGATGGCAGAAGTGAATTTGAAATAAAACCATAAAACCTTATCCAATTTGCCTATTAAATTGTCATGTTAGCTAAATCATAAGTAGACACCGGGTTCTGAGAGTTTTAAGGTAACAATTTTATTTTAACACAGTTACAATACTGACGAAAGCAGTTATAGACGAAACTAATATTCTAGTAGCTACTGTAATTGTTAAATACAATAGCAAAATTTTAAAAGTTCCAAGATACTTGGTGTTTTCTGCTTTAGTAGATGATTGACTATTTTATTTTTTAATGCTTTGGCAAGAATGATTTTCACTTTACGGAAGTGAATAATTATAAAGTTATTCTTTCACCTTAATAAATAAAATTATTTGTGGTAAAAAATAAAGAATAAGACCTTGCAACAAATCTGCCGGAAAAAAAATGGAAAACTTAATATAAAATGTAGGGATTTTACTAAGATTTGAGCGATATTACTTAATGCTATGAAAATAAAAACTTTAAAAAAATTAATTAACTTTTTCCATTAGGTTTCTCCTAAGCTACGAGAAACTTTCAAACAGCAGACATTCAAGTTTAAAAAGCTAAATTTAATATAACAAGTACATTTTTACCAATAGATAAATTAATATAGAATCGTTTTTTTTGGAATCATTTTCAATATTGATATTTATACCATAAAAATTATATAAATTAATCCTACACTATAACTGAAGTAATAGAACTGCTTTTAAGTTCAGTACCTTAACACTGAACACAATGTTTATTCATTCACAATGTGTAAAAACTAAGAAAGATTTGTTTGAACATTTATAATTTATTCAACATAAAGCCAAAAATTCAACACAGAATAATAAGTAGGGTCAAATTATCAGGATAAATTATCTTAACTAAAACAAAATATTTAAAAACTTAATGCATTTCTTTTGCACCTTTGTTTACCTACCTTTACCAAAATCTGAAATAAAATTGCAATTTAAAAAAATCAATCAATAGTTATACAATAAACTTTCTATAACACTGGTCTTTTTTAATAAGTTGATAAGGAACAGAAGGATCTTCATGCCAATCAAATACATTTAAATATAATAATATTTTTTAAAAGCTGTTTAATTATGAAGATTTAAAAAAAATTAAATTCATAAAGGTAAAGGTTAATCCATATCTTGCTCTTGTTAATTGTAGAATTTAAAGGTTATCATTTTAAGTTTGTGCAAAAAATTTTTTAAAACAGATAGTTCAAATCCAAAAGTTTTTTTTTTGTAGAACAATATACTATCCAATAGGGTGCATGGCATAAGGATGAATTTTAAAAAGTTTTTTGTTAGGTACAATCTTTATGTTTCACACTTTTAGTCATTCGTCTTGAAAATGCCATAATTTAAAATCAAGTTAAATTTAAATAACTTTTTGTAATATAGCTGATGTCTTCTTCTTCTCTTAATGCTTAACAACATCCTCTGAATACAATTACATATTTTATGAGATTATTTCCAGTTAAGGTAATTATATATTACGTTTTTAAAAATTAAATAGAATTTTTTTTATCAATAAATCTAAAACATTTCCAAACCAGAAACTCTTCCAATTTCTGATTTAAGGTAATTTGATGTTACAAAATTAATTTATATTCAATAAACAAAATTTGTATTTATATTCAATAAAATTTTTAAATTGTGAAATTTTTTGTGAAATTTTAAAAGATGTAAGAAAAGTTTTAACTGCATTATATTAAAAATTATGTATCCCAATTATTGCAGAAATTTTGAAATAAAATTCTATAATTATTTATAAATTTTATTTGATTAAAAAGTTTTTTCATCATTACTCATTGCAAAAATCTAATATTCTTTAAGTTTAAAAACTGATTTAGTCTCTTCTTACTATCCTAGGAAAATTGTCTTCATGTATTCGCTAAAGTTAAAATCCTTACGTAAATGTTTCTAAGCCTTCTTCATCACTATTCCGAAACAAGTCTTCGTGTCTTTCTAAATTGATATTTATTACATTTAAAAGTTTAAACCTTTAAACAAACTCTCATAAACTGAATAGAAAATAAGTCATGATAATTTCTTCAAATAAGTCCTGAGAATAATTCTTGTACTGAAGAAATGTGTCCATTGTTATTAAAACAGCTTTTTTCAAGTTTGAAGTACAACAAAATATATTATTTGAGCAAGAATTCTGTATCAAAACAAGTTATTATTTTATGTTATAAAATAAGAAACATATTTAGATTTAACTGTAATAAAATTTGAATTATAATAATTTATAAAATAAAATCCATGTTAACTTTTACAAAATAAAATTTTAGTCAATTTATTCTGTATAAAAATTGTTTCTTCAAATTAAGTTTCCTCTCCGTTTTTAAACCCATTTTTATTAAAAATTACAATTTATTAGTTAAAAATTGAGCAATTAAATTTAGTTTAAATGCAACAGTCTTGTTAACTTTTTTAAAATAAACATAGTTATAAAAATCAAATATATAAATAAAATTGAAATCAATAAAACCATCTTGTTTCTTCTATTATCCTTGAGTAGAAACTTGTTGACACTCTTGTACTTCAGAAGAATCTTGTTTTTTCTCCAGTGTTAAACAAAGTACTTCCTTGTTAGACATCTGTCTGACTCCCTGTCTTGAGAGTAATTAGTACCAAGAATGGTGTTTATAGCTCCATTGATCAATAAAACTGTTGTGCAATGACTATTGCTTGAATTTTAAGATTATTTACTTCTTTACTATAATTTAAAAACTATTCAAAGAATTAAACAGCACTTTCTCAACACCAATAAAATCAATTGGTTTTGCTGTCCATGACTTTTGAAAAGTGTTTTGAATTAAAACTTTTTTGTTCAACATGCACAAACATATAATCAAATATATATTTTTTAAACTACCAAGGCAATACATTTTTCATTACACTTTAGACAGTTATTAGGGTAAGGCACTCAGTAAAAAATGATTCTCGATCTGGACAATTCAACAGGTCCGAATTAATTCCTTGTGTCAATTGAGTTGTATTTCACTACAAAAATATTCTCACTTGTATGTAGAATACCAATAAATATATATTTTATACGGGCAAAATTTTATTTTTTATTATTTTCCCCTTAGTTTATTATTTGTTATCATAATTAGTACAGACAATTTGAAAGTTACTTTAAGTTTGAAATTTAAGTTGGGTTCCACTATTACTGTTCGTTTCAGATGTACACAAAAATATACTAATTTTGCATGTGAACATAGTACAACAAACCTCTGCTACTGAGCGACACAGATACAACTATACTGAGCAAGAAAGCTCACTTCACATAATAACCAATGACAGATCTATCATGTCTGGAATGCCTGATAAAAGGATAACTTATCGGCTATAAACAATCTATCCAGCAAAGCTGCAAGTTTCAAGAGGAAATAAATATCTCTTAAACAACTAGTCTCGTATGTGACACATGAAAAAAACATACTCTGTTAAAATAAAAGAACCAACACCAATCATGATGAGAAATTGATGTCTATATGATACAGATGATTAATCTATGATCTCTAGCACTAATGTGTAGCCCTAAACATGTTTTGCCCGGGATTTAATGGGGTTGGTGCAGGTTTTTATCAATATCGCCTGGTGGGCAACCTGTACAATGATTGGGAAAAAAATTGTCAAAAATGTTTTGCCTTAGTAAAAATTACTTCAAATGCACAAGCTGGTAGATCACTAAGTTTCAATTACCAATAAAATGTATTAACTTGAGACAAGTTGATATATTACAAGTTTCAACTACATGATGCAGTATAATTAACTCCTTGGCATTCAGAACATAAAAGTTTAATAATATGTACTAGAGTTCTGCATCCAAGCCAAATGGATCTAATGTTAAATCTATTTCTAGGAAATTCATCGTTCTTCAAGTATGCAATTGGTTTTCCTAGTATAGTAGTTACTTCCCAGTGGTGTTTACACAAACACATTAAAATGATTCCTTCTATGCTAGCCACTCATAGCAATACCATTAAGCACTATCCAGTAGTTAATTAATCTCTCTCCGTTCTTCGTTCTCTATCTAGTATTTCAATCGTTCTGATTTCAGTACTGATCGTACTGATCGCAGTATTTTAATTTTACAAAAAATTAAATATGAAAAAATTATTCTCTCAAATGATATTTTTTGTGTTATAAATATTTTTTTAAAATATTTTCGAAGGCAATAAGTTTTAAATATTCTCCACTCTTGTTCCATTTCTTGTCCATTAAATTCTAAATTTAACAGTGTTAAAATTTATAAAATATTGATTTCTTCTACAATATCTTATTTCAAATTATAAATAATGTCTAAACCATTTGTTCCATCCTCCGGAATAGTCTATGCTTTTTTTTTAAACCAAACAGTAGCTCTCTTTCATTAAATTTAATTATTTTACATTGATTTTATCATCATTAAAGGTTTCTTAATTTCTTTCTATACTCAGAAAAATCTCAGTTTTAAAGCATCAGTTTTGAACTACTATAATTTCAGCTGGTTTTCAAAAATATTTCAATAGCTCCAGAAACAACGTTTAGCTCTGGAAATGTGTTAAATGGCTATCTAACCCCAAATAAATATCTCAAGCATTGTAAATAACTCAAGAACTTTAATATCTCAAGAATATTTTGTTTGTTTTTTATTTAGAAGACGAACTTGTATATTTAGGTATACCTTCAATTTAAAAACGTTTTCACTAGAAACGATTACCTAAAATTTATGCTGTTTCCTAGTTTTTTACTAGAGAATATCATTGTAATCGATATATCTTCATGTTTTCATTGGGATTTAATGTTCTTGATATAAAACTTCAATTTGATTGTTAATAACAAATGAATGTATAATTTCCATGTAGAACGTTCATAATATAGAATGATGGTGATATTAAATTCTTGACTATCCATCAATATAGCATAGAATTCACTTTAATATCTTGCTGATAGTTAAGTTATTTTTTAAATGAGGAATCTTAAGCATTTTGAGGTTTCCATTAAAACATTTTTGTAATAAAAGTTGAGTAAGACTTTCAATTCTTTATATTAATTCCTACCTTTTATTATAGCAATACAACCCTAAACAAAATGTTCATAATATTTTATCAAAAAACAATTTTATAATTAAAAATCGTTTTCTAAAAAAATTCTATTAATCAATTCAAAACAGTTTTAAAAAATGCTAGTGTTAAATTGTAAATACTTTTTTTAAAAAAGTTAGTAATTATTAAAAGTAAAACTTGTTGCATATTTATAATTTCTTTTCTAAATTGAATAAAAGTAAAGCTAACAAATAATTATTTTGATCACTTATATAAGCTTCGTTATTATTCTATGCCAATTTTTTCATTTTTGTAGTTGATTTTCTTCTTTGATAAATTCTGCACACATAAAATTTGTAGCCCTGACTTTATTCTCTAGGTTTAACTACGTATTTTCTCTACAGCTTCAAATTATACTCTTGAATTTGTAGTCCTTGCGTTCGGTGAAACTTAATTAATCACTTTTACATTAGTCTATGACTATTTCTATCAAAACCTTAAAATTTGTAAAAACTTACTGAAACAGAACATATTTGATCGCTCTATGGCGATCTTCATCAGCGTCAAATTATATAGGTTATATAATAAATAAAGTAATAATTAAAACAATAAAATACCTTATTACCTGTTTGATGGTGAATCGTAAGAAACTGGAGACGAAAGCTCACTTAGACAAAACTAAATTCAAAAGTAAAACATATTTAAATGGAGGGTTTGTATGTTTTACGTACCCAATAAGAATTCTCAGGCGACTTCCACCTCTCTCGTACTGCAATGTTTAACCTTCTCTCAACCTGCATCATTACAACATTTTACACAAATCCTTGAAACGATAAGGGAAGATCTAAGCCCTAATCATCACAGGAAACTATTTTGTTAAATACAAAATAGAAATTTGTAGATTTCATTTAATAAAAAGATGTTAAAACATTTTAATTATAATTTTTTATATCATTGAAACTACCCATTTTTCAATTTTTTTCCTGTGTTAAAAAATCTACTACCATATATATAATAAAATTGAAATTTTTAATTAAAATTCATTTTTACAGACAGGTTTAATTTTTTAATTTAAAATCTTTTTAAAATAAAATTTTAAAAATTATTCTTACAATTTTTAATTCCTAAGATTATTAACCTCCAAAGTTTATCTTACAGCAGCTGAAACTATTTTTATTTAGTTTATAAAATAGTCAAGTTTGGGTCCTACGTAATTATGTCTTGAAACATTCTCTAATTATCAAATTAAGAGTCAAATTTTGTAGATCACATGTTTATTAGTAGTCTGTTGCCATAAATAATAAAAGACAGTTTGATAAAACAGTGTTTAAACTTAAAGAACTTTTTCTATAACACCTTGAAAATTTTCACAGTAATTTTTTCGAGATGACATATTTAGTTGGAAGTGATTTTTGAGCATGTTTTCCAAGATATTTATACTATTAATTCATAAGCAATCAGAATTAAATTATAAGAATTTTTAATATATTTAACACATTAATTCAAATATAAGGTGATTTTCCAAAGTATAAGTTGTTATCAGGAAACTGAGATAGCACTAGAAAAACTAATCTTCTATGCTATCATTTGGGATTGTTAATCTTCATAAGTTTGAAATTATTTTATCACGAATTAAACCTAGTTTCTTATAAAACATTTTATTCGTGCGCCTTTTTGTCTGGTGTATGATTTTAATTTATTATGATTGAAAATTAAACTGTCTAAATGACTTGAAGAATCCATTTATTATTATTCAATCACATTATATTAGCTTTATTTAATTTTTTACTAGTGAAAATAGATAATGCATACAATTTAGTTTTAGGAGTTTATTTTTAATGAATGATTTTTTTTGGTCGTTTGAATGACAATTTAGAAGATTTCACTAATTTTCAACTAAGTGACAATAGTTGTAGGTATAATTTTGTAATATAATAATTTAAATTATTATTATTATCTACATTACTTGCAATCATACAAATTATTTAAACATATTTTATATTTTGGAATTAAAAACCACAAAAAATGGGGAAAAACAGATTTTGTTGAACTAAGAGGTTTAGCTTCTTCTGAAAAAAATATAGGTGACTAGAGATGACGAATTTGGGAGAAGAAAAGAATTAAATAGAAGGTAAATATACTATTTTAGAAGTGTTCTATTTTAAATTTTTTATAAACTGTTTATAAATGATGTATATATTTGAAATATAAAATGTATGCATTGAATTTTAAATCTGGGACGTATAATTAAACATTAACAACAACAACAACAACAAAAATGGAACATTATTTTAAAATATTATTTTTAAATAAATATTAGAAATAAGATTATAACAGAAAATGAAAGTAAAATTTTAATTGTTTAGTAAAATATTTTTAAACTGACCCACTGGTCTGACGTAGTTCTAAAATTGCCGTTTTAATTATAAAAAAATTAAAAAATGAAAATTCATAAAGTTGAAAATTTAATTTAATTAAATAATTTGAACAAAAAAGTATCTTGTTTAATTTTAATAGTTACAATATTAAATAGTTTATTAAAAAATTTTATTTACAAATAAATAGAATCCAATTTTCAGTAGCAATGGAATTTGTAGTTCTCTTCAAAGTTGACAGCTGAATTTGACATTCTTCTTTTTTTAATCAAATTTAATTGGTCATACTCACAATAGTTATATTTTAATTATTTAAAACATTAAAAAAATAAAAATTAACTGACTAATAATGTCATTATTACCTTACTGATGACTTCAATATAAACAAAACAAACATTTTAATTTTTAGTTAAGATTCCTTTTAATTTATAGAGAAAAAAATGTATTTAGTAATTAATTAATTAAAACTTTAAAAAATATCATGAAAGATTATTTATAGTTTAAAAACTTCAATAATGATTTTAGTTTCAATAGAAGATTCTCGTGTTTTATCTAATCCAGGTTTAATACAGGGGCATCTAATTGAAAATAAAATATACGGCAACTTGAACATACATTACAGACACATACCCAACAAACACCCACACACGCGCGCGAACACACACCCACAGAAACACAAACACACACACACACATATATATATAGGAATTTTTGGACTAGATAATTCCTAAATAAGCTTTAAGCTCTACTAGAACTAACCTATATGTATATATATAGGTTACAAATATTCATTCTTTGCAAACCTTTTTAATTATAAGAATATATTGAGAACAAATCATCTACTTTAAAACTTTTAGCTAATTAACAATATATAGCATCATCTAAAATCTCTGAATTAGATAATTTTTTCAAAATATATTCTTGTTACATAGGGCTATACACACAAACACACACACTCACACAACAGTCTCGGGTCTGTCTTCTTAATATAACGATCTTATAAGGAGTTCTAAAGAAGAAATTCCTCACTTCTAAAGAGGAAATCGTAAAGAAGAAATCTTTACTAAGTTGAACTTTATCTGTTACATAATATCTCTTCTTCTTATATGATTAATGAAAATACTCTCAAAATCTATCGAAACTGCTATTTTGTGTGTGTGTGTGTGTGTGTGTGCATGTTAAGACAAACCCCCAAATTAATACTAGGCCTGGGAAATACTACAATATATATTTCAGGAACAAAAGCTACACATTTTCATTACTTTTTAGTTAATTCAATTTAAATGGATATTAAATTTAAATTCAAAGAAATTTTAAAAGTATGAATTGTAGTTTTTATTAAAAACTAAAACAAATATAAATAACCAAATTAAATTTAGTTAAATATTAATAAGCATAAATGAAAATATGGTATTTATCAAGTTCAAAATCAGATTAAAATCATTGATGATGCAAAACAGATGAGATTAAATACATAGAACGGCATTTTTAATATACAAATGAAGACACCTCTTAAGACTAAAAAAAACAATAACAGAAGTAAATGAATGTATATAATGTATTAGACTTTATAAGAAAAAACTATAAAAATATAAATGTAAATCCCCACTCGGAATTGAGAAAAAAAACTGGACTATATGATATTATTTTTTAAAGAGGCTATTCTGACAGAGGAAATATTTATTAAATATTGTTAGTACGGTAATTTTCTAATTAAAATTTGGGTTTTCTTAAAAATTCAGTGTAACATAGAAGCCTGAGTGTGGAAAAGCTATTAGCAACATACTAATATTTTTATAACTTTAATACTTAATTAAAAATATAAATATAAACTATATTTAATAGTTTTTAAATATTCATAAAATTTATAAAAACATAAAATTTAATTTAGTTTTATTTCATGCAGAAACATATATTTAGAAAGGTCAATTCACAAAACTAAGTGTTAAAAGTGAAAAAAGAATTACTTCCAAAACCCAACACAGTAAAAATACTTTTATAGTATATCATTATATTTCATGATGTCAGCTTTCCAGACATTAACTTAAATTAGCTTCCCACACATTTATAATAGATTAGTTTCCACAAATTTACAAAGATTTCAACTTTTCTTTAACATTAAACCGAAAAATATTATAATTTTCTAAATTTTAGATATTTTCATAAAGGTATTTGGTTTTTACAGTACATATTCCACATATATATATTACATTAATAATATTGATTCTATATTCAAATATGTTACATAACTGTTTTATAAAGCATTTCACACTTCTACTATAAATTTAATGCAAAAAGTCTTTCAATATGAAAAACTATATTTATTTTAACATGCAGCATGCAAATTAAGGGTTGTCTGGGGAGCCCTGTGTACTTTATAAAACCAATATAATTTAAAAATATTTTCCTTTGTAGGAATTAATTTTAAAAGATCAATTATAATTTTATGTTCTAAGTCTACACTGTAGGGAGAAAGGGAAACAAAGGAAACCATAATATTCTAAGTCATCTCACCAGGTCGGCGAACAATAGTTATTTCATCAGGGTTTGTTATAGCTCTATTTAAGGTTGTGCATTTTTCTGTTGTAACTCCTTGAATTCTTTTTATATCTACTGCTATTTTCTTCAGTTCATTTATATCAAATTTGTCAGGCCCTCGAAAACCTTTCCTTTCATTTTCCCTACTTCCACTTCGGGATCTGTAAAAGATAGTAAACAATTTTTAAAAGTTTCAAACAAGTGTAACACATTCCTGAAACTGAAGGAAATGTTTGTATTTTTTAATGTTTCCATGCATAAACTACACCGCTTGAATAATAATTTTATGTTAATAAAACTCCAATAATTTGTAGAATGAGACAGGATTAATTACTTCCCAAATGTATTTGAAAAATAGTAATACTATCCTTGACTTACTTGAGTTTTATGCTACTGGTTCTGTGCAAGATATACTTGGACAAAAGTGTCTCTAATTTTTGTTTATATAATTTCACAAACGGGTGTCCAACAGAACCAGTATTTATAAATTGTGCTTTCATTTTCAATAAGCGTGGGGGGGGGATTGTGCTTGTTTAATATTTTTTAACCTTTTGATGACCAACCAAATTTTGAGTATGCCCTAATATTGACACATGGCTTCTGAATAGTTGGTGCCAAAACTGCACAGTTTGGTACTATGTGTATTTGTAGACATTCAGGAGAAAAATCATAACTTTATCTCTCTGAGTGAGTTTTTTTGTGTCAAAATCTTTAAATATGCAGTGTAATCTCAGCAATCCAAACTAATTGCTGCAGGATTGTTCAGATTACAGAAAGTACCTACGTTTGTGTTGAGAAAAAATGTTGAAAAAAAGATTCAACAATGATGTGAACGTTCCTGTAAAAAACACTCATAAATAGCTTCAATAAGAAGTGAATAACTACTTGTGTCCTTTGTCTGTTTCTCATGTGTACCTTCCTCAGAAGCTGATGCATATGCAAGAACTTTTACACAATTTTTGATTAAACCATTGATTGTCGTCTTACGAACATTAAACTCACGGGCCAGATGGAAGAAAAATCTCCATTGTAAAGACGTATTTAAGATAGAGCGCTTAAAGACAGTGATTTACGTTTTATTTTTTTCACTCATGTAAACTCACCACTGCACACTTGAAAAGCAAATAAGATTGACCTTAAAATCAATCTTAGGTATTTCATCCTACTTATTAAACTGAGGAGAATACATTTGAAAACTATGAAAGAAAACAACAGAAAACAATTTCGGGGCATCGAATTGAGCAGCTGAATGTTTTTCATACAACTCCTTTTGCTGCCTATCTTTCCACAAACCTCAGGCACTAAGCCTCTTACATAAAACATAGCTTTTTTTCATCTGTACTGGAGTGTTCGGAGTATTGAAGTTTGGATTGCCGAGACTGCATTGTTTATATATCCTTTTTGTATTGTATGTATTTGTTATATAAGTGGGCTCTCTTGCTCAGTTTGGTTGGTATTTAGTGTAGCATAGTAATTGCTGCTTCTTGTGTGTTTCTTTTGTCTGCTTCTTTGTGTGTCGTACATGACAGCTTGTTGTCAATTAAAAATGAAAATAATGTTTTAGTATAAAATAAAGTTTTTATGAGTCTTTACCTAAAACTTCACTAGCAGAAATTAAACCCCATTCTTTTATCTTTAGCAGCAAATTTATTGACTAAGCCACTAAAAATACCTTTCTACAGTTTTATGCCCGCCAATAGTTTCATAAGGCCTAAGTAAGAGATCCTTTGGGGTATATATTGAGAAATAGGTTCACTCATGTGTCACAGTCAACAGAAACTAGCCACTTCAGCTCTCCTTTGCGCTCCCCTTAACCCCCAAAACCTGTACTATTTGCGTGCTGAGACCTCCTCCCTCAAAGTTATAAGCGTTCAGCTGAGAGTCAAAACGTACCCCTGATGTCTTAAGAGTGCACAAGCCACTTTTTAAAAACATCGACACATATTAGAAATTATAAATACAAAATATACTATTATATATTGTAATTCACAGTAGCCTGTTACTGAAGCAATTCTTCACTAGCTTCATCCCACCATTCAACCCTGTTATTCATGAGAATAAAACATATGAAATAAATGCACTTATACAACAAAATTGAGTTGAAACTCAATTTAAGCATTAATAATTTTAATATAATGTAACTTTACTTTACAGTTTGAAGTAAAAAATATGATATTTTTACCCACGCTAAAATAGATGCCTACTGCTGTCTTTTAAAAGCAAATAACAACTGTTATAATTCTACTGATAAAACTATTGTTTATAATCCAACGTCACTGGGTGAAGTGTAGTATAAAAATGTTAGCTTTTAAAAATACGAGTTTTCTACTATCAGACTTACCTATCTGTACTGTCTGATATTCTAAGACTTGCTTTATATACAGATGAATGAGGTGAACTTCCAGGACTCTTGCTCCTTTAAAAAAAATATGTATATAATTGAAATATTGTATTATTTCAAATAGTAGAGAACGTGATAAACAACATTTATAAACAGGTTTACTGTTACATAAAATAATGAAATTTCAAATATAAACAGTGGAAAGAAAACCCCTTAGTAAATTAGTTCAAATATTTTTTTTTTTTAAATAAATATAACCTGCAATATAAAAGAAAAATGCTATAATTAATCCTTCCACTCCAATTAATTGGGACTCTCTTTTCCTGTCAGCTTCAATTAATTTTCAAGTAAAAAGCCTTATTCCCTTAATTTGTTTTAAAAAAATGTTTATTTTACTTTTGAGAGATTGATACAGTAAAAGCTCTTTTATATGGCATTTTAACATCCAAATGTTCTATTAACCGGCACATTTTCAAAACATAAACAAATTAGTGCAGTATCCTTTATTGTTGTTACAAGATGTTACTTATCCGAAATACAGTAATGTGAAACAGATATTAATAACCAACCTAACTAATAAATAGTTCTAGAAAAAGTAAACGTTTCATGGAGTAATGCTGGAGTCTGTTATACAACACTGGTAACTTTGGTGAAGGTGAGAAATGCTACTCGGCTTAGAAAGATTCCTGCATATCCTTCATTCAAAATTTGTTGAAAAACTGTCATCGCGTATCAGACAGTCAGACATCCAATATCAAAGGCAATTACAAGCCTCGTCTTTTGAAAAGAGCTTCAGTTAAAAACTTATTCATAACGCTCAAGCAGGGTATACAAAATATAAATGGTCAAGAATGTCTTATCAGGAGTCATCCTGTAAGTTTGTTAGTAAATTATAAAAACATTTTTATAAAATTAATTTTTACTAGTATAAATTTTTATTTTTAAATCTATTGATAAAAACACTTCATGGAAATTCAAGAACTATACTACTTATATAAAATCTAAATGTTTGAAACTGATCTTATAAAGAATTTGGTTTCATTTTTGAAAATCTTGGAGGAAAAGCCCTATGATGTGCATAATGTTAAATAAGAAAGAACCGTTATACGAAACAGAAGGATCATGAATATAACAAATCAATCTCTCGAGAGCATACTAGATAGAAGGTTTCCATTTGCACGATGTGCCATGAAGGAAATTAAAATGATGGAATAGTTTACTAGGCGTCGCTACAATTCCCTTCATCTAAACATTTGCTGTAAATTAATTTTAAATATTTTATTACTGCTAACTTGTTCTACAATTTGTATATTACATATTTTTTAACAATTTTGTACCAAAATATTTAGTTTTGATTAAAAAGGTTTGCTATAATTAATGAGTTTGTAAATGTTAGGGGTCCCCTATACACTGGACTATTTTTTTTACAAAACAGGGTGTGACAATCACGGGTTAAATAATTTATAGACCACAAAAAACCTTCAAATTTGACTGGTGACAAAAGTATACGTTAAGATTCACATTATGCACCTAGTGCTGAAAATGGAAGTAACAAGATGACGATGGCAGCGTCATCCCCATTGCTATCACCGAAGTACTAATATTTCATGTGCTGAAGAAGGAAAAGATCTGTCTAAAGTTTGACTATCCTTAATAATAAGGCTATTAGTGCCTGTGCTGGAGATCCTGTCATTAATATTAAGAATTGAGAAATGGGACACTGTTTGCTACAACCTGTAATAGCTGTAAAAGAAAAGGAATTTTTTTTTAAATGAACTCCTTTGACTAGGTCATACTATCTGTCGGTCTAAATAGATCCTTGAATATTTCAAAAAGAATCATTACATGTAGGAATTTGAAGAACGTCTTTGTCGACGAAGTCAAGTCAGAATTGTCTTTTCAGGCTGTTACAGATGTCGTATTTATTATAAAGACTGACAAAGGTATTATGAAGCGAGAAAGTTGCAACAGCTTCTTTCTTTCTTATTTTTGGCAAACCAGAGATACCTAGACTCAAACACGCAGGGTACTAAAGGCTCTCAGCGAGACCATATTTGGCTAACTCTCGACAATGCCATAAGTGTTAGTGTTTTGGGCACATTAGTTCTACCCGTTTGATCAGGGCGTATGCAGTTAAAGTAGTGTTGAATGCCATGATGAAAAGGATTGCAGTAATGCTCCTAAGTGCATCAACTGCTTAAGTCTTTAAACTGTTTCAAGTTTAAGGAGGAGAATGCTGGAAATCATGATTAAAGAGAGTATACCATCTTCAGAGCCAAAGGAATTTTACAAATCTGCTCGGCCAAAGATTGATGGTATCAAATGTTGCAACTTTGACCACTACAAAGTCATCCTGTACAAACTTTGCTGGCCGGACACGAAAAATAGGTTTTTTTAACAGAACAAGTGACACGCTTACTGTCACTAATCATAGATGACCCCTCTTTCAGATCAGACAACCTGTAACGACAACTAATCCAAGCATATTTAATGCATCGAGAATTTCTACTATTATGATGGCTCTGTGGGGATACCATAGTGATTGATTGTGGTGGTGTAAAAAGGCAGAAATTTCAAAGAAAAGTACTGCATTGCCAATGTCCACCTTGAGACTCAAACAGCACTACAGATCCCTTGATCTACAGGAGAGGTATCAAATTAATCAGCGTTAGCAACAGCCCTTTTGTAGCCCTCAAATTCCTCGAGACGCCTGATATTCCTATAAACTTGGTTTTACCTGGTACACTCAAAGTACAACTGATGACTTGCAGTGACTCTTACAATCAACTATGCTGGTTAATAGCTACTCTACTGCTGATTGGGCTTACATTTACAAGAACCGGCCATGTAAGAATCTAGAATAGCTGGATTCTACACAATCTTCATAGAATGGCCGCACACAATTGATTTAAACAAAAATAACTTTGATAACAAAGTGGCAGCCACTCCTCATGCACCTGGAGGCTCTCTTTTTGCACCGCTTCAAAGAAGGTGGTTGTTCTTTCTAACCTCTGCACTACAGTAAGAAAGTCATGTTATCACAAAGTTTAAAGAAGCCTTATCCGCCTTCTAGCCAGAAAATAGACTGTTTTACAATGGGTCCCTGGATGTTGTTGCCTTGATGTAAACAAACAGGCTGACAAACTCGCAACCTTGACCTTTAAAAACAAATTGCCCTAAGTTATCCAGTTTCATGCAGCCTTATAAAACAGACCATGAGCTAAACGACAACCTGAAAACAGCAGCTTCTGGTAAAAGACAGGAGTTGATCCTAGGATAAAACATCATCCTCATTGACAGGCTAAGAGACATCCTTTAGTTACTAACTTTAGGGTGGGAACTATTTTCAAATGGGCCTAACAGACTCCTCTAACTGCCCTCTCTGCTAGAAGATTGAAGTTACAGCTGTCCATCTGCAGCGGTCTGATCATTTCAATATTAATACCTTGTAAACATGGGCGAGGCTTTACTAGGCAGCATGCCTTTCAGTGACAGCTGTCATGGACGGGTGTTGATTGAGTTAAGAGTATGTAGTAATTTTTTTTTTAACCAACTAACAAAGAAATATACACATAATGTTAATAAATAATTGTAGTTAGTGTGTGTTTTTTTTTAGTGTAAAATATAGTTTCCCCCATCATTTCCAATTCAACATCAGCTGTAGTTTAGGTTAGAAAAATTATTTTTTACATCATTTTATTAAAATAATATTATTAAATCACTATTATTAAACATCACTGAATTAAATTAAGATCTCTGCTTTACCTTGAAACTTTTCGAGGAGGCTGCGGAGGCAGTCTTTTCAAGTTTTCACGTATACGTTTTGGAGATAACTTTCGTTTTACAGGTGGCGAAAGGGATCTTGCTTTTTCTACTGGAGAACGACTTCTGCAAAAAAAAGAAAAGGCATGCAAATATTATTTTTTAATACAAATCTGTATAATTACTATAAATGCTTATTCAAAATAGACCTCCTTTCGGTGTCTGTATTTACAGAAACATTTTTAGTAGATTATCTGAAAATGGAATTTTAAAGAGTTCTAAAATGATTTACAAACTATAACAATCTGTCACAGAGAGAACTGGGAACTGTAGTTGCTAATGCTATATACATTCTTTTTTTACAGCCACCACAGCAGGTGGTCGCAAACCCCTACAACCTTTAGTCAGAAACAAGGGCATATTTTGTAAGATAATTAAAGTTAATCGTTGCTCATTGGGATTTTTTTCAATACTAAATATATCAAAGCTATATATCTTATCTACTATTTGTGTATGTTTCTTAAACTTTTCAGAAGTAATGACGTATCAGTAGATCGCTAGCAACAGTACTCACAGAAGTAAGATAGTATGTATAAGAATTACATTCCAGAGTTTTAAAAATGTCTAATTTTTATAAAAAACATGTATTTTGTTATCAAATTAATACTTTTAATACGTTGTAAGTTATGTTTGGTTAAAATTTGCATACAAAGTAAAAAATATAACGTTTAAAAACTTCTTCTAGGTATGAAAAAACATCATGCTAATTTTACGTAATGTAAAATTTTGGAATTGCTCAACTACATTGGGAAAGTCACGGTTACTGTTTCTAGGAGGTCTATTACACTATAAATAACGTTTCATCAGAGATAGAATGCTTACATTTTAGTTCTAAAAATAAAATATTTACAAACCCACTCATCATTCACGCACTTTTGAAAAAAGTCAACAGATTTTTCTCAACTGTGAGCTTATTATGAAGGCAACTGGAACATGCGATTATGGTTTATATTGTTTTTCATCTGCATACATAAGACAAAAATATAAACAGAGATTAAAAGTATCTCATTTTTCTCAACTGGGGCCTTATTATGAAGGTAACTGGAACATGGGATTATGATTTATATTGTTTTTCATCTGCATACATAAGACAAAAATATAAACGGAGATTAAAAGTATCTCATTTTTCTCAACTGGGGCCTTATTATGAAGGTAACACTGGAACATGGGATTATGAGGTATATTGTTTTTCATCTGCATACATAAGACAAAAATATAAACGGAGATTAAAAGTATCTCATTTTTCTCAACTGGGACCTTATTATGAAGGTAACTGGAACATGGGATTATGAGTTATATTGTTTTTCATCTGCATACATAAGACAAAAATATAAACGGAGATTAAAAGTAACTCATTTTTCTCAACTGGGGCCTTATTATGAAGGTAACACTGGAACATGGGATTATGAGGTATATTGTTTTTCATCTGCATACATAAGACAAAAATATAAACAGAGATTAAAAGTATCTCATTTTTCTCAACTGAGGCCTTATTATGAAGGTAACTGGAACATGGGATTATGAGTTATATTGTTTTTCATCTGCATACATAAGACAAAAATATAAACGGAGATTAAAAGTATCTCATTTTTCTCAACTGGGGCCTTATTATGAAGGTATCTGGAACATGGGATTATGAGTTATATTGTTTCTCATCTGCATACATAAGACAAAAATATAAACGGAGATTAAAAGTATCTCATTTTTCTCAACTGGGGCCTTATTATGAAGGTAACACTGGAACATGGGATTATGAGGTATATTGTTTTTCATCTGCATACATAAGACAAAAATATAAACAGAGATTAAAAGTATCTCATTTTTCTCAACTGGGGCCTTATTATGAAGGTAACTGGAACATGGGATTATGAGTTATATTGTTTTTCATTTGCATACATAAGACAAAAATATAAACGGAGATTAAAAGTATCTCATTTTTCTCAACTGGGGCCTTATTATGAAGGTAACACTGGAACATGGGATTATGAGTTATATTGTTTTTCATCTGCATACATAAGACAAAAATATAAACGGAGATTAAAAGTATCTCATTTTTCTCAACTGGGGCCTTATTATGAAGGTATCTGGAACATGGGATTATGAGTTATATTGTTTTTCATCTGCATACATAAGACAAAAATATAAACGGAGATTAAAAGTATCTCATTTTTCTCAACTGGGGCCTTATTATGAAGGTAACACTGGAACATGGGATTATGAGGTATATTGTTTTTCATCTGCATACATAAGACAAAAATATAAACAGAGATTAAAAGTATCTCATTTTTCTCAACTGGGGCCTTATTATGAAGGTAACTGGAACATGGGATTATGAGTTATATTGTTTTTCATCTGCATACATAAGACAAAAATATAAACGGAGATTATAAGTATCCCATTTTTCTCAACTGGGGCCTTATTATGAAGGTAACTGGAACATGAGATTATGATTTATATTGTTTTTCATCTGCATACATAAGACAAAAATATAAAAAATATAAACAAAGATAATAGGATCACAGAATTCACCAAAATCATGATAACGGAAAACTACAAACATTAGAGTCAAGCAAAAATCTAACACTAAAAATTGACAATAAATACAAATCACTTGCCTTAGGAGCAAAGCTAGTACCCATTGTATTATAGATTGGGAAAGATTCATTTCTGGGCCCTAGAATTCTGATCCATTGGGTTCGATATATTTGATCACAAAGTGTTAATAGGAATATAGCAACAGTATTTAAAGTTACATAACAACATAAAAATGTACGAGTATATCGTTACTCCTCCGCGCCAAACTAATAAATGACATACCTGTATGTCACTACTCCTTTCTCAGTAGAGCTCATACTCTTCTATTCAAAGAGTTAATATTTCTCTTAAATCTTTCTTTATACGGATTACTTATTAAAGCAAATCATAGACTCAGGCTGTGTTGCACTCAAAATATCAATTTAATAGTAACTTAAACTTGTTTAACCTGTTTATATTCAACTACTGTTTGGAACAATATAGTTTTGTTTCTGGAAAAAAATGGCATTTATAATACAGCACTACAGTTCAACCCTTAGATAGGTCAACCATGACAAGACCTCTTTAATTACTGTGGCTTCAAATATAAATCTACAGCCTGAAAATGAATGTTTTTCCAAACATAACTTTTCTAATAGAGAATTGTCTACTTCTAGAATGTAACAATGCACACGCTATAAACAAAGTTTTAGGGTTATATTTCAATTTAGGTTAGTTAATATGAGTTCCAAGAGAGACGAGAGGAAAAATCACTGCCATGCCCTCTTCATAGACAATTATTAGAAGTCTCCTCTTACTCTCTGGCCAGGAAGACATATTGTACTGGCATTTTGTGTTTCAACATGAAACATCTGCTGTAAGAAGTGAAAACCAGAAGACTAAAGAAAGGTGAATTTATCGCAAGATATATGGAGGGAGTAATAGATAGGAAGAAGAAACATGGTAATGGTGGTAATCGAAGAACAAGAGAGAGGACTCTTTACTTGACTACTCTTATGATAACATTATGGCAATGTCTACAAATAGGTGATGAGTAGAGTAGAAGCCACAATCTCACTAGTGCAAATGATTATCCTATAGAAAAATTGTGCTTCAGCATTAATTGAACTAAAATAATTTAGTCTTCAAATGATAATATAAAGAGAAAAGGTTACAAAATTTACTGATGCTTAGGGAAAGCAACTGAGAGTGCATCTAAACAGAAACAACAAACATATCCAGAAACTCATCGAGTAGGTTTTAAAACATCAAAAGTTTGTCCAGATCTGCACATACACAATACAAAATAAATAATCATGACCTAATAACAGAAACATCTTAATGACTTTGAGAAATAAGATAGGTTCAGGTTTTGCTTACAATCTAGATATTGCTTATTAAAATAATATCATTTGGAGCAATGTTCATCCTACTCTGCAACAAAATTTAAACTAAAAAGCTCTGGATTGTGTTAGAGCAATGGTAAAGTACAGCTCCCCTTCCTTCTATCAAAACCCAGAGCCTCTTGAAAGTTTACTTTCAGGAAATCACCCTGATCATTGCTATTTTATTGAACACATTAGACAATGTAAAAAGTTTTTTTTCCAATGGCCCCAATCAGAGTAAAGCAAATAGTTGATAAATGATACATGGCAACTTTAAAAGTTTAAGAACAAATGCATAATTTATGTGGAAGTTTACATCCAGAGCCAGAATAGGAGGTAAAATTGTTGCAAATATTTGTGGATTATAAATAGAATTATTGCTGATAATACCGATAAAGTTGTGTATTCTGAAATTCTTCACTTACTTACTTACTTTCTTAGTACGGGCGTCCAGCATCATTCGTAGCCGATGGTCCGGTGTCCAATGTACGCAGAATTCTGAAATTCAAGTTACAGAACGTCATCCTATCCCTGACAACATTGCCAAAGCTAACATGATTCATGGGCCTTGTTAGAAGCTTAAATAAGGATTCTCTTTGTACAAAGATGGCAGTTGCATGAAAACATATACTAAAAATTTGTTCAAGAAACACAAAAAGAAAATGGATACACTCTCTTTTGACGTATCCAAGCAGATGATGGTACTACTGTGCATATCAAGGGAATACATTTAGACAATAGATGTATCTGTAGGTCAACAGAACGAATTCAATGCTCTCTTTAAGATTATTAAAGACAGTTTTTCTGAGGATGTTAAAATTAAATTTAAAAGAATGAAAGATACTTCATTATCATCTGGGAAAATAAAATAATACTTTACCTCACTGATGTAGTTCTGAAATCAGAAGATCTATGAGGTCTAGATGAGTCTGTAACCATTCTATGCCTGTCAGGTGAACGCATTCTTCCTCTTAACACAGGTGATCTTCGAGATATTTTAGGAGATGGAGAATGGCTATGTGGAGATCTAGATCTACTTGGCATTTTTCTGTAATTTAGACATTACAAAATTTATATTATATCCCGTTCATACCATTTCTATATTATTTCAATACATAATAATATACAAATCTTTTCTCTACAATCAGAATTGGATCAACCACTGAGACGATTCAATAAATTACTTTAAAAAACCCAAAATAAATTGACTGGCACTATTAGCTCTCATCAGTTCCTTTTTAATTTAAAAAATTATTAAGCTAAAAGGCAAGTTAAGGAAAACTTGTTAATCTGGACAACTGGTGCTAAATGTTTTCTGGTAAATTAAACAAAATGTATCTGTAAAAAGTGGGAAGAAACAGTATTATAGAGTATTGAAGATCACTTACTTTAACTGAATTAATATTATAGAAACAATCTTAACTATGAACACAATCTGAATTGTTTAGTATGTTATAATATCTTTTACAATTATTTACAAAGTATATGATTCTTATTCTCTGTTTCATGCAATTATAGTTTATAAGGCAGCAGCTTAAGTACACAACTGCTTTTTAAAAAAATCATTAAGCTGGATTCAAGATTTTAGTTGAAACATTTAACTTTTGATCTTCCTACTCATAAGTTCTAATAAGGTGAAAAAAATTGTAACACAAAATTGTAAAGCAGCTACTTCGAACAGTTTCCTCGGACTGTAACCATATATTGATTTGATCTAAAAAGCCTTCAGCTTTTAATATAAATTTGCAGAATCCTAACATGAACTTTATTACTATCCACGAGGGACCAAAATGTTAAACAAAACCAGAATTTTTTTACAGCTGATTGACTAGCCTTCCAATTGATGGTTTTGACAATGAAAACTTATTTCTACTGAGAAATTGTTTATAGGACTAAATTAGTTGTTGCCAACAAAACTGGCCATTTTACTGGATTCTGCAAAATTTTACCCAAGAAAGGTTGATAATTTAAATAAAGGCTTTACAAAAGTTACAAGATTTCAGTAGTACCTCTTGTCCTCTCAAGGAAATGTTACATAGGTTTTTATGAAAAAAAATAATTACAATACTAATTTACAACAAATATTCACGCCTTGCGCTAACCTCTGCCTTACTGCTTTACGAGTGGAAGCCAAAATCCAGCCTAACCTATACCAAAATTCATTTTTTACTACTTGAAAGCTTGGTTATCAAAATTTGACATTTAATCGCATTTGTATCATGTTTTCTTGTGTTATTTAAAATTTTAATTAAATTTATCGAGATACCTTCTTCGTATACAGTTATATTTTTGGTGTGACCAAATTGATGATGTCTAGTTAGACTACTCAAAATCATTGTCTTAATGTTACTAAATTAATTTATTGCTTTATAAACTTTATTACTATAATGAAAACCAACTATTGTAATGTAGTGTTGTTTTATAAAAAAAAAAATTATTTTAGAAGTGTTCTGTGTTGCAAATTAAAGCTATTATAGTATTTTTTATAAAAATTTAAATTTGTAGGGCACCATTGCCAGGCTTTAAAAGGTTATCGGGACAGATACAGAATCACATAAATTATATTGTAATTGGGTTGCTTATTATAATCATCTCTTCAGTCAAAGAAACGCTGGTTCTAAACTTGACATTTCACAACCAATCCTATGTAAAATGTTGAAGAACAAAGACTCCTTGTCATTATCAGTGTGATGAAAATGCTGACAGCAAAATAAATCATTTTTTGAAGGATCCTAAAGTGGAATCAGCTTTAAAATTATAGTTTAAAAATGTTCGCAAAAATGATCTTCGAGTTGATGACCCAGTAATGCATCAAAAAGGTGAGGATCTTGCTAAACAAAAGTAGGAAAGCAGGATTTTAAAGCCAAAGATGGATGGTTCAATAGATGAAAGGAAAGATGAAACATTGTTTATAAGAAAACATTTGATGAAAATAAAAATGATTTTGTTAGGGCTGAGGACTGGTTACAATACAAATGGCCAACAATTTTGGTTGAGTATTCTCTTAGCTGCATACATAATGCAGATGAAACAGGACTTTATTATTGTGCTTTAACCAAACATAGTTATGAAATAAGTATGTGCTTAAGAAGAGAAAATGAAAATGATAGTGGCTGTGAAATATATAAACAACGTATAACTGTGTTGTGTTAACACGGTTTGAGAAGTAGAAAAACTCTTAATTATTGGGAAATCTAAAAATCCACGCTGTTTTCAAGGTATCAAAAAGCTACCAGTTGAGTATCATTCAAACTCCAAAGCTTGAATGACATCAATTTTTAATAAATGGCTGACTAAATGGTATACCAGCCTGAAACACAATATTGTACTTTTAATAGAAAACTGCACTGCAAATAACGACATAAGCACTATGCTTAAACATATCAAAGCGATTTACCTTCTGGCTAATACATCACTTATTTACACAAAGGCATAATTAAAAATCTGAAAACATTTTACCAATGAGAGATGCGTGATAGAATATTAGAAAATATGGATGATTTTTAAACAATTATCTCAAATGAATTTGCTGAAAAAACTTCTTTACTCGATGTTATTGTAATATCTTGTAACCAAATCTTGGAATCCATTTTCTGAAAAAACTGTGAAAAATTGCTTTAGAAAAAGTGGGTTTCTTATTAAAGGAAATCAAGAGCAATCTACATCTGAGGAAGAGTCAGAAGAAAACTTAAAGCCTATTGATGTCTGAAAAAATGAGTTGATGGAAGTTGGGGAAAGCATTGAAATAGCAGCAGGAATGACTGAAGACGACATTTGTAAGGCATTGGCTTCAACATCAAAGGTTATTGAAGAAAAAGATACTGATGGAAGTGAAAATGATAAACGTGAACGATAAAGACCTAAGCTGAAAGTTCACCAAGCTTTTGAGATTCTACAGCAATTTGTTCAACAAAAAGCAGAAAATTTCATACAGTAAAACATAAATTTCATAAACTTCACATAAAACATAAATACGCATAAAACATAGCTTCGTATAAAACATAAATTGCATAAATTTCATACAGTTTTTACATACAGTAAAACTTCGATTAACCGTCAATCTTTTAACCATCATTGCTTTAATAACACAATTACACTGTAATAACAAAGTGATTTACACTTTAGCTGTCGCGTCTGGCCAATTGACCCGATGCCGACGGGCAGTAACCTGAACCGAATAACGCCAGGTCACTAACCCCAACATTGTTGTCTAGTAATGTTTAATGTTTATTTGTACTGCTCAACCTATGTTGCTACTTTTTAGAATGCACTGTATTAAACAAGCTTCACACTACTTACAGATATAATTACAATGGTTTTTGCTTGATAGATAAATGCTGATGACATTCAAAATATGTTATTCTAGGAGCTTTTGTCAGGAGTTACGGCCGACACGCTTATTTGATAACAGTTTTAGTGAGGTTGAGTTGATTATTCCAACCGAAAAAATGGTTTATTGAAAGAAGTTGACCTTTATACACTTTAATAATAAAATAAATAATTTTCAATGACCTATTATATTGATTTTCACTATTGTTTTCAAAATTTCCCAAAACCTAAAAAATAAGTCTGAAATATTGACTAAATATTTAGTTGTAAAATAATCCTTAAAAAAGGACTTCGTTCAAGTTAAGTACAAACATTGATATACCTAGATAAGCTCATCCTTACTAGGAAGTAAATTAAAATGTAAATTCCAGTAAGAAGTAAATTATTTGGTTTAAAACTTATTTGCTATGAAACTTGGATAATATTTATCGGGTCTGAAGCATTACTTATCAGAGAGAACATATGTTTACACACATACTCTATATAGAAAATATTTATAAACTCATAAATCAATGACATGTAACACGTTTACATGTCTTAGTGATATGCGCCAAAATACTTTTATCGCCAGTCAGCATATTAAGCGGAACATGAAATTGTGGTTTTGTTGTTTATTGTTTACACAAAAGACAAAAAATATTAAAACAATGTTGTACAGATAAAAAACTATAATTAAATAAAAAACAATTGGTCTGACGATTTACATATCATTTACAGTAGGAAAAAACTACGTCGGCTCAATTGGCCAGACACGTGTTTTTATAAATATTATGATAAGAAACATATTTTGGTACTTAGATATGATATGGGAACAAAGAACAAGTACACATTATTTAAAAATAAGCTTAAAATATTTTGACAATTCTCTATGAAAACGCCGATATTATGGCCAGCAGGTAAAGTATTAAGGTCCAGTATCGCGTTCCCATTGTTTCTTAAACTACATAAACTATTTCACTTGTAAGTTTATATTACTGTACATTACTTTGCTACAATTGTAGCCACTGTGCAATTTTTTATCATGTAATAAATAAGTTTTATTTGCTATTACAATCGTGAGTATGTTCTTTTTGCTCCGAAATATATGAGATTACTGTGAGAGTGATATCTGTCTATAATATAATTGATTGAGGTTAGGTTTAGGAGGAATAATTTAAAGGTTTCTGTTATCAGTCTATTCGCTCAACCGTCATGGCCACTCTCCCGACGATGATAGTTAATTGAGTTTTTACTATAGCTCAATATTTTTTTTTTAAATTATGCTAGGGGCCTACATTAAATCAGTGTTAAAAAAAATTTATAATGGTATAAAATAATATGACGTGAAGTATTCCCGGAAATATAACAAGTAGAAATACTAATTATAAAATTTTACTGCAGTTATTAAAACTGTCAGGAGTCGCAAAATTTGGTGAGTAACCCACTCATGATTTCCATGTGTGTAAATTACATTGTAATTGTAATGTTATAGAATTATGACTTACTGTAATGCTAGGTCTACATATTGTTCAGTAAACTCTTGTGATTGTAATACAGTAAGTTCAATGCGGTACTTCTGTGCATCGTGATTATGCAGTCAGTTGTTGACAAATGTGATTGCAATGAGCTATCCTGTCATTTCCTTGAAAAAATTGTGGGAAAATCAATATTCCTTGATTTTCTATTAAAGGGAATGGTGAAGAAATCCTCCGATTTTGGTATTTATTTTCTCTTCCCACGTAATCAATTTTAGCAACAAAAGATTATAGCGATGCAGAAAGTCATCAGGAATACGAAAAAAAATTATGAAAACTGCTCACACCCTAAAAATTAAATATTTTGAAAATAGAAATACCCTCTTCGTGGCAAATGTATAACATTACTAATTCAACATTTTGGCTTAATTTTTTTATGTAGTAACTCGCATAATACTTCATAATAAATGTGGTTTACTCACAAAAATTTATAAATTTTGAAAAAACAAACTTTAATTTTACAATTTTTAGTGCAATAAGATTTATTGTTTTTAGACCAAAGTTGTAAATAAAAGTGTGTAAATGTTCGATGCAATATTTTCTGTTTAGTAAATGGAATATTGTCTATAAATGTTTGTTTCGTCCTTTTGGATAATTTTGTGACTTACTATCAGAAAAAAAGATGTGTGTACAGATTTTATAATTCTATGATGAGGTTTGTTTGACTGGTGAAACGTGGTACTAATAGTGCTTCGTTAAAGTTGATTTTTTTTTTATTTGTAATTTTTTTGGAGTCAGAGGCAAGTTTAATTTCGAGGCATTTTACTACATCAAAAAAATAGAGCCAAAATGTTGAATCAGTAACGTTTTACATGTGTCATGGAGGGGAGATTGCGATTTTCCAAAATATTGAATTTTTGGAGCATGAGCGGAAGTTTTCATAACTGATTTTGTATTCATAACTTTCTGCATTGCCGGTATAATATTTTTGGCAAAAATCAATTAATTGGGAACAGGAAATAAATATCGCTTTTTAACATTAGTTCAATGATGTGATTTTTTTCAAACTTTTATATGATGTGGATGCCAACACCAATTTTTATTATTTTAAATATATATTCTTAACATTTTTATGGTATTATTCGTAAACCTAATAATATCAGTTACATCATAAATATATTCTTCTTCAATTATACTGGTAAATTTACAAAATAAATTTAAGCAGTATTGTTTATTAGTAATGACTTGAAATTTGTAATACAAAACTACACCAATGAATCACTATACACTAGAAAACTGAATACAAATTATATTTTTTATACAATTCTGACAATTTAGGCAGAGAAACCTAAAATATTCTTAATGCTTGTAAACTTAGGCCAAGTGTGGTTTGATTTTGTTATGTCAAAACCAACACTAGAATTAAAACACATCTAGATAACCGGTATTACTAACAGTAGCATTACGTTGTATAGAAAACAGTCTTTATGTTGTACGATTTCAATTGGAAAAGAAAATATTCAACTTTTCAACAACTCCTTTTACCTCTAAACAAAATCTTGTAATAGGTGTTTACGCTAAAATCACCAAATAAATTAATGAAATTTAATGCCAAAACGAATAGTTATTTTAATTATAATTATGTTGCTGAATTCAATTATATCTTAATCGTTTCAATTAAGCACGCTTGAAGCAGCTAAGAGAAACGCAGAGAAATATTCACAAAACATACCTTGGTAAACAAATTTTGTTTAATATGTACTAGCAAAACCAACTGATAGGACTTGACTCGGTCAGCGTCAAAATAGAATAGATGTAGAAATAGTATCATTGACTTGATGGACGGAAACACAATATTAGGAGAGGGGATACTACTAGAGTTAAATACAAAACCATTTATCAATAAATATTTAACCTTGAGCGAAATAAAGTGTAAATACTTATGAAAATCAGTTACAATTATTATAATTTATAAAGTTGTCAATAATTAAGCTAGTAAAAATATTTTTTCTATTACTTTAATACATCAACACATTTATAATTACTTTTATTTGACTACTCTGACTACTCCAAGAATTTGTCAATGCCTTTACCATCAACTTTTTAAATCATAGATTCGATGAAGAAATGTGATGTACAAATTTAAACTATTAAAATAGAAATTATTTATTATTAATAGAAATAAAATTATTTTAGAAATAGGTATTCTAAATAGTATATAGTGTATACATACACTAAATAAATAGTATATGTGCATATGCTAGTTATACCTGAATGTGTAAAGCCCAATACTTTTCATAGTTGAATTTACTATACGACAGTTAAACATCAATCGATTTAGTATGATCTTTAAACAAAACTAAAAATGTAAAACTATCTAGAATATAAATAAATATATTCATTATAAATTGCTATAAATTGAGTTTCATAATCCAAGTAGTGTTTTACAACTTAATGTTGAATAATGCTATAATATAATTTTTTTTATAGTAAATTGTTACTTAAATTAACAAAGAAAAAAATTATGTTATAATTACAAATAATTTAATATGTACTGTATATACATACGTCAGAATAACAATAATAATAGGCATCAAAATAGAATACGAATTTCCTTGCTTGTTAATATTTATACGCTTTCTTTTATCGTCCCTTGTGTTGTAGTTTTTTTCACCTTTCTTACGCATTATGCGTTCGGGAAGCAAGATACCGTTGATCGAGTTTGTTTATCTTTTTCTTTCATTGATTTTTAGTATCAGAGCACTATTTATATTGTGTGGTAACGATGGCAACAATTTAAGGTTGTGCAATGGAGGTTTCGACAACAACCCAGGGCCGTAGCCAGCTTTGCCGGGCCCCGGACAAAATAACTCGTTCGGGCCCCTCTTTCGTGATTCCCGGATTTGTTAATACTATTTTTTGCATGGATATTGTAGGTAAAGTGTGAATAAGTGGTCAATAATAATAATAAAGCACAAAATTTAATACAACCTAAACTCAAACATGAACATTTTTTCATTACCTTACAGAACAAACAGGAATGTTGCATCTGAACGAATGTCAATGTAGGGCTTTCCTTCTTGCTTTCCTTGCCGCAAAGTCATCGATGGCATCATCCATGTTTATAGTTTTTGCCAGTTGAGCCTCCACAGCCAGAACTCCAAGACTTGACAGTCTCTGTTGTGTCATTGCAGACCACAGCACATTCTTCACTCTTTTTAATGTTGAAAACGATCGTTCTGCGCTTGCAACAGTTGCAGGCACTGTCAAAAAAATACGCAGAGCTATACACAAGTTTGGAAACATATTGGAAAGATTAGTCTTGTGAAGATGGTTCAGTAGTTCTAAGGGACGTAAAGTGTTTTCCCCGACGTTGGTAGTATATACTAACTTAAGGCTTTCAATTTCTTCTGTTAAATCAATTTGCAAATCGTTCTCATATCTTAAAACCAAGTCATTCGATTTTGGTTTGATCTCTTCTTCTGGCATACTCCTGAACTCCCAAAGAAATGAGAAAAAATGTAGAATTTCATTAAGTGATAAGAACCTCTCATTCAAGTCTGCAATTACTTCATCCAGAATAACGTAGAAAACGTTTCTCTTAAACAACTCTGGAGCCTCTGGTGTTTCTTCCGTGTCATTGTCGTCTTCATCAATCATCCTTTTGCGCTTTTTCACCCTCTTGGATTGTTCGGTTAACTGTCCGGGCCAGCCAATATTTTCAGCTACAATTGTAACTTCACTCCATATCTTTTCCCAGCCTTCATTTCGTAGGCTTTGAAGTTCACACATCAGATTCTTTAGGTTCTCACTCGCTGTATCAATGGTCCTCGCGTTCCTTCAAAATATACTGCCGCACAATGGATCCACATATATCAATAAACTCATTTTGAATGTCCGGTGACAAGTAAGAGACTTGAAGTTTCTTCCCAGTCTCTTGAGAATGCCACACCTTTTGTAAATGTTCACTAAGAAGAGGATCATATTTCGCTAATAACTCAAGGATGCCTAGGAAGTTTCCGTTTGTACAATCACCAATTTTGTTGCTATAACCTCTGAAAGCTAACCCTCTCTCTGCAAGAAATAAAGTTACGTCAAGAAGACGCCGAAGGAGGCCGCGCCAGACTTGTTGCTCATGTTGTATATTTTTATCAAGAAGATAAAAATACTTTACTTTACTTGTTCCATTTTCCATTGCACATAACAAGACTTGTGAAGTTCACTTTTTTCATGTTCAGGAACTCTTGCATACAGCTTACTCCAATTTCGAGATGCAGGCCATCCCTCGTCTGATGCCAGACATGAAACCTTATGTGGACTGAAAATTTTACATGGCAGACAAAATAAAGCTGCCTTAGCACTACTCCACACTAACCAGTCTCTTTTGACATATTCTCCATTCACCAGTTTTTTTTTGAAAATTGTGGTAGGCATTGAAACCTCCTTAGAGTCCAATGGAAAAGTTGCAGGAAGTTTTTCGTGGGATTTCTTAATGTCAATTTCAATACTAAAGTTTGGTGACCCGACGTCAAAATATCTGCCCATGCTAAGCGACGTCGATGTGGCATTGTAAAGGGAAGGGCTCCCGCTCCCGCCTCCTGTATCACTTGTATTGTCAGAGTGTAAAGTCGGAAGTAGTAGGCCTAGAGGCTTGGGCGCAGGCCGTTCCTGAGACTCAGATAAGGACAAAGTTAGGTTAGGTTCGGAAGTGACAATAGTGGTTTCTGTTTCAGAAACATTTGCAACCTCCTGACGTTCGGGTTGCATTGACGGTAAATTTTTCGTTATAGGCTATAAATAAGTGGAAAGAGAGACACGAAATAAAGGAAACTGACAGGCGCGCACAGGCACTAGCGCAACCAATCAATGTTTGGCATTTAGACAGTTGTCATAGCGACGACGGCCGGTCAGACATTATGTCACCCCAACCCCGCTGCCACAGAGACAGCAGCGCAGCAGTCAGTCGGTTGTTATGTTTACCGTCTAAAAAATATGGGTTGTAAAATGGGTTGTTTACAACTGCCTAACAAATAAACATAACCCAAATACAAACACACAAGATGACAATCCCATAAAATACATATCAATACCATACAGATCATCCAAAACCCACAATCTAACCTACACATTACGAAAATACAACTACAAAAAAACATACTCCACACACAACACTCTCAACAAACAATTTAAACCCAACAACAAAATCAATGACATTTACAACACCACTGGAGTTTACAAGCTAACTTGCAGTTCATGCCCCAGTTTTTACATAGGCCAGACAGGGAGGTCATTCTACACACGTTACTAAGAACATATAAAAGCACTAAAAAACAATAACTAGCAATTAAACTTAGCCAATCATCTCAACTCCACAAAACATGACTACATAGACATAACATCTAACCTACAAATTATTCATAAACAACACAGAAATAACCAACGCTACACAACCGAACAATACGAAATATATAGGCACTTCAAACTACACCCTACACACATACTCAATACACAATTACATTACAACTCACACTCACTTTTTGACATCATAACTCCTAGTACACACAAAATACACCCACACCACTAAAATATCCCATCCCACCCTAACCTACGTAAACCTTGAGATCAGTTACGGTCTGAGTTGCCAAAGGGACACATCTCCCTAAACAGCCGCCCTCAACAAGCAAAGTAAGTACTACTATAGGCAAGTTTAAAACATTTAAAAGTGTTTAGAAAATAAGAAGGTTTAAAGATATTTCTTGTACCACTAGATTTGAAAAAAATTTCCTAAATGGTATGTTGAAATAATGGAGTCTGTCTATCACAATGTTTTCTGAAATACATACACAGAAAAAGTTTTTATTTTTGCTTTGGTTGAATTAATATTTACCATTAAAAGAGTGTCAAACCATTTTTATAAACAATCAATTGAGTAATAACTTTTACGTTAGATTATAGCCACCTGAACTTTAAATTTTGTAAAAAGTTACTGAAAAAGGACATTATTGATTGCTCCTTAGCGATCTTCGCCACCTTGACTCACGAAGATCGCCACAGAGCAATCAAAAATGTTCTGTTTCAGTAAGTTTTTACAAAATTTAAACTTCAGATAGTCATAAACTAATGTAAAAGTGATTAATTAAGTTTCACCGAATGTAATGGACTATAAAATTCAAGAAATCAATGATGATCCTTATCCTTTCTCCTCGTTTTTTTACAAAATCCGCATGTACTCAATACCACCTTCAAGCTGGTGAATCCCAAGGTTATAAAGAAACTTTTGCTATAGTTTTTTATGTTATTTGACTGATTGTACAATAGTTTACTAGATGTTTATCAATTTTTGGGAATTATTAGCTCTTTTTCCCAAAATAGACTAATTTTCCTAATTAGAAGCTCATTACATTTTCTGGGGTAAGGTAACAAATGTTCATCAGAGTTTAATTGACTAGGCCACTAATTAAATAAAATCTTATAAACAATTGTATCATTTCTAGTTGCCTTTTCAATACATTTGCTTGCAATAGATAAGTCTAGGCAAAGAACAAAAATTGTATTGTTTCCTTCCTGTTCCCAGTCTTTTTGATTGTTGAGATAAAGCATCAACTTCATTTAAATCATTGGCTTTATGAAAAACGTATGATAAAAATATTATGACCCAACTCTGCATTCTAGCAGAGTGACATGAGAGTAGCTACTGCATTCTAACTGAAGAAGTTACCAGGGCATGATTAGTGACCAGAAGGAATTTTCTTTCAAAAATTTCTTTATGAATTTCTTCAGGTCTTATACAATTTCCAATCCTTGTCTGTCTATTGGAATATGACTTTTTTCCAATTTGGTTGATGACCTTTAAGTACAGGCATTCTGGATGGCATGAGACATCACACAGCCAATGTCATAAAAGCTGGCATCAGAAGCAATTTTTATTTCAGTTTTGGATTTTACAATACTAATTCAGTAATATGGTCAAAAGTAATTGATTTTTCTAGAAGATGAGACACTCTTAATTAAAGCACTATTTATGGTTTTCTTTAAAAGTAAGTATAAAGGATATAACAGAACATAAGTTATCTAAGAAACCTTTATAGAAGTTGAGTAATCCCCTTAGTTATGTCCTAAGTTGAATGATACCTTCAGGTTTTGGTACATCCAAAATCAATTTCATCAACTCATCCATAGAGTGAATGTCTTGCTCATCAATTCGATGTTCAATATAAATTATACTGCCCTAAAGTAACTCAGTTTCTTTTATTTTTTTTTAATACCATACTCAAGGAAACGTTTCAGAATAAGTTCAGTTTTCTTGACTGCAACCTTTAAAGAATATGATCCAAAAGACATCATCCAAACTCGGAAGAATTTTACTCACAGGAACTTAGAGCTGAAAAGTAGCACTTGAAGTAGCATTTAGCAATCTTTTGAAATAAAACAACTTGTTATGGATGTTAATGGTCAGCAAAGGTTGTAACTTAGGTCCTATGTCTAATTGTAAAAATTCATTCAATAAATAAACGTCAGAAAAGAGCTTTCTTCCTGAAAGTTTCACAAAAATATCTTCTGGATTCGGAAGAGCATAACATTTTCTTCTGAGATTATATTCAGAGTAACTTTTAAATAGATAATTTACTGAACCTTTTACACCAGAATTTACCAATATGATCCAATTCATTTTTAATGGCTTCTTATAAACCATATGAAACACACTATGCTTTACAAAATATAGGTATTACAACCTCTTTGATAAGGATATTTGTAGAAATACCTTTAATCATACCTACAAACCTTTAAAATTTAAAAAAAATATATTTATAGTATCTATTTTTGTATCCCATATTCATGATTTTATTGTAATTTAAACGCTTGCCTTATTTTGGTAGTTCATCTAAAACATTAATGACCATTTTAGTTTCAATTTTTCCAGCTAAATTTTGCCCAGTATTATAGGTAGATAATTAATAAATAATACACAAAAAACCTCTAATCACAAATATATTTATTTTAACCTGATGTACATTTCGGTTACCAAGTAACTATCCTCAGAGGCTCCACTATTGTGTGTCATGCTTCTGAGGATGGTTAATTGGTAACCGAAATATACATCTTGTCAGATTAATAGTTTTTTGGTTTAGGTTTTGGTGTATTATTTATTATTATTCAACCACAGTAAATTATTCCAATAGTAGGTTGATACTTGTTTCCAGATACTACAATAATCGGCAGTTAAGAATTATGGTTTTCATGGGCAAGATTTATTTGAAGCCTAAATTCTGTAGGGAGATCAAAGAATGAGTAGAATAAGTTTTTAGCCATAATTTAAATGGGTTCGAATTATGACGTTTGAATTTGGCATTATAAAATGCTCTGTCAACACAGTAGTTTCTGCTTCTGGATCTATGACACTTTCTAAAGAGTTCTCTTCTACTATTAAGTTAGTTTTGTAATAAGTAAGAACTGAAATCTTGATAATTTCAAAAAGTAGAAACAAATCATAGTAGGAATCCACTTTTTCCACCAAATTTATTTTTTGAATCCGTACAGCTATTGGTTTTTACACTGTACCCCTGCTATTTTAATTAAACTGTTGCATTTTGAATTTTTTTGAAAACACGTATTGCTGGTGTGGCTTATTTTTCCGCACTAGTAGTGTCTCATATACCTACAGAATCTTTGTTTCATTTCAAACATCATAGGGCTAATAAAATTACTATTGTTTTTAGTCTTACTTTTATTAATGTTTGTATAATTGACTCTCTTACTTCACACTAACAGTGGAGATATTTTACCTCTAGCTTGGTAGACTTTGGTTCCCAAAGAACAAATTAGCTTCCGTCAATCATATTTTATTTATTACAAATTTCACAGATATAGGTATATTAAAGACACTAAAATATAGTTAATTATAAAGATGATGTAATCAAAGAACTTTTTTGACATTTATTCATATATTACACTAGCAAGCTATAGTAAACATGAACCCCATAAAAAGCTGCGCCAACAATACATCAGACTTCAAGCCAGAAAACAGGATAGTATAGTACGAGTTGTTTTCCAAGGGATTAATTTTGAGAATCCAAATATTAACACAGTGTTTTTTATCTATCCAAACTGAAGAGTGAACACAGAAACTACTGAAGCTCTGAGAACCTCTGAAAGGCAGTGCCAACACCTTTTAGTGTTAGTTTTAATGATGTAACTTTTTTTGTTTTATTTGATTTAATTGTTTTCTATTATATTATAGGATGCTTTTTTTTTAAATTGTCAGAGATTTTAAGTCCGTTTGGAATGAATTAAAGTAATAGTCTCTTTACTTAATTGTTTCTAACTCCGTTTTCTTCTTTGCCTTTTTAAAAAAATTTGTTCTGAAAGACAAATTACAGTTATTATTAAAAATTAACCAAAAGGATGGAAATCAAGTTAGGACTATCGAGTTCCAGTGTTAGGGAATAGAATGGGAGAAGAACACTTCTCTACTGTATACAATTTTTTATAATATCAAGTTTAAATATTATTCTATAGAGTTTCACTCAAATTGTTCATATAATCAAAGACACAAGAAAGGTAATAATGTTTTCTTTCCAAACATGTGACCTTTATAGTAATAAAGTAATCATGTGACAATTAGGAACAGATTACTTTCCAAACACAACCATACATGGATTGAAACAACCTTCTAAGTAATGTATAAAGTGTACAAACTTTTTCCAGTTCTCATAAACTAAGAAAATAAAATTAGTATTAATATTTTATGGATTCTGAGAAAATTTTCAAACAAGTTATAGCTGAAGATTAAGAACTAAATTTTGGTTGTGATAAACAGAAATTATTTTGGTTGTATCATGTATTTAAAAATGCATTTATGATATAATAATAACAACAACAATGGTAGTAACAAGAACAACATTTAATACTGAATTAATTAAAAATTGCTTTTATACATCACAAGAAATATCCACTAGTTTAATGAAGAAACTAAAAATATAAAATAATGAATTCAAATACAAACAATTTAAAATAATGTAGAAAAATATCTGTAACAGGTGTAATATGTCAAGCTGAATCACACAGAGATTTTCCTCTAGCATTTTGCAGTTGGTCTAAAAATAGAAATGTTTATCTACAAGTATGACTTAAATAGATTCTCTATTCCTACTGTTTCTGTGTAGTTAGATGCTTATTTTGTTTCATTTGTGCTTAAAGAATTTAATTTGTTTTTACAACAATGGTTTTTGAAATACAAGCCAAAGTATCTGAAGCTGAACGCCATCTTGCAGATGTTGTAACTCTACATTTTCATAATGACAAAATATATAGTGGAGCTGATGATGGGAAAATTAAGGTAAAAGAAATTTTAAATGCTATTGCTGGAATAAATAGTAACTAAAATATTTTAAGTATTCATAAATATAAAAAAATTAATAAATAATCTTAAAAGATTTAATACATTTTTTTTGCTGTCAAAATACCAGTAGTTTTAAAATGTTAAAAAATTATTTAACTAAGTTCTAACTATCTATTCTTATATTAATAATTATTAAAAAAAAATAATAATCTATATTGGTAACCTAATTCTGGTTCTGCACTTCGATAATAGAATGTATTATCTTTTAGCTTAGATAGTTAAATGAGTTATATTTTTTTTGTAGGTGTATACATAGATATAATATTTAAGATTATTAACATAAAATGAACATATTTTTAAACTTTAAGCGCCTGCATTAAAAGTTTTGAAAAATTTCATTTATTTTTTCTTCTACAGTTAAAGGTATGTTAAAGAGATATTCAAAGTTTGAAATACTTTTGTCCTTTTTAATTGCACATTTTTTATGCTTATTTTCAATTAAGTGTACAATTTTATATAAAATACATCATATAAAGGATTAATAAACATACTACTATAAAAATATATATAGTAATTTAATAATATTGATTGGCTTAGCTTCTTGATTGAGTTAAATTGTAATCTTATACTATATCTTTCTTCACTTTTAACTATTTCTCACTTTTAGATTAATAAGATTTTTTTTATAGTGAAATCCTGTTCAAATTCAGCAAAACCAGGCAAATTTTAATTTACAGCCAAATAATAGATTTTTGGTTGCCAGTGCAACAAATAATCACTTTACAAATTCTTATTCTCTTGAATTTTGCAATCCATTACATTTAGTGAAACTTAATTAATCATTTACTATTACCTAGAAATCCTACACATCAACAAAAACGGACCCCACCTCAACACACTAGAACAATATGAAATTTACAGACACACAAAAACACAAAGTACAAACATATTAAACAAACAAACAAACACCATACAAATCACACATACTCTTTGATACTATCGAAAACCGTCACCGCTTGACCCAACATCTCCAAGCAGAAGACACTGATGAAGATCGCCACATAGCGATTAAAAACGCTCTGTCTTTAAGTTTTAACAAATTTACAAAATTTAAAGTTCAGATAGTCATAAACTATTGTTTAAGTGATTATTAATTAATCACTTTAACATCAGTTTATGACTATCCGAACTTTAAATTTTGTAAATTTGTAAAAACTTACTGAGACAGAACGTTTTCGATAGCTATGTGACAATCTTCATCAGTGTCTTCCGACATGTGACTTCCACCAGTGTGGAATTTACAAAATTTAAAGTTCGGATACATAAACTAATGTTAAAATTATTATTGTATAAACCTGATCATAACTTATAGTATCAACTATTTTGTAGACAGATTATATTAAATAAAGAATAAAAATGAATGTATGAAATTTAAGATCAAATATGTAATAAAAAAGGTTCTACTGTCACAATTTTGTTAATATATTTGAGTTATTTTACTGTTAACCTATTAATTAATATAATTATGTAGCATCAGTTTGTTAAATTATTTAACTTTAAAAAAAACTTATGTAACATGGGGATTTATTTCTTCATTATTCATGCTTAAGGTATAAATATTCAACATATAGGTTTTAGATTTACATCTCCAAAAAAATAAATTACTTTCCAACATCAAAAAGATTTTCTCATTTTGTTAACTGATAACTTTAAAATGTGTTTAACTATGCAAATGGAATTTTTCGTACAGTCTGAAATAAATTATTGTTTTTTTTTGCAATTTCAACTCCAGGCAACTTTGAAATAATGTTTCCTGCTTTTGTTTTTATAATTTTTGATTATAGTGGTTTGTAAATCAATCATTTATTAGCAGGTTTCATCAATTTTCCTGCACAATAGTTATGTTAATATATTGTAGAAACTTATAAGTTGAAATGTTACAGTTTGAAAATTATGACAGAATGAATATTCCCAAAAATTAATTTAAAGCAAGTATGGCTCAGCATCACATGACTGTGATTTGCAGGAGAATGACAATGGCTTCCCAAAATGAACAAAGAGAAACTGTTTAATTTTCAGGGACATGCCTTAATTTTAAAGTAGACATAAAATTGCAATATAGCAATAGAAAATAATAGTGAAATTGTGTTTCTTAAACACCTATTAATTCTACTGTTAATAAAGCAGGTAAAAAAACCAAGCGAAATAACCGGGACAAAAACAGTGTTTTACCTTAATGTTGTACATTACTGCTAACAGTTATAAACTAATAGCCTTTCACATTTTTAGGTAAAAAACAAGGCCAAAAGAAAGCTGCCCCTGAAAAACAAATGAGGGTGCAGGGAAAGGAGGTAAATAAACAAACAGTTTTACATTTAATGGTTAAAATCAACATGGTTTCATTGTTTTGATGCTTTGTTGTTTATTATCCATATTGGGTATTTTCATATTTAAAAGTAATCAAATTGTGCAAAATATGCAATTCTTTTATAAAAAAAAACATTATTTTAAAACTTTATCGTCACCCTCATTTGAAAATTAAAGGGGTGTACTTATTTTATGATTTAATATTATTATTTTGTTTACTTTCTTATGTTAATAGCTTTTTTAAATGTCAAAATTATTTATAATTTTTAGTATTACTATTTTAATAATAAATATTTCCTGGTTAAATAACTAGTAAGGTAGTATTAAGGAAGTTAGTATGTTTTACTAACTTTAAATTTTATTCTTGAATTTTGCGGTCCATTATGTTCAGTGAGTCTTAATTAATCACTTACACGATAGTTCATGACTATCCGTACTTTAAATTTTGTAAGTTTGTTAAAACGTTTTTGTAAATTTGTAAGCTTTAACAAATTTACAAAATTTAAAGTTTGGATAGTCATAAACTATTGTATAAGTGATTAATTTAAATTTTAATATATTAAATTTTCCATGGGCAAGAAAAAAATTTGTTGGGATTGTAATTTTTATGAGATATCCTGATCAGTTTTGCAAGTAAGAATATTTTTCACCCTTTAATTATTTTTTGTATACTTTATTTATTTATGTTAATTATTTCAAACATAAATAGTAGCTATTAAATAGTAAGTATGTTTTATTTATTATTATTTTTTTTTAAATTTATGAAAGGCATATACAAACAAACAAAATATTAACTCTATTGCATTTTCACCAAGTTTCTAGTAATTACTTTTGCATTAAATAAAAGTATAAACAGAAGTTATGATTACTTTTTCAGGTATGGAATACTAATTTAAAGTTAGAAGCAGAAATTACAGCCCATCCTGTCAATGTTTACAGTTTAGCAATACATGGTGATACACTCTACTCTAGTTCTAACGATGGAACAATCCAAGCATGGAACATTGGATCTTGGACACATAAAAAAACTCTGCTTAGTAACCCTAACGATGAAGTATTAAAACTCTATGTTGGAAATGAAAAACTTTATTCTGGAGATGACAAAGGACAAGTATGTTAGCCTTACTTAATGTTTTTGAAACTGAAGTTTGTGTAACTTGTGTAAATCATAAAAATAGGTTTTACTAATTTTTAAATCACTTACTCCTAGGTTCGTATTTGGAAGAATGAAGAAGAAATTGGTATGATAGAAATACAGGAAGAAGTGTGGGATCTAGCTATTGTTGATAAACTATTGGTATCAGTAAGAAACCTGGACGTTTCAATCCTGGAAATGATAGGAAGTAAGTGAAAAAAAAATTAAAAAGTAATACAAACTTATTCATAGAACATTTTACTTGTTGTTTATTTATTAATAAATTAATATGGCAGTCAGAGACTATTCTAAAAACCTCTCTATTTATTTAGCCAAACATTGTACTGCCTAAGTGGCAGCCTCTTCAGGAGAATAATTAATATAAGCAAATAATTACCTTATATTTTAATAAATAAATTTAATTACTACACAGGCTAAATAAAATACCTATGTCCACAACTAAATACACAGAGGAACTAAATACGATCAAATATTTAGCCCACAAAAATGGATATGACAATTATTTAATAGACAAACTACACAGAAAAATACTCAACAAGAACAGTAACAACAACACCACAACAAAAACATGAACACAAACAAATTCGTCACCCTCACATACATAAACAAACTCACAAATAAAATAGCACACCAATTCAAAAAAGCAGGATACAAGGTAGCTTAGAGAACAACAAATAAAAGCCAAATGGCTATCAGACACAGCATTAATATCAATACCAACACATACAATAACCCAGGAGTATATAAGCTAAAATGCAACAACTGCAATAAGTTCTATGTTGGACAAACAGGCAGATCTTTTGCCAAAAGATATAAAGAGCACAAAAGCGCACTGCACACTACTATTGAATCCACCTTCGCAAATCACCTCATGGACACTAAACACTCATGCAAAAGTATGGAAAATAACATGAGCACCCTCCACAAATGCAACAAAGGCCATATAAATTAAACACACTAGAAGAGTATGAAATATATAGACATAGCAACACACATAAAAATGACATCTTAAATGAACAAACCCGGCACAGATCATACATACTCTTCGATCACATCACTTCTAACTTTCAAAAAATGGAACTGAGGAAGCACAACTGCAGCATTACTAGTGGCAAAAATACGAGGCTGAAGAAGTCGTAAGACGAAAATGTTTCCTCCAAGTGTAAGTTAACAGTTTAACAACTTTTAGTTAACAAAAAGACTGGTCGCAAGTAATAACAAAAGTGTAATAAGTAATTAACAACCAGCTTGTGATAAACAGCAACAAGATTTCGATATTTAATAAATAAATATTACACATTACTAAAAGAACAATGTTATAATATAACAAATTATTTTTAAATAACACATGTAGTTCTTATATGTGTTTCTTATAAATAGAATTTCACAACACAAAGTTTTGTGTGTGTTTATGAAAATGTGATTTAGTTCTTTTTTAAATAGTAAGATTCTTTTGAAAGTAGTTTTATTTATTAATAGAAAATATTTTTTTAATGAATAAACTGCATTTTATAATACTGGCAAATGTTTAATCATTCATTACAGATGCCATATAAACTCAATAAACATAATTCAATACTAAACTCGAGGAATTTTTAAAAAATACTTATTTAATATTACTGTGAATATTTTGTATTATTTTATTAAATTGCTGCATGTAATACAAATTTCTGAATGCAGGAGAAAGTAGACAACTATTTACAATAAATTTAGTTATTATAACATTTTAGCTTTGTGATAGGTTATATACTATATTAATATTTTGAGTAGCTCAATTAAACTTCCTATGAATTGCTATGAACTCTCTATAGAAATTTCAAAAGTACTACTGAAACATAAAATTATGGAAAGTTCAGTTTAAAGGAAGTTCTCTGGAATGTGACATTTTTAGGAATGAGAGATATCTGTTAAATATTTATTGATTTTGATCCTACCAATTCTAAACTCTTCTAGAAAGAAATGAACAGATTTTGCCGAGATACCTCTGACTTCCAACTCAACAGGATAGTAGGGATAGGAGAACCACTTCTGATGAATAGAGGAACACTAAAATTCATACTTGTTGGCCTCATTTAGATGTTGATTTGGGGTAACAATCATATATGAAGGCTCTCCATTATTTTAAAGGTATACATATTTCCTCCAATAGTGTCCAATCATTCTGTCAATACCAGATATTGCGCCCTCACAAGCATAGCATGCTCATCATCTTCTATAAGTTTCTTCCTCATGTGCTCCACCTCTGTGATCAGACAATAACAACTGTTTCTATTTCAGAACATAAAATTGCCCAATTTTGTAATACTTGCGCTGTTTTCAATGTATGCTTCGTCAACTGATAAGACTTTTCCTTCCATAACATTAAGAAACATTTTACATCTCTGGTCCTTATGATATTAGGAAACTGCATGTTGCTCAAACTTTTTTGATGATTTTTCCAGATGAGTAAAACCTTTACAAAGTTTTCTACGGGTTGTGCTGTCCTCTTTCTTACTTTGAGAAAAAAATATTATGTACATTTTACAGTAAGCTACATCTTTAGTTTTGGAATAAAATAGCCATTTATGTTTTGCCAGCCAAGAATAGAAAAAGCCTAACATGACCTTACTCTTTGCTGATAGAAGCGATCAGGAAATTAAAATTATTATCTGGTTAACAACAATTTTGTACACTGTGAGTTTTTCTTGATCACATTCGTGTCCAACATTGGTTTAGTACCATTCAAATAACATTTAATGATTGATTACGCACACAATTTTATGTTGAGGGAGCTGGCATTTCTTTCTGTAGCTCGTCTTGAACTTGAACACTGAGTCAAACTTGATCATTTTCTGCTACATTATGTTGTTTTTTATTAAAAAACTGAAACAATGTCTGCTATTCTTTCCTCTTCATCACTGAATAAGTAACTTAACACTTGACACTTCCACTACTACTTTTCTGTTTATAAATAATAATCTACTTGCTGAAATTAAAGTATGTGTAGTTAATTCGACTTCAACTCAAACCTCTGTTAGGTAGGGTGGAATACTGTCCTGGAGAGGGCCATTTTTTTAATGTAAAAATATGCCAATTATTTTTTGTAAAATGGAGAAACTTGTAATATTTTCTTATATTGTTTACTAATACAATTTTACTTACAGATAAAAGCCAATATACATTTAGAACATCACTCTCAGGTCGTAGTCCATTATGTATCGCCAAAGAAAAACTATGTTTCCTAGGCCGTTGTGGACGAACTATTAACATTCATGACCTTAACGTAGAAAAACAATTTCCTCAAGTAGCTCAAATAAAAGAGGTAATTTATAAACAAATAACTGTTATTATTATATTATTTATACACCGTTTTCTCAAATCCTTGGAAGTTAGACCAAATGTGTTATATTGCGATTTTTTTTTTAATAGGGATGTATTTGAGAATAAAGGTACTTTGTGCTATTATTTGAAATAGCATATATTTCTTTTTAACTTGAATATTTAGATAAATCCTTAAATAGAAAGGAATTGTATAACCCAAATGTGTGTTATTGTGTGCCACTAGCAATCTCAAATAGAGGGTGACTCAAATTAATGTTTATTTAGAACCAATATCTGCTTATTTCCTATTATATATGTCCTTATTTAAATTTATTTTATGCCAATCATAAAAACAAAAGTTTTTTAGTACTTGCAGTTTTTGTGTTGTACATCTTGAGGTTTTTTGTATAAATTACATGTTTTAACTTGGTAAAAAACCTGGAGATACACCAACACATCAGTCTTGTCAGTAACTCACACCATTGAATAATGGACCGACGTAGTGTGAAATGCGTCTGCTGAATACATCAGTAAGAAGTTGTTTTTTGCCAAGTTAATGCAAAAAAGTTTAATTTTTTAGTACAATTTTTCTCTTTTATTCCCAATTATAAAAAAAATACTAAAGGTATGGTTTTTGAACCTGTTTTGTTCACTTTTGCTTATAAGAAACTGATTTACACCTCATAAATAAAGCCTCAAAAAGTTACAGTACAAACTCATCTCATAAGAGTTGAAATCTAGGCATTAACTTTCACAACCCTTAAATTGTTAATGAAGCTTATATTTACACGAACTTGAATTTTTTATGAAGATTTACCTCCCAAATTTTTACTTCTTACTGAATAACTCTGTGCTTCAACCAGGGTGCTCTAGTTGTTTAGGCTCGCTTCCATTCACTTACTCACTAATATGCTCCTAATCTTTTTTTGTCACGTTAATTATCTTTGAAATACTAACACATCTCTTAAAGTTAGCATCAGTAATGGAAAGAGCCAGAAAGTTATATTAACATTCCTGGTAATGTAATTCATGAGGGTAATTCATACATGTAATGTATGAATAATCCATCTTAAAGTAGGCCCTATTAACTATATAACTAGGCCCTATTGAAGAATAAGCCTAAAAAAAAAAAAATTTAAAGCTTTAAAACCGTTTTAACGTTTCTGGAGAAAGTTTGTTATTTTACCTTTTTCAATAAACTCAAAATAATGATATGAAAAACAACTTCAATAAAAGTTTCAAAATGTTATATAAAATGTAAAAATCTAGTTTACCCTTTAGATAACACATTTATATGTAAAAGATAATTATACTAATATTTCCTTTTGTTGCAGGCACATGATCTAATAGTAAATGCAATGTGTTATACAGACAACCCAGATGTGATCATTTTTAGTGGTGGCTATGATAATACAATAAAAGGATGGAAATTATCAGATCAATCGTTAATAGGTAGTTTAAATATCGAGACAGTAGTGAATTGTTTGTGTTCAGATAAAAAAGGAAATGTGTTTGTTGGAAGTTCATATGGATATCTAGCAAAGATTTCAACATCTCTGACATAGTTTCCAGTTGGAGTCTGTTAATGCTGAAAATTTGTTATTTTTCAAATAACTAAGCATATTGTTTAGGTTATTTTTTTCAGTAACATTATAATATTATTGTTACCCTATTAAAAGAAGTGTAACTTATAATGCTGTAATGTCTGTAGTAAATACAAACTAATCTACATTAAAAATATGTTGAATATAGATACTGACCAGGCGTTATCAGATTTCATTACTACTACTGAAGTAAAAAGTTTTGTATTCATTAAATCCATCTTTATGTGAGCTACTAGTTTTAACTAAAAACACGTGTAAATATGTTACACTTGCCTATGTAGTACTTATTTTTATAATTGTTGAGGATGGCAATTTCAGGAGATGTGTCCTATTGTCAAGTTAAGAGTTATGGTCTTAGTTGACAATGGACAAATCTTCCAAAACAGCCGTTCTCACAATTATAAAAGTAAGTACTATTATAGCCAAGTGTTACATATTTAAACGTGTTTTTAGTTTAAAAGTTTAAATTAAATAACTTTAATTCATACACTATGAAATAAAACACCAATTAAGGTCTTCATACAGGTAAATATATGTCTGTTGGGGTTTCTGATATAATTCCATCTACAGATCAAAATACAATTTTATTCACATTTAAATAAAACATTACTTAAAAATTAATTAAAAGGGATGTTATCAAAATAATTTGTTATAGAATATACATATAAGTTTTCTTTCAGTTTAAAACATAATAAATCCACACACTGCAAAAGCTATGGTTTCAATCACATCAGCTTATATTTTCCAGATATTTTAGCTTGCACCTCTGGCCAAGGAGTCATAAACAATTTGCATTTATCAGTGGAAAGGGTACAATAACAAATAACTTTATGCATGAAAATGATGAAAGGGGGACTATTTTAGAGCTTTAGAAAAAAAGACTGCACCAAAGCTAGAATTACATGACACAAAAAGGATTTCATGAGCACTTGTTCACTATACTTGGTAAAGTACTTTACAAATTTTATCATAATAGTATTGGAGAGTGATTATAAGACAAAGAACACTTATGAGGCTTGTTAACCACAAGGATTAAACCGGAGATATTTTGGATTTCAAATATGTTTATAAATCTTAAATAGCTAGTTTTAAAAAAGTATAAAAAAGTAATAAATAAACAAAAATTTTCATGGAAAACAAACGAATGATATTATGACTTAAAACTCAACCAAAACATCAAGATTCTATATAATGCTTAAGAAATAAATATTCAAAGTTTCAAATCAGTGATTAGAGTAAGGAATCATCCTTCAAGTGACATTTAATTCTGTAACGTTTTGATATGCAAAGAAAGGAAAAAGGATAATGCAAAGGTCTGTCATGCTGGTTGATACTGTATATCTATTCTTGGCCTACAATACTAGATGATATTTATAACATTTTATTATTTTATGAATGCATTAAAAAAAATTTTTTTACTGTTATTTTATTAGTAGATAAAAAGTACAAAGAGTCAACGAACACCGTTTTCAAGAGTTTCAGGTGAACAAAATAAGTTACACAAAATGAAGGAAGAAAGTTACAGACAGGAATACAACTTTAAAAAGTAGAGATTCTATTTATTTCTATAAATGAGGTGAATAAAGTGAAAGTGATGAGAGTTTTGTTGCTGATAAACTAATTTTAGAGGATGAAGATATTGCCAAGTTTTAGAGCATTTTGTACTTAATTAATTTTTCTGGGGAAAATATGACCGCACTTGGTATAAGAAGCAACTATCCAAACATGAGAGTACATTTCAGCATACTATTTTAAAACGGTCATCAATGGGGCCACATTTTCATACACTCTCACATTTTAACTATATTGTATTCAGTAAGTGACAAAATATTTTCACTAAGGAACAAAGGCCTGGCTACTGCATCAAAATTTTACCACTTTATTATATTGGAAATATTGGTGTTAATATCATAATCAATAAAATGGTTGTTTCATTTAAAGGCTACTGCTCCTTCCATGTTAGTTTACCCAAAAAACTGAACAAGTATCAGACTCTGTTATTACATAAATTAAATCAATATACTTGAAAGAGGTGAAAAACTTAATTACTTGACTGATAACGGGTCCAAGTCGTGAAGAATGAAAAACTGACAAATCAACACAAATAGTTGTAGGTTTATGCAAGCTGAATAAATATATTAAAAAGAATGTCACTAAGCAAGATAGGATAGGAGTAAGTAGGATAGGTGGCCATTGCCTATTCAGTAATCTCAATAAAAAATTTTAAATGTAAGATACACATGAAATTTGAACAAGCAAAAGTTTAGAAAGCTGTATCATCGTTCCAAAAACAGTTTGATGAAATGTAAGAAGAGTCAACTTTAATTATCCGCTGTGTAAAAAAATGTGGCACAAACAATAAAATTGATGATTTTATCAATGTGCATAAGCAAACATGCATATTTGTTCTTAAAAAAGAACATTATGGTAAATTGGCAATAAGCTGATTGCAGTTTTATTAAAACTGAAACGGAAGTAAGGGAAGAAATTAAAGTGAGATTTAAAGCTAAAAGTACTAAAAACGCCCATTTGGTAGGCAAAATTCTTGAATTTTTCATATTAGTTTTGATTTAAGTCTATGAAGTATAGAATACAGGTAATCAGAAAATTTATTTTAAAAAAAATATCAATAATATTTATCCTTTATAGCTCCCAAATGATAAAACAGCACAATGATATTAGGGAGCCTCATTAAAATAGTAAATTTTCACTCACTCCCATCAGTTAATTTTACCCATGTGCCATATATTGACACATTAAAAAAAAGATAGAAATTCCATTTGAATTTTACTACCTCCCAACTTTTGGTTCTGTTTGACTGCTATCAACTTCAAACATTTTTTTTCTATCGCTCTGCCATTATAAATAGGATTTTTAATTTTCATTTACTGAATTTTATTACTTTGAGTGATCATAATATGTATATAAAAATTTTGACTTTTTATTTTTAATACTATAAAATACTGATTTTTTTCTAATTAAAAAAAATGTCAAGTCCTAATCTTCAAAAACAAATTATACACTCTAGTCTGCAAACTTGGGAATAACAGCTAAGTAATCATTAAACATATCCGACAATTTTAACTGATTTTACACTACTTAACTAAGTGAATACGTAATTGCTTACTTGCTGACGCGTTTCAAAACAATCGTTCCATTTTCGAAGCTAACCTTCTACTAGTGGCTTCTGGCTCTTTACAAACGGTATGACAGGGTTGGATTTATGACATTGGGTGAGGTGTCGGCGTCTTGTGTGATGTATTTGAAAAGACTATTGGCTTCAAAGTGTGTTTGGTCATTAAGTATATTTTCCCTGTCTGTTGCGTAGTGTTTGTAGATTTCATATTTTTCTAAGGTTGTTAGTTTTTTACTCTGTTTTAATGTGTGTAGAATATTTAAATTAGTGTGTATGTCGGTATGTGTGTGTTGGGTATTATTTAGGTGTTTTGCGTAGCTGGATTTAGGGTTTGTATGTTTTGTTTGGGTAATGTGTTCATCGAAGCGTGTGTAGAATGACCTGCCGGTTTGACCAATGTAATAGTTGGGACAATCGTTGCAAATTAATTTGTGAATACCTGAGAGTTTGTATATGTCAGTTTCTTTTTGAAAAGGTTGTATATGTTTTCTTAGCATGTTTGTTGTTTTGTAGGATATTTGGTAATGGAGTTTTTTAAATGTTGAGGCTATTTTGTGTGTGTTTTTATTGTGGTAGGTGAGGGATATGTATTTGTTATTTTTTGTGTAGTTTGTTTGTGTGGCTGTTAGATGGTGTTTTATTTTCCTGAGAATGTTGTCTATGAGTGTGTGTTGGTAGCCGTTTTGTTGGGCGATGTATTTTATGGTATTAAGTTCTTAGTCTTTCTGCAGCATTGGTATGTTTATTAGACGGTGTAACATATGATTAAAGGCAGCGTGTTTGTGTTGTGTGGGGTGATTAGATGTATTATGTATGACCATATCTGTAGTTGTTGGTTTTCTGTATATTTTGAAATTATGTCTAGTGTTGTGTTTGGCGATAGTAAGATCTAGAAAGTTTATTCTATTGTTTTCTTCTAACTCGAGAGTGAATGTGAGGTTTTCGTGTATGGTATTAATTACGCAACTACATAATTACATTAGTGGATCTAATATGTATGAAAATGGATCAACTATCAAATTAAGATCGACTTTACAAATAATTTCACTTTTCAGATTAAGTAAATTGTTTTCCTTTGCAAAAATGCCAAGTATCAACGTGACAGTCAAAGTTTAGAAAGACAATGGCTTTCAACCCATTTTCTTCGTAGAATAAGATAAGGTTTACGACTAATCATTTAAACGATGGAATTCTATATTGTCTTTAAAAGAGGTATGCCTACCTTTTCTCATTCCCCTGGTCTTCTTAAGATCCAAAAACAAATAAAAGAGTAAATTATTTGTCTACCTGCTGTCGCTCTATGACTCTATGTCGGCTGAATTACTCTATGAAACAAGAAAGCCAGCAGAGGAAAACAGTGGGCATCACTTAGCAGTCGAGGCCATCTGGTGCCCAGAAGCGATAGGGTAACTGCTGTGGCTGACTTTCGACTCCAGGCCCTCCTGTACCGTTTTGGCCTAGCAGAATCCCAAACGTGCCCACTCTCTCTTGATGGTGTCATGAATGGGAACCACATTTCAACCTGCCCTTAGCTGGACGACCAGCTGTCCAGAATCTGTCGTTACTGGGAGGTTCGACGCCGAATGGTTCAACGGCCATGTGCGAGCATTGGCTAAAGTAAGAGTAAAGTAAAGCTATCTTATGTCATAGAATAACTTATACAAATCAATGTCTACATATTTAATGTCATTTTAATTTTAGAAAATTCACTCCGAACAGTGTCAAAATAACAAATATAATTTTTAAGAAAATCATTCAACTAGTAAAAATGTTAAACAAAGTTGACAGACATCAGAATATAAGTGTTCCCTATCTTTGTTGATGTCACAAGAGAATATCATCATTACGAAAAGTTGATGTTGATCAGTGAGTTGTTTTGATCAAGAACTGGAAATACAGTTGGACCTCCATAAATCGAAATTGTAGGTTCCTTATAAAAAATTCGATATATGGAGACTTCGATAAAGAGAAATCTGATTTTTCCGTAAAGACTCATGTTACAGTATTACGCAAGTTTACGCGAACATAACCATAATGCCTAAGAAACAGTACTTCCGTATTTGTTTACAATAAAGTTTTGTTCTTTTCTACAGTATTATAGGGCTACGAACTATACTTAAATATCAAAATCTTGTTGCTGTTCATGACGAGCTGGTTGTTAATAACTTATTACACTTTGGTATTACTTGCGACCAGACTTTTTGTTAACTTACGATGTTAAATTGTTAACAATGGCGTGTTGCAACAAAGGCCATAAATTAAACACACTAGAACAATATGAAATATACAGACATAGCAACACACACAAAAATGACATCCTAAATGAACAAACACGACATAGATCACACATACTCTTTGATCACATCACTTCTAACTTTCAAAGAATTGCTACCAAAAAAGCACAACTGCAGCAATCCTAGCGGCAAAAATTTGAGGCTGAAGAAGTCGTAAGATGAAAACGTTTCCTCCAAGTGTAAGTTAACAATTTAATAACCTAAGTTAACAAAAAGTCTGTTCGCAAGTAATACCAAAGTGTAATAAGTTATACTTAAATAATACTGCATTTTCGTTAAAAATTATAAAATACAAACATTAATGAAAACACGCATTTAGTTAATACTGAACATACTGTATATACCTTCATAATATTGCATTTTATTGTTGGGTAGTAAAATAACTTTGAATGTCCTTTTGTACAAAGTTTGACATAGATTCTTCATAAAGATGTTTACATTTGTTAAGAGAATGGAAAATTTCATCAGTTACGTTTTCTACAAATTGAAGTTCGCAACGAATTGTTTCAAATGCCGCCGTCATTTCTTTCTTGGAAGGTTTAGGAACTTCTATATCTTCTGTCTCGGTGCCCTCATCTTCAACTTCACTATTTATTAAAGAACTTAAATATCATCATCTGCTGGATATTCAGCTACAATAACGTCTTCATCCACCCTTAAAAATTCATTTAGCGAAACATTGTCGTTGATCGTGCCTACCGATTATAATACTCCCAACATTCCTCAATTTGCGGCAGTACATTACTTTCTTCCACAACAGATCTTTCACAGAAGCTGGCTTTTAAAAAACAATTTCTTATCGTCGATTCTGCAACATCATTTTGTCACACCTTTACTAATTGTGATATACACAGCCTGAGGTTGATAGCATTTTCAAAAGGTTTGTCATTTTCCAATGTAAGAATAAGTCTCTTAGGAACCTGTTTTCTATAATACATTTTAAGAGTTTTAATGACGCCTTGGTCCATCAGTTGTAGTTTCGATGTGGTATTTAGAGGGAAAAAACAAGCTTCACGTTCACCAACGTTTTTGAGACAGAAGGCGGATGTTCAGGGCAATTGTCCACAAAAAGAACGACTTTTCTCTTTTGCTTCATCAAATTTCAATATCCACCTCTCAAAAATTTCACTCCTCATCCATGATTTTTTATTGTATTCATAGTCAACTTCTAACGACTTCACTCCTTTAAAACATCTTGGCTGCTTGCTTTTCCCAATGACCAAAATTTTACATTTTTCTTTTCCATACATATTAGCACATACCACAACAGTAACTCTTTGCTGTGTTTACCTTCAAAGCATTTATCGTTTTTAAAGGTTAGCGTCTTATTTGGTAAACACTTGAAAAAAAGGGCAGTTTCATCAATATTAAAAATACTGTAAGGCTCATACTCTTCTACAATTGATTTTAAAATTGTATCTTTCAACTGGCTACAATCTGCTTCGGATACACATCCGCTCTCTCCCAAAATAACCTTTTCTACGATTTCATGGCGCTTCTTAAATTTGTCTAGCCATCCCGAACCTGCTTGAAACTCTTTGTGTCCTAATCTTTCCGCGTATTCAATTGCCTTTTCTTTTATGAGAGGTCCTGGAACAGGCATGTTTTTATCTCGTACCATTTTCACCCACTTGAGAGCCACCTTGTCAACATCATCGTATTTACACATTTTTGAACGTTTTCTGTCCCCTCCTACAGATTCATAAATTTTTAAAACATTCACGATTTTTTATTATCGTTGACACTGTACTCTGTGGAATGCCAAACTTCTGCGCAACATCTTTTTTTCGTACTCCACTATCAACGTCTTTTAATAATTGTACCTTTTGGACACGCAAGGACTTTCTTTTAGACATAACATCAACAAAAACTCAAAACCAAACTCAACAGAACTACAGTAATGTTACTAAATGTAACAAACAGTCCACGTTAAATGGTAAAAAAGAACACCCACTTACAGTAATCTAAACAAACCAGACCATGCACTAACAAATAACCGAATGACGAGACTTGTTCACATGAAATACAATACAGTACTGCACTCTGCCCTGAAAGAAATGAGTAAGAGTGTATGAGAGAGCCATCAGTCATGTTAGTCATGCCCAACCACCCGGACAAAGTATTAACAGATGTCAACATATTGTCACGTTGCTCTCTCTCTCTCAATGTTTCTGAATGAATAGTGTGTAATCAGATTTTTAATCCTATTTAATTTTTTAAAAATAAACAGTAACTACCTTTAAAATGTTGCTACTTTAAATATCATACTGAAGTATAAACATCATACTTTATTTATAATGATGAAAAGGGTTTTCAAAACTTAGGTATCAGACTCAAACCTTCGTCACTGACTATCATCAGATAGCTGTCAAACCTTCTGAAATTTCATTTACTTGATTAGATTCCTTGCTGCTAGTTTTACTGGAAAATCACTTACAAGATCAACAGTTCCATTATTTACTCAGTCCTTTTTACAGGAATATCCACATTTAAAACATTTACAAACAAATTAGCCATTATTACAGTTTGTTTAATACTTTTTTTGCCACTGGCTCTATAGTGACATCAGAATATTATTTAATGTCTTTATTAAGAAAAGGTATTATTATCCGAGCCAGTAAACATTACGGCAAAAAAAAAAAAAATTACTACAGCAGTAATAATAAGGAAAAAAACAATGATGATTGTTGCAGGTGTAATTTTATATATCTTTCTTGAAAACAAACTTCTTGTTTTAAAATAGTTTTTCATTTGTAACTGTTCAAAAAATAAAATAAACAAATAAGAAAACCAGGATTTGTTTTAAAAACTTAATATATTTTAATTTATATATATTTGTATATTACAATTCATTTCTCTAATAAAACAAGACTAGTTGTAAAAATTATAAAAATATGCAATTATCTACAACTAAATTAAGTTGAGAAATCTTTGATAGCTACAAAGAAGTAAACATTTACAACCTCTTTAAAATGCATACATGATGTAATAAACCTGTAATTAATATAGATTTCTGAATGCACTTTAATTAAAGAAATTAAAAGAATTAGCAATATTGATGTTTTATGCATTACAAATATTAAACTGATTTGTTACAGATACTCTTATTTTTTTACTCAAATTTACATACAAGCTGACCCACAAACACAAAACTAATTGGATACACATTCTCTACAATAAAGTATTTTCACAGAGATAAAAAACTATAGTTTTATTCTGCGACATATATATGTTTTGTCTTTAAGGAAACTTTTGTTAAAAAAGCATAAATCTTATAATTGTAATGAAATTTTAACTTCATTATAAAAGTCAAGGTAAATGTATATGTGAAATATTTTCATCTACTACAATTTTTGTTTTTGTAAAATATTTCTATTACATTTGGCGTAAAATGCATTAAACATTATAAAAATAAATTATTTTAAAATTCAAACCAAAATTAGTTTATATAACATAATTTAATAATGACATTGTCTTTAAACATGAATGTACCGAAAGTAGCAAAACATTTTCATGATTTTTTAAATACAAGTTTATGTAAGTAATCTTCTTTATTTTTAATGTTTAAGAATAAAACTGCAATATTTATTTCTAATTTTCAACACCAGAAATAGTTTTTAGAAATGTGACTAAGGTAAGATATATTTTCTTTTCTACTTATTACAAAGAACCTTTATTAAAAATTTGATACAAAATGTTGTCTCTATTAACATGAGGGAAAATGATATTCTCTTATTCTTGTCTCGCAAATACATTTAAAAAAGTTTGTTTACTCTTTAAGCTTCAATTTGGAATATATCACCATATTATTTCTTGATTTAACTCTATAGTAAAATACACTGCCAATTTTTTTCACATCTACTGTGTATAATTAATTCTTCAAATATGTTATTTATCAAGAATATAATTAATTTGATTCTTATCAGGACTAGAAAGTAGAATTCTTAGAATTCGGCTCAGAAGCTTACAACACAGCTTCTGATAATGCAAAGAAAGACCTGAATACAGTCCAAAACAATGCATTGAGACTGATATGTGGTGCTGCGAAGTCTACCCCAATTGCAGCGTTAGAGATTCAAACAGATATTGAGCCCCTTAACGCTCGCAGGGACAAGGCTGCTATCAAATTCTTTGAAAGAGCCTTAAGAACCAACGATGACTTCTGGAAGAAATACAGATGCGCAAGCCAAAGGCTTAAAACCCAAGTCACACCACTGGCAAAAGCCGCAGAAATAAGAAGAAGACATGGATTGGAAGAATCAGAGCGACAACCTTTCAAGAAAACGAAATATATAAAGGAAAGGACCGAAATACCATCGTGCACATCAATACCTGGTGTAAGCCTGAGAAAAGCCGACATCCAAATCTGCGAACTCAAAGTACTAACAGAAGCTATGATCAACGAGAGGTATCCGGCAGACGAATGGCTGCGTGTGTACACAGATGGATCGGCAATGCATGACGCATGCGGGGCCGGATATTTCTCCTCAATTGGGCAAAAATCAATAGCAGTGGAGAAAAACGGAACCAACTTCGAAGGAGAAGTGACCGCCATCGGCGAAGCGGCCAGAGAGATTCTTCTGTCGGCCAACACCAAGAAGGTAGTTTTCCTCTCGGACTCAACATCTGCGATTCAGGCGATCGCCTCCCCAAAGCCACAAGAAGGGAAGGAAATAAACAACTGCCAGAAAACACTCCGCATGTTGCAGAAAACAACACAGATCGCAATACAATGGGTGCCGGGGCACTGTGACATCAGAGGAAACGAAAAAGCAGATAGTTTGGCCAAGCATGGCTGTTCCATGGCGCAGCCGATCCTCCCCCTCTCATACCGCAGTGTCTGTCGGAATATAAACAGCACTATCAGCGACTCCGTGAAACGGGACAGGAAACAAGCTGCTACAGGAAAGCAATGGGAAAAGATCATCCAATCAAGCATACCACTGGATCTTCCGAGAGGCGTAGCCGTGGCTTTGTTTAGGATGACCACTGGACATGACTACCTACAGAGACACCTGCATCGCATGAAAGTGGTAGACACACCAATCTGCCCACTCTGCTCCAACAACGAAGGGACGGCAGAGCATCTTACCACTTGTGACGGCCTGAAAGATATCTTTCACGAGGAGTCCAGGGAAGGACTCGCTACATTGTACTGGGAGGCACGGCGTCGGATGGCTGAGAGGCCAAGGACGGGCGTTGGCTGAAGTAAGAAGTAAGAAGTAAGAATTCTTAGAAAAAATTTAACTTTTTTTACTAAGCAGTATGAGTAAAATTAAATAGGAAATTTAAAATATCAGTGCAATAATTTAAACTAAATGTAGAATTTTGTTTATTCAACCTCTTGCTTATCCAACATTCCACTACAAAGCAAAAAGGAAGAAAAAATTATATGCATTAACTGCCATAAAAGAATGCAAATTGGAAGTATTAAGTTTTTTTCATTTTCTTAAGTCTACTGTAGTTGATTACTCGCTACCCCAATTGTACAGAGGACCTGACTTCTCTATGAAGTATAAGTCTGATATTTTCCTCACCTTTTATTCACTCCCAAAACCGTCACACACATGTGTAGAAGTATAGATATCCAAATGACTTATATCCACAGGTGTATATTTTCACAGGTATATTGTTTGTATAAACTTAAAGATGTTGATGATTATAACTTAGATATTTATTTACAATATAGAAAAAAATTAAAGCTTATAAGAAAGGAGAATGGAGTTATCCGACATAAAAGTTGGAGAGTTCTCTAGACACTGGTACAACTTCCATCTTCCCAGTTCTTAGGGGTTGCAATCAAAGGAATCAAAGGCTTCAATTATTTTTGTGGTATAATAGCCATCAAAAGCTTGATGTGAGTACCAGGGTGTTGAGCTACTGTTCTATCTATATTTATGGTCCTTAAGTCTGTTAAATATTTTGACTGACGTAATAAAATATTTTTATTGACAGACATTTTAGTTATAATCATCAATATCTATAAATTTATACGAACAATAAACGTTTAAAATAATATATATCTGTGTATCTATGACATTTAGATATCTACACTTCTACACACATCTATGACTCACTCCAGTTACTCTCTCTGATTGACAAAGGACACAGTGTTAAAAATCATTACTTTAGTGTTTGTTAGTGGCTATTTTAAGATTACTGACCGGACTATTACCTAGGTAAGTCTTTTAGTCTCCTCTAGTTTGTCTAGTCCAAAAATCTCAAATAAGCTTCAAGATCTACCAGAACTAAATATTTAATTTGGTTATATAAAACAAATATATAGACACAAAGTGTGTTTTTGTAGGTATTGCCATTTATATTTCCCAAACAACTGATTTTCAGCATAGAAAACTTCGTTAAAATTTTTCTTTAAACTTTAAATGTTTCTTAAATTTTGAAAAATTGCTGCATTTCAATGCAGGTATATTTGTGCATATAATTTTTAAAAAATCTATAGTTTTTAAATATCTCAAACATTTTTGTGTGAATTGGACTCAAATTATTGATATATATATATATATATATATATATATGAAGTTAATATATTACTATGTAAGTAATTTTATCCACCATTAAGTGCAAAATTATTGCACTTAATGGTGGATAAAATTACTTACATAGTAATATATTAACTTCATAAAGTCAGTGCAACGGAAAAACAATGGATAACGTTAAATATCAAGAATATATATATATATATATATATATATATATATATATATATATTTTTAAGATCAAATAATACACACAAATACAGGAATATTTATATCTGTATTTATATATGATCTTAAAAATATTCTAACAGGAAAACACATTTGATATTCTATATATATATATATATATATATATATATATATATATATATATATATATATATATATATATATATATATTGTAACATTTATAGAATGGGCTATATAATATTATTTAAGAATTGGAAGAATAGATTAGAAATAACTCACACAAAATTTAAAAAGAAATTCATTAAAAGATTGGTTAGATTAAATTGAAACTAATTTTAGCAAAAAGTCTAGAAAAGGTTGTAAAACGTAAACAAGATATTTGAACTGTTGCATTAGGAAATTTGTTGTATCAAATAACCAAACAATAAGATTAAAACAAGATAATCTAATAATAATAATTATATGTAAACAAAATTGTAAACTTAAGTAACATAGGGCACAAATAATTGCTGGAGAGATGGAAGGTAAAAACACGATTGTAAGCAAGGTGGTTAGAGGTTATGTTCTATAAATCCAGCCAAAACACACACAGTTCGGAATTATTACAAAAGTAAAACGCAAAGACACTTCACACACAAATAATAGTAATTAAATAAACACTGGAAGGTTTGTTAAGGATCGGAAAGTTGAAACAGTAAGTTTAACCAAATTAAAACGCCATTGTAAACAATCTCGTTGTTGGCGCATTAACAGATGTGAAAGTAAAGAAGTAGGTCAAGTTACAGTCGACTCTAGTGGGAAGAAATCGAACTAAATTAAAGCCAGATGAGTTTTTGGAGGTGGAGAGGCCGCCATGTTTAAAACAATTTTTAAAAGTAAAAACGAAGCGTTAGTTAGTCTGGCCTGGGACGCCGAGATAGCAGACCTACTCTGAGAACTCAAAATTCCATTTGGAGAATTTCGTCAAAATTATACAGATTTGTGAAGAAACTTGGCCAAAATTAAACAAGGATAAGTGAATTTAAAGATATAATACAGTGTTAATATAATTTAAGTAACTAAAAAGAATTTAAGTGTGTTAAATACAAAATTTAAGGAGAACTGAATCCTACGTGTGAACAAGCTACCTTCGATAATTTATAAGTTGAGTATATAGCGCTATAGAAATAAACTTTAGTGGACTTTTAAGATTATAAGGAAGTTTAAATTTGTACGTTATTAGAATATCTTGTAATTAATTAATAGTTAGTAATAAGAAACATAATCCAGTTCAAATAGTTTAGGGACCTTTTTGCTTATTCCAAATTTAAGTTTTTTCATCAGGAAGCTATTTATTAAAACTATTTTCTAAATTTAATCTTGTTTATCAAAATTTATTTAATTAACAAAAGAATTAAAAGATATAGCCCATGCATATAAACCCTGAGATATTAAGAGATCTTAGAAATAGCCTAGGGTATAAAATTTTGTAACTAAAATCGAAGGAATTGAGTTTAGCACATTGTGTTAAAACTTGTTGAGTTATATTTTTTGTTCTGTTTATTGTGTAATAAATAAAATTGTTATAATAAAATAAAATATTCCTGAGTAGTTTTTGTTTTGTAACAAGAAAATATATATCATCAGTTAAAAAAAAAAATATTTAATAATAAAAAAACCCCATTGTTGTTGTGTCTAATTTATGATATAATATATATATATATATATATATATATATATATATATATACACACACACACACACACACACACACACACACACACACACACACACACACACACATTGCTGGTAAATACTTGTTCAGAATATCAGTTGTAATTTTCCCATTGTTATTATTGTCACTAGTTGTGTATTGAGCTTTTGGTTTTGTATATTAATATCATTTTAACCCTAGATTTACAATGAGACAAGAATCTTACATTTGAAATATTAAGTTTAATCCTATTCCACAAGTATAGCAAATCACATCTGTTCAACTTATAATCGATATAACATGTGTATATCATGAAAGGAGTGCGATAAAATTGGTACGAATCAAAATAACAGCTTTGTTTCTTTACATTTCAATATAATTCATAACTATATGCAATATAACAAGGTGGGGAATAAATCACAACATTGTATATAAATTAAAAACCACTCGACAAATGGTAGGAGGCCATAAAATAAATTTTTGTCCAACGATTGGATAGAAACTGTTCTATGCACTCAGGTTAACCAACTATCTATTAAAGAAGAAACAAATGCTCTTTACAGTGGAACAAATTTATATGATTTATATATTTAGTCGTATTACTCAATATTATTGTAAACTTTTTCTGGCAACAATTTCTCTACTTCAACAAGTGCAATTTTGTTGCGTTTAGAGAATATTGCTTTATATAGAGAACATAGCTATTTATATTAAGAGAAATTTAAGAAAAATAAAAATAGGGGTTTGAAAACATAAAATTTTGAAAGGTGGGTACTGACCAAGAGAAATTTGACTAAATGGAAAATGATAACCTTTACCTATTTCACCAATACTAAATTGCTGTGTGCTGGTTCTTTTGTTATAATATTACTTCTCAAATCATTTTTCTTTAAACGTTAAAAGTTTTTTAAAAATAATTGTGTATCATTTATAATCCCTAAAAATAATGTTTAGGTTTTATTTCCAGAAACGCCATAGTACACAGTCAAACCTTCAAGTAAAACTTATATTTTTGGCTTGAACTTAAACAAATCATAAATAGGCCTATTCTTATTATTAAAAAAATGTGTTACTGTAAAACTGTAGAAGAATATCCTAAAACTGTTTTTATATTTTATTTCACACAATTTCTACATGCTGACAATAATTTTATAACTTTTTGTTTACTTTTTACAGTATTTGCATATACTTTATACTTTCCTGTAGCTAAAGGATTGTACTCATAGACTATGTGTAAAATAAATTATTAAAAATTAGGCAAACCCCTTACTTTTAGGTTGAGATTTTTCAATGACATTTTTTGACAAAAGTTTTGTTTTCCCCATATAAAAATATATAGATTTCTTTAGCATACAAAAATTACATTTCACATGGTTCTACTCCTTTACTTTTCAAAACCGAATTTTTATTATTTTTTTTTGCCTATTATTTGATGAAAAAACATAATACTGTATATTCACAGTTTTTTCAGTTTTGCATATAATGTAAAGAAAACATTACAGGAAACAAATTATAGCATTACTTTTTTTTAATGTGGAAATAAGGATATTTTTTATGTACACAAAATTTTACACATATTGGAAATCTTGAGTTATTTATAAAAAAATTTCATCTCCCCATTGAAAAGTTTAAAGTTAAAATTTTTGCTACAAATGTCTCAACAATTTTCATTTTTTTCATGAAAATTAATATTTATTATTAGTAAAATATCTGAATTTTTTAAAAGTATTTGAAAGAAAATTTTCTTGAGAAGAAAAACTTATAAAAAGGCCTACAAATATGGCTCTTTGCATGTACAGAGTTAAGTGAACAATCCATATAAGATATCAAAACACTTAAATATTTCTGATTTATCTACATGGTGGCGGGATTATTTTGATTAATAATTAGTTATGTTTTTGAGTTAGCTATGAGTTAAATTTATAAAAATTTCTATGTAACAATGGGTTGTACCAACAGTAAAAGAATATCAGTAGATAGGTTAATAGATAGTTTAGAAAAAATAATTTCAAACCTCAGACTTAGTGGATCAATTGTTAAAAACAAGAACACTGAAAATAGTTTATGACTATAAATGTTTAAACAATCATGATAGGGTACTTTGAATTATACTCTCCTGAGGTGATTGTATTTAAGGTGACGGGCAAAAATTCAATCAATATTTAAAAAAAACATTACAAGTAAATATTTAATCTACTACACACGTTCTAATACTACAATCATAAGATAGAACAGTAGCACCAGGTAATGAAACAAGGAGAATTGAATTTTCAGATGAAGTTGAGAAAGCTATCTAAATGATACCAATTTGTTTCATAGAATTATAGACAAAGAATACCTCAAACAATAGCATCAGAAATAGGCAAACCATCACTATTAGTCAATATAAAACATGCTGATATTAAGAGAAAGTAACAATCAAATTATATTTTCAATAAATTGTCCATTTATTTGAAGGTATTTTGTTAAAAGCAGCTGAAGATTTCATGTTAAATATAAAACAATTGTTACTCTTTCAAAAAGATGGTGCACTTCCTCAAAATTGTATAGTGAAATGGATAATACAGAGGAATGGCCGGTTTGTATTCTCTGATGTGGTCAGAGGTCCTCTGATCTGACACTACTGAATTTTATTCTTTAAAGATCCACACCACTCAATGTTAGAAATGACAGTCAAGATAATAAAAATCCTTTATGTATCCATCACACCATAATTCAGAAAGTGATGATAAACCGTTTGAACAACCCTGTCCTTTACATTTACAATGTAGTCAAATAAAGCATATACTGAGCTAACAAGTAAAATGAAAAAAAAATGTTGAAGTAAATTCCTACTGAGGTTAACAAAAAAAATTGTTATTTTGGTTACCCTAGAGCACTATTTATGATAATGTGTGGTAACTATGGCAACAGTTTAAGGTTGTACAGTGGAGGTTTCGAAGATGGGGAAAAATTCATGTACATCTTTGAGAAATATATTTCTAGGATTGGAAAGTTGGCACAGTGCCAAAGTGTGCTAGACTTCGAACATGAAGATTCTCAGTTTGAATCTGGGTGAGCCCCACAAATATTATGATTTAATTATTGAATAAATATTTGAAAAAAACTGTATTAACATCAATTGTCATCCACTATGGGTTTAAAAAAATGTATTTTAACTTGATTGGATGAATAAAAATGTACATTAGTAGCGATTGAAAGTTCGTACAAGGAGAGTGTGAGCTAATAGAAGGAATTTAATAAGGAATCAATAACCAGATTGGTTGTTTTATCTTAGGGGTTTGAATTTCTAATTTTTGTTATAATACAAATTAATTATGACTGATAAAATATTTTTGAACAAATTATTACAAATGTAAATTCACATTTCTTAGACTCTTCAATTTAAGTTTCATACAAACTATTTAATGAAATCCAAAACCAACAAAAATTATGCTGTTCCTATTAAAAAAATATAGAAAATGGCAGCTATTTTACAAAATTTAAGGATATTTCAAATTGTAAAAAATATTATTATGAAGTCGGCCATTTAAACTGTAAAATCAATAGTTTTAAAGATACCAATAAAATAACACTTAAAAACTCCATTAAATATATATAATTCCAGTTTTATAAACACTACATAAGTTCAGGTTTGTAAATTGGATGATGCAGCATCATCAAATAATAATATTAAGAATAAAATTATATAAACAAAAACTACTTTACATAATTTTAGAGAGCTTACATGACTAGATTTATTAAAATGGCGCTTATTTAATACTTTGGCTACAAATACACACTAAAAACTTGATTATCCGAAAGTGATGTAAATAAAATGGCAGAAAATTTATTAATTATTTGATGTCAAAAGATTCAGTATCTTATCTTGAAGAGCACAAATCTGAACATGTATAAAATAATTATAAGTTAAAATACTCGAACTAAGTTAAAGACAAACTTTTTAAACCGGACTTATATTTGGTAAAGTACTACCCATGTTTAGATTGTTGGTAAATAATAATTTTCAAAGAATTTCTTATACATTTTTTGACTTGTTAAAATTCATGTTGTATAATTTACTTTTCTACATAGAAACTTATGCAATTTTCAAGTTAATAGTTTCCGTTCAGTTTCTTAAGGATTACTTATGAATATTTGAAATGATAGAAAATTTAATTTAAAAAATTCCTTTCTTCCTCAAAATTGTATACAAACTTCTAAACTGAAATGTTGGTGAAAATATCCATAAGGACTGATGTTTCTGGTACTTTACTATGTACAAAGATAGCCACGTCATAATTCTTAAAAAATCCTAAATAGAAAAACAAAAAGTTATGTCTAGATCCCTCGGATCACAAATAAAACCCCTAATGGGTTGACTAGTGAAGAATTAACAATTTTCTTTTTTATATTACCAGGTTGTTTATTCTATGTTTTTTTTTAGTAACTAGAGAATATACTACTTTCAATTTTAATTACTTTTCAAAAGATACTTCGCTTCCCAGTTTTTCCTTGAAAAGGTATATTTCTTTTATGGCTATCTTTCAGAATCTCTTCCTCATTATTTTGTTCATATTGTTTAAGTATTCCAATTGGAATTGAAATTATGAATTATTTCTATTATTTCTTTCTTTTTATTTTAATGCTAATGAATTTTATCTTTTTATGTCTAATCATTATTTAATTTATTTTAATAACAATGTTATCCCATTTTAGTGGTTGACTAATGTTAGCTAATATTAAGTGTAATTTAAAATTTTCTATCACTAAACTGTTTTGTATTTTTATATAATTGTTACATTTTACCTTTTATCCAGAGAATCAGCTTGTTAACAAGTTTTTTGTGCTATACTACAATTATATTTTATATTTATTTTTACATATTTAGGGATAATATTAACAATGCATCCCCTAATTAATTATGTACTCTTATAAAAGTCATTACTTTTGTATAAGAATATGTATATATAACCTTATAAATGTGTATGTATGTGAATAAAATCTAAAAAAAGACAAGTTGTTTTTGAATTTACGAAATTTTCAAAATGCCAACTTTTTAAACTGTAAAGTAACTTTAACTTTTAATCAGTTACATTCCAATTAACTTTAATTTGACGCTTTTTCTGTTTTTTAACTTTTATAGTTACTTTTTTTCAAAGTATGCAGCTTGAAGTACGCAAGTAAGTAACTTTTCCAAGAACACTAGTACTAAAGGGTTTTATTTCTAATTCTCAATCAGAATTAATGTACTTGTAAAATACAAGTTAAATGCAACGAGTTCTGTGAACTTTATGTTTTCAAAATTCCTTTATAAAACAGTAGAGCATCAATTATTGGAACATTAGTGTTTTGACCCACCATCAATGGAACACAATTGTTACTATAATAGAACTTTGTAATGTGAAAGAAATTATACTACATTGACATTATAGAAAGTTAGTCTTATGGGTCAGCACTAAGCGATATTTTACTTTGTGGCACTTTGAGTTGGGCTAAAAGGTTGATGCAAAATGTCAAGAATATGTATCCATGAAAACTGTTGGTACTATGTTTTGACACTAAATGTAAACTATATGTCTATTAAGCACACTACTATATTTATGAAAGGGTTGATGCAAAATGTTAGGAATATGTATCCATGAAAACTGTTGGTACTATGTTTTGACACTAAATGTAAACTATATGTCTATTAAGCACACTACTATATTTATGAAAGGGTTGATGCAAAATGTTAGGAATATGTATCCATGAAAACTGTTGGTACTATGTTTTAACACTAAATGTAAACTATATGTGAGCAATAAATGTCCAGACTAGACAACGGTTGTAAATGTCGGGACAGCATTAGCACAACCTTGAATTATATATTATTATAACATAGTTTTTAGATTACTTTTAGTAATAAAAAGGTTTTATAAAAATCTAAAGATTGTATTTGTTATTGGTGACCTGTTAAGCAAACAGATTTTACACTACTATATTTATGTCTTACTAACAGTGCATTAGGTGTATGAAAATATTTATTGTTTTTAATTATCTGAAGCATTTGCTAATCAAAACTCCTGTGGTCCCAATTAGTTCAGATCATCAACATGTAATGCCTATAATCAAAGTTTTATAGGTGTATAAAATTATTTTATTCATTAATATTATATTTTATATAACATGAAAGAGCCTAAATTGTTAAAAACTTAAAATATAAACATATTAAGTATTTATTGAAAAAATGTCAACATTATAAAAACTATTTCGGATAAACATGTTTTTAGTGTATTATATATCTAGAATGTTAAAAAAACAACACATAATTCACTTAACAAGTTAAATCGTAGAACCTCAATATAACTTAATCATTGCAATAACTATATCTAAGGATATACAATTACTTTAGTTTATAGTTTAACCAAACTAATTTATCACTATTTGAGTAACATTATATTTTAAATGAAACTAGTTTTTTAAATTTTGTACAGAATTCCTAGGTCTTGATTTAGAAAAGTTCATACAACATTTTTATAACCAAGAAATAAATTATTGTTTTTATTCAGATACCAAAGGTTTGAACATAAATAATTTGCTAAAGAAGACAGTAAATTTACAAAAATATACAGTAATTTTCCTCACTTGATGATTCTGTATACCCAACCGATAAGGTTAACATAAATGTATTTATTTCCACCCTGATCTTTAGCCACTAGATTTCACAATTAAGTAAATACAGTAAACTCTCGATTATCCGTGGGCGGTTTAACCGGTTTGCGGATTATCCGGGGTCTGCCATTGTTTTACAAATATCTAATTTTTATTCCAATCAGATTCATGTGTTTAAATTTCCAAACGGTGAATTACGACGTGAATACATATAAGGCTTAATAGAAGATAAGATGAAGGGAATAGATATGTAAATACGTACATACTAATTTTTACATTGAAAGGGAAGCATGCCGACGCGGGTCAGCGAAATAAAAGGAGCGAGCAGATTACTATATATGAGACAATCTCGGCTATAAATAGTCTAGGACGTGACATATGCATTATCCATGTCTGTCATATACATTAATGATCTTTATGGTTTTGTGAAACAAGTAGAAACTGTGCGACAAAATGGTTCAAGAAACTTAGATCACACATTAAAGCTAAATCAATGCTCACAAAAAAACAGACGAAAGTGACAGATTTTTTTGTTAAAAAGTAAAAGTATTATGTGTAAAGGAAATTACATATGTACATACATACTTACTTTTGACACATACTTATGTACGTATTGTAAATAGTTGAGACATATAAATGTAATTGTTATAATCCGTCAAATACATCGACATTTTAAATTATTTTGTCCTCTGAAGATTATTTGTGAATTGCAGTAACCGGGGTCATTATTTGTGTAACTTGTGGTATAATAATCGATTATCGATCGTTTTGCGTATTCTTTGTTCATAGTGGATTATCCGGGGAATTAGGTTATCAGTCATTGCCGGGCTACCCTATTCCACGGATAATCGGGAGTTTACTGTATATAAAAAATTTTTCTATACAATAACACTCTCTTATGTGATGTATAAGATGACTTTTTTAAGAGATATGTCTAAAACAGCTGTCTGTACAAATAAATATAGAAATATTGTTTTCATATTTATATATTAGTCAAATTAACATTAATTATTGTCATATTTGGATTTGAAACAATGACCAATTATTTTTGTAGGGATCATTGATCTTATAAATAAAGAGGAGCTTGCTGTTCTTACAACCTGGATAATTCAAAAATGGAAATCTATTAAAATTGTAAAGGGAAATATCAGACAAAAATGGCATGTTAATACACATCAAATGTATATAAAAAAAATAATACATCAGTTAAGAAACAATTAGAATATTTAAAACCTAATATTAAAAAGTGAAAATGAAAAAAATAAACTATAGCTTACATATCTGATTTTTACACAATAATGGTTTCTTCAACTTTACTGAATATTGAAATATTTTTGTATGATGGTCTCTTCAATTAATTTCTTGATCACAGTTCAGCGAAAAAGTATTTTCTTTATACAGTTTTGTCTCCAATAATCTATCTTTGCTATTCCCACCAAATTCAAAGCTGATCTCCTTTTGTCTTATATAATCATTATAAAATTTCAAAATTACCTTCTACTAAACAAGAACTATGTTTCTTTTGTGGCTTATTAAACAGGGAAAGTAAAGCACAGAAAAAATTCAAACAGAAAAAACTTACAATCACTTCACTGGATAAATACACATGATGACGTACAATAAACGGTGCTTTGAAATTGACATCAGCTCGGACTGATGAGTAATTGACTCAACTGAACTCAGAATGTGGATAATAATAGATTCAGTACTCAAACACTGGTTCCAGGAATATAAACAAAGTAAAATAGTTCAGGGAGCACAAAACTGTAATCACAGTTACAAAATATATTTCATAACATGATGTGAATTACCTTTATGAGTTCATGCTTGTTTTCCAAAATAATACAGCAAGTTAAAACTGAATATAATTAACTTGTAGATTTAATCCCCAAAATAAACTTAAATACAATTCAACTCCATAAATCTCAAGTTTTTACAACCCAAAGAACTTTTGGTTAATTTAAACTGGCAAGATTATACACAATACCAAGAGCACAGTGGTACAATATATTACAATGAAAATATTGGAAACAACCCCAATACCACAAAAATAACAAATAAAACAAGTTACTTAAAATTAAACCCTTATGTACATATCGATGACCAAGGCATCATCATCAAAGGGTCTTATTACAAGTCACTCTAGTTTGTAACTTCTTGTTTGCTAGATTGTAATTTTGTAATAAGACCCTCTAATGATGAAAATGACATGGTCATCGAAATGTACATAAGGGTTTCATCTCAAGTAACTTGTTATTTTTGATTATTTTTGTGGTATTGGAGTTGTTTTTAATATTTTTATGGCAAGATTATATCGTATTTCCTAAAGAGAGTAAAAACAGAGTAATATTAATCTTTAGTTGTGTTAATATTAATTATTTTCAACAAATTACTATTGCAATTTTTTAGTACAACTTATTTGTAACCGATTCTATCATTATTACAAAAAAATGTTACTAAACTCAAAGTTGTTCTACTCTTTTTGTTATACTACTACGTCAGTAGAAAATTTGTATCCCCTCTCTGACATGGAAAAACAACAGATGAACAACCAAAATACTGTTAGGTTGTGCAGCAATTGACTAAAACTAGAGATTTAACTAGGGCTAGCCATTGAGAAAATCAATTTGAAAATGTATAAAAATTCTCAGAGTATTTGATAATGTTGAATTTTGAGAAAGTACAGAATATGACTTATTATTACTTTCAATGAATTTTAGCTGAACAGTCAAAGAGATAAAATCAAAGAGATAAAAAAGAGATAGTATATATTTACTGGCAATCAGCAATAACAATTTGTTATAGTGGCAACGTCACAGTTTAATGCATATTAAATCAATTCAACAATGTATATGTTTGGTGCAAAGTTGAAAATATGTAAAAATGCTGGTGATTGTGAGTCTAATTTACACTGATTAATACTAATCGTTTAGATCATTCATTTCTATTACTTTCTCTTTTAAACGTTATAAAGAATGAAGTGGATAGAAACATTCTCAAATCAAATGTTTATAAAGAATATAAAAAAACAATAAGAGCTGAATAGTTAAATTTCATACAGAAAATCCAAAATGCAGTATAAAATATTTATTTGATGCATGGCAGAAACAATTTATTTAAAATCCGTTAATTTTTAAGCTGTATACACATATTATTTTGCGGAATTTGATGGAGAATCTAGTTCATGATTAAGAGCAACGGTACTGTTGGATGAAACATGGAAATGTGGTATTGAAAACATAAAACAATGGCACTACAGAAAGAAATTTTAGATTCTTTATCACTACAAAAAGAATTTGGCCTGAGTTGAGCCCAAGGTATTTTTCTTGTGCTGGCACTTGAAAGTCTACAGAAATAATCCCTATAACTCAGAAAATCTAATCATAATATTGACCATGTTAGAGAAATGAAATCTTTGTGTGGTTCAAAATAACTGTTCAATGGCAAAATCTATGAAAATTAAACCTTAGTCATTCAAAACTTAGTTCGCACTCTTCCAAGCTACTATGAAATATTTTAAAAAATAATTATAATTATAAAATCTTTAGAAATAAATGAAAATTTCTCTGCAGTTAAGAAAGAAGACTTTCGTTACACATTTTAGTTTACTGAATTGCAACACACGTAGAATAAGTACAAAAATGGTTATTTATATCTGTGACTTCATATGATTCAATTGCTGCAACCATTTAAAATAAAACATTTTGGCCTTTTGACATATTATTCATTTTAGCATAGCAATAGTTAACAATTTATGTTCAAACTTGCATTGAGAAACAATAAAATGAAAAACAGGTCTTTCTGAGATAATATACAAATATTTAGTTTAAACAAGTTCGAATTATAACGGTGATTATTAAAAAAATTACTTATTTTAAATTTCCTTCGGCAAATATTAAAGGCACCCTTTTAATACAAGTACAAAGTAACACATATAGTTTGATTACTGCAATTAAAGAATGCTAAAGAGAAATATTTTGTTAATAGTTATTAAAAATATAAAAACTGGATTAATTGATTTTAGAAAATATTTTTATTAAAAGTTTTTATATTTTAAAAAAATATTATACTTATATCTGAAACTAAGAAAATAGCAATTAGGCTACAAAATCGTCACAAAAATGTTTACTCAAAAATTAAAAAAATCTTAAGTTTATTATATGTACATAACAGATGGTCTTTTGTATATCTGAAAAAAATAAAACTAAGTAAATTATATTATAAATGTAATCAAAATAAATTTGTGTAAAAATTAGCTGCCTGCTCTCAACACAGCAATGTGTTACTAATAGATATTGTGTAATATACTAATTGAATATCATTAACAATAATAACTTTACCAAGCTCTACATGTCAGTTCAAACAGATCTTTCTTTTCTTCTAATATCTACTTGTAATTTACACACAGCTGCTACACATTACAATATACTACTTTATATAGTACAGAAGAAAAATTAAATACATTTTTTAAATGTGGCAAACAAATTAATTACAAACCTTAAGAAAATGACTGAAAACAATTACACTTTGCAAAAACTACAAAAATATTATATTATTAGGTGACACATAATATTGAAATCTAATCTAAAACCACTTAGTTGAATGTTCTCCACACAATTGAAAGCTTTAGTGGTAAAAAAAAAACATAACAAACCAGGCAGTGTTCAAAAAATTTCTTAATGCCCATATTTAAATACAATAAGACTAGAAGCAGAATGCGCTATGTACAACCTTTCTGTGCAGGATTCTTCTCTTTTGTTATAAGTTTGTGCTCAATACTTTTAGATGAGAATTAAAACAAGCACCGTTTTATATTCAAGGAATGATAAATAAAAAAGAGGCTTGTTAAAAAAATATGAATTATCTCTCAATAATGCATCAAGTGGAAGAAACAAATTTAGATTCACTTTGTATTAAACCACTTGTTAATTATAACAAGTAAACCATAATATACAGCGAACTACAGTTAATGATGTGTGATGACTGACTAGAGGACAGAGCATTTCCTTTGTCGTCTTTTTTGCGGTTCAGGTCGCAACACTGCTCTCACAGCTTCATCAAAAACCTAAAATTATCATTGGTTTGAATATTTTAAACATATATATTTCTCAGAATTATTATTAATATTATGAATCCAAGAAAACGAAGTACTTTTTGGAAACATTAAATGAAAATGATGAAATACAATGTAGGACACACTCATTTTTTTAAAACGTAATTACTAATTAACTAGAAATTATTCTTTATTTAATTTCTATAAAATACAATTTACAAATACAATTTTTAAAAAAATTACAAAATAATCTATACACAACAACTTTAATTGAGCAATTCAAATCCAACATCACAAACAAAAATGTATGTAACTGCTCTGGCATATACAGTAGAGCCTCGATATTTCGGACTTCTTTACTATGGATCTCAGACGGACTGAACATCTACACCAGAAAAATATCAGTGATTCGACACTGGTCAAGTGACCGAAAGGTGCCTTATCACACAAGGGGAAAATCATTGCACTTAATGGTGGATAAAATTACTTACAATAGTAATATATTAACTTCATAAAGTCAGTGCAATGGACAAACAATGGATAACATAAAATATATATATATATATATATATATATATATATACATATATATATATATATTCTTGATATTTAACGTTATCCATTGTTTTTCCGTTGCACTGACTTTATGAAGTTAATATATTACTATGTAAGTAATTTTATCCACCATTTGGTGGATAAAATTACTTACATAGTAATATATTAACTTCATATATATATATAGAGCAACCACGCTGATTCAAGAATTCTCAACCAGATACCTTGAGAGTGGTTAGAATTCGAGGTAAGAGCAAGGTAAGTCAGAGCAGGGAATTCATTGTGGCCTTCACTTACTGCACCCACAATAGAGAATCACACCTTGCAGACTTATGTAAGTTAGTTCGGTACTGCAGGGAGAGGAATATAGGAATGTTGGTGAACTACGATGCCAATGCTCATAATGAGATGTGGGGCAGCACAGACACAAATGAGCATGGCAAGGTGCTCCTCGCCTTCCTGATTGAGGAAAACTTTGTGGTTCTAAACACAGGTGTGGACCAACATTTGTCACATCAAACAGAAGAGAGGTACTAAATATCAGCTTCTGTAATAGACAGATGGTAAAGTGGGTGCGAGGAAAATTGCCCTCTCTTGCGGATAAACACTGGTCGCGGTAAGCTTAACTGGAACTGTGATTTAAAGGCAAGACGGAAAGAGACTAGTAAGCTCTTTAATAGAGCAAGGAAGAAGAATGCGGTGGAGACCTGGCAAACATATAAAGACGAAGAGTCTCTATACAAATCTCATAAAGGAGGTAAAACATGCTTTTTGCGAAAAGTGGTGCTCAGAGACTAGCACTCTGATTGACACTGCTAGACTGTATAAAGTGTTAGCAGATGGACCGAGGGGAGAGCTTAGGTTCGTCAAGAAGGTTGATAGTAGCTTTACTGACACCCCAGAGGAAACCCTGCGCTTGCTTATGAGGAATAGTTTTCCCGATATTAAATCAACTTGTTACTCACACCCTCATTCTTTATAGGCCAAATAGAATCATCATTTCACATATGACACCAAGAACCAAATAAAAACTGACATTTATAACATTCAATCATCAAACTTTACTATGCACCTCTTATACACAAACAATAACAACACAAACACATCAATAAACATACAGACATTTCAAATTATACCAAACACATAATTACATTACAGTTGATATGCTTTTTAACATAACTAAACTCAAAATTAAAAAGTCTAAGAACTACCTTTTATAATTTTCCTGACCAAGGTGTACAACACCTGAAATATCCATCCTCATTTGAAAACAAAAGTTTTTCTGCAATCAAGTTTTCATATATTGCTGTATATATTAAATATATATATATATATATATATATATATATATATATATATATATATATATATGAAGTTAATATATTACTGTGTGAGTAATTTTATCCACCATTAAGTGCAATAATTTTACCTTGAGTGATGAGGCACCTTTCGGTCGTTGACCATTGTCGAATCAATGATTTTTCTCTGCTGTGGATGCTACGTCCGTGAAGCCGGTGTTCGTTGACGTAACGCGCACTTTTTCTTGATCTGAGTGTATGATATTTTTGTATAGTATGTCTTCTGTATATGTTGTTTGTAGATTCATTAAGTTGTTGTGTAGGTTTTTATAAATGTGGTATTTTTCTAGTGAGTTTAATTCTATTGGGTTGTTATTTATTTCCAGTATGGTTAGGTTATTTTCGTAATTTGTTATTTCGTGTTTATGGGATATTAGGTGTGCTGCAACATTTGATACTTTAGAATTTTTGTTTTTGAATGCTCTATAATGTTCTTCAAATCTTATTTTAAATGTTCTGGTTGTTTTTCCTATGTAAAAAGCGTTACAGTTGTTGCATGTGATTTTGTAAATTCCTGATAGGTTATGTTTTTCTGAATTTGTTATGTGGTTTGTGTTATTAAGATATTTTATTATTTTGTTGTTTGGTTTGTAAGTTGGAGTGTAGTATTCTTTGTTGTATATATTTGTAATGGTGGATAAAATTACTCACACAGTAATATATTAACTTCATAAAGTCAGTGCAACGGAAAAACAATGGATAATATATATATATATATATATATATATATATATATATATATGAAGTTAATATATTACTATGTAAGTAATTTTATCCACCATTAAGTGCAATAATTTTATCTTGAGTGATGAGGCACCTTTCGGTACCTAACAAAAAACAAATAACAAAAAACAAAAAACAAATAATAAAAAACCTAATAGTTGACACAGAATCTAACATCCACAAAATTACCCACCAAAATACTGAACACATAAGAAATAATATTAATAATAAAATTAACCTAATAAAAACGGAAAAAAACAAAAAAACGGAACAATATATTAATAAAAAAGAAATTATAAAACTCAGAGAAAAACTAGAAAACAACGACTACATAATATTAAAATCAGATAAAACAAATACTCCAGTAATAATAGAAAATACCAAATATATCGATTCAATGACTAACTACATAAAAGAAAATAAATACGAACAAATCCCAGACCCAACTAACAAATACCTTATTACAATAAAAAACTTAATAGTCACTCACCGTAATACCCTAAACTATAACAATAAATTAAAATACCACACAAGATTATACCCATTCAAACCATGCGCACCAGTATTATCAGGGATACCTAAAATCCACAAACCTAACACACCATTTAGACCACTAATAAATTTCACAACAGCACCATCTTACATAATCGCAAAAATTCTAGACAAAATATTAAGATCTAAAATACATATCAACAACACATACAATATAAAAAATGGATACGAATTAATTAATAACATAAAAACGATAAAAACAAACAGCAACACAAAAATAATAAGTTATGACATAACTAACATGTACCCTAGTATCCCAATAGAAGAAACCATAGAAATAATAAAAAACAAACTGATACACAATAACGAAAAAAGAAACATAATAGATAGTATCATTACGCTAACCAAACACATATGTAACCAAAATTACTTCCAATTTAACAATAAATATTATAAACAAACAACAGGACTCCCCATGGGTTCACCCATATCATCTGTCATGTCAGAAATATATTTACAACACTTTGAACAAATAATAATTAAACCTATAATAAACACACACAATATCTCACTATGGACAAGATATGTAGACGATATACTTGTAATATACCAACCTACCATTCACAACGAACACGTCATAATATTAAACAAACTAAATACATACAACGAAAACATACAATTCACCGTTGAAACAGAAACAAATAGAACAATCAACTTCCTCGACATTACTTTAAATATAAATGATAATAAAATAGAAACTACAGTATACAGGAAACCTACTTCCAACAACACCACAATACACTACAAATCTAACCACCCCTGGACACACAAAATTAACACTTACAGTAACATGATAAATAAAGCAATAAAATACACACAGGATAACAAACAAAAATTAAATGAAGAATTAGATAACATTACAAAAATAGCAATAGAAAATGGATACAACAAACACATTATAAAAAATATATACAATAAATTCACAAAAAAACCTAACCTCAACACAACACTACAACCGGAACACGAAAATAATAAAAATAAAAAAATCTACCTAAAATATAAATACACCAATAACAAAATAGAAAAAATAACAAATATATACAACAAAGAATACTACACTCCAACTTACAAACCAAACAACAAAATAATAAAATATCTTAATAACACAAACCACATAACAAATTCAGAAAAACATAACCTATCAGGAATTTACAAAATCACATGCAACAACTGTAACGCTTTTTACATAGGAAAAACAACCAGAACATTTAAAATAAGATTTGAAGAACATTATAGAGCATTCAAAAACAAAAATTCTAAAGTATCAAATGTTGCAGCACACCTAATATCCCATAAACACGAAATAACAAATTACGAAAATAACCTAACCATACTGGAAATAAATAACAACCCAATAGAACTAAACTCACTAGAAAAATACCACATTTATAAAAACATACACAACAACTTAATGAATCTACAAACAACATATACAGAAGACATACTATATAGAAATATCATACACACAGATCAAGAAAAAGTGCGCGTAACGTCAACAAACACCGGCTTCACGGACCGAGCATCCACAGCAGAGAAACATCAGTGATTCGACAATGGTCAACGACCGAAAGGTGCCTCATCACTCAAGATAAAATTATTGCACTTAATGGTGGATAAAATTACTTACATAGTAATATATTAACTTCATAAAGTCAGTGCAACGGAAAAACAATGGATAATGTTAAATATCAAGAATATATATATATATATATATATATATATATATATATATATATATATATATATATATATATATATATATATTTAGGTTAGTTTTGGTTGGTAAAGATTATTTAGATTTTTTGGACTAGGAGACTGACAGACTTACCTTGGTAAGAGTCCACTCTGTAGTCTTGAGATAGAAACACACAAAAGCACTTAAACAATGATATATTTCAACCACACAGTGGTCTTTATCAATCGAAGAGAAAACACAAAAAGAAATATGAGAGAATGAAATAAAATAATTGTAATAAATAATAATAAACAATTATTTTATTTCATTCTCTCATATTTCTTTTTGTGTTTTCTCTTCGATTGATAAAGACCACTGTGTGGTTGAAATATATCATTGTTTAAGTGCTTTTATGTGTTTCTATCTCAAGACTACAGAGTGGACTCTTACCAAGGTAAGTCTGTCAGTCTCCTAGTCCAAAAAATCTATATATATATATATATATACAGACGTTTAAGTGCTTTTATGTGTTTCTATTTCAAGACTACAGTGTGGACTCTTACCAAGGTCAGTCTCCTAGTCCAAAAATCTAAATAATCTTTACCAACCAAAACTAACCTAAATATATATATATATATATATATATAAGTATTTTAACCATAAATTTAAGATATATATATTTCTATCCTCGCATTATGTATACAAATAAAAATTTTGTCAATCATTTCTAAATTTTCTATTTATACTGACTAGTATAAACATATTTTTATAAAAAATTTTAAGAGTTCCCTCAAAGAAAAAAAAACTCATGGAAGAGTGTCGTGGACAATGCACCAACTGATGAGTGATTTGATCCGGAAGAAATGTTTCTTTCACCAAATGTTACGCTGCTGATTTAGCCAATGGATCAGGGTGTTATTAAAAAACTTGAAAGAATGTACAGGAAACAAGGGCTGTGCAGGCGCACCTTTTCACCGAAGATAATAAGGAAAGTGCTGTTCAGTACTTTAACAAAAGTGAGCCTAAAGAACCTAGAAGTTGAACCTAAAAGATTCATGCTACATGTAAGCAGAATCCTGGAACTTGCTAACCAAAAAAAAAACTTTGATTGTTATGCCAGTTGGTTCCAGGCTTTCAAGACTGCGACAAACTGACGCTATGGAATAGTTGGATCTCGATAAAAATTACTTGGGGTACGAAATTCTAAATGATAATATCGTAACTTCAATGCAAGAGCCAGAATATCAAGAATGCAGTGACAACAAGAAGAAGCTGTGCCTTCACATTCTGAAGATTTTACATTGTTAGAGAAAGAGATGTCTTGGTACGAATCAGAGCACGCAGCTCTTGAAGCTCAGCTCCTGCTATTTAAGCGAATGAAGGATTTGGCCGGTCGAAAACGAGTTTCAAAACTATCACAACCCAAAAATAGCAAGTTTTTCATATAAAATATTATAGTGATTACATACAGTTCTGTTAATTTTTTGTGTGTGTATAGATATACACATTTGTTTTTATAAAATAAGAGCTTTTTTCATGATTTAAAGATACAAATAAATCAAAGTACAATAGTTATGTACATTTGTTAAGTCCATAAAGTGTTTATTTTCATTTATCTTGACATTTTTAGTGTAACTAGGAATTATTAGGTGGTGTCCAAAAATCCAAACCCCTCTCCAGTCCTAATTAGTTTGGATTTTCGACACTCTACATTATCAGTAAAGATATCTGTAGAAAAATAATGTACACACACAAACATTTTTTTGTTTAAAATATCCCTGGTCCCAATTTATTCTCCCCAGCAATCAAACACTATCCGGTCATGGTACAGTATTTTCTGATAACAGGCTGATATCAATTTAATGGACAATTTTAACCAAAAAATCTAACCTGTTTAAGACCTCGTTGTGTAAGAGCGGAACATTCCATATACTTGACAGCTCGAATTTTATTGGCAAGTTTCTGCCCTTGTTCTCTTTTAATAGGTGAAAGGCCTTGTTCTGCTAAAGCACTCAAAGTTTCTCGATCATCTCTCAAATCTATTTTCGTTCCTGTAAAAATTGTTCAAATTATAAAAACATTCCCTCTTTATTACTAAAAAATACGCTCAATATTTTTAATTTGTTAACAAAAAACATGAAGTATGGAGGGAAATATAAAAAATTCTGTATGCAAAAACATTGTTAATTTAAATATTATATTAATACTTTAAATATTATGCAAGTAAACATGCAGGTCAACTCTAGTGAGCCAATAATAGTATGAATACATATTTAGAAATTGGATTTTTGTGCCAAGAAGTATGACCACATATTTTGGAAAACTATCTGTTTAGTGATGCGATATGTTGTCTACAATATGTAATACTTTTGATTAACATTTTCAACACGGCTGCGATTTTGGTGATCTCATCAAACTACTGTCTGTTTTTTGTTAATTTCCAGCACTGATGGCAGTGAAACGCCATGCGGGTTGCATAGCTTGTCGTAGCATCTAATTATCGAGCCCATTGTTTTCATCTCAATAATTTTATTTCTAACATATACATGTTTATTGGTGACATCAGAACAGTGTATTAGACTCTAAAATATTGTTTTATTTATCGGGTCACAATTTAAAAAAAGAAATACAAATGATAAATTACTGTATGACAAATAAGAAAACACAATAAAAAAGACAGAGAAAAAAAAGAAAATGTATATACAGAACTAAAGACCCTACTACTAAAATATATTACATACTAAAATAAGCACTCAACTGTTCAACTCGGAATGTTTGTTTCTGTTTGTGCCAAGTGTTTGGGAGATCGATAATGTAAAGGGAGACATAGATAATACATACGTCACATCTGAGACTATTTATAGCCGAGATAAGCTGACATTTGTTTACTTGTTGACACATTAGGTTTTCGGGCGTCCAAGCATTTTGTCAATGACACATATTTACAATAGTCTGTTCCCACCTTGAGTTGGTTCATTCACTTTAATAGGACAGTTATCGTTTATTCTTGTGTTAGTTCAGAAAGCTTAGTTAATTTTTACGATCGTTGTTTTTACTGGATATTTAAATGGTTCAAACTAAAAAAAACATTAAAATATAAAAGTTAAACCAAATTAAATCTGTTCATAAAACTCCCTGAAACATTGTTACAATTGAAGCATCAAAAGTTAATTTGGGATAGTCGGATTTAAAAACTACTTAGGCACAATATTCTCCAAACTCTTCTGAAGTATTGATCTAAAAATCAAACCTTTATGCAAACGCGTATCGACAGTAGAGAAGTTTCAATTACCCTGGGAGTGAGCGTGATGGTGAGCTCGCCGTATCTAAGAAAATAAGCTAGGAGCGCATCGGCACGCTCTCTGTACCTCGTAAGGGAACCCAGAGCGTGCCGCAACGCTAGCCGTGCTGAAAGTGTTAAGACTTGAGACAATTTCTATAAGAGACAAGTTTCTATAATTACAGTGAATGTGGCCAACATTTCAAACATGGTGTGACAACGTTCAAGGCTATTAATAATGCTAAATATAAAGAAAATGGATCAAAACCTATCTTCACTATAATGTGACGGTTCTAAACATCAGCGCTATGAGTTGATACAATACATAAGAAACTTAAGCACTATGTATTGGCAATATGTGTTGGAACAATAAACAACACACAATTCATTTCTGCTAGATGTTAACATTATAGATCAGTCTTTAATGCTAAAAGTCGGTAGTACGTATAAAAAACTAATAAAAGGTCAAGTATAAAATCAGCTTAAAAATTTAATTTTCCGCAAAGTTAAAATTTCTTTCAAACAATCCAAGGTAGTACATAGCATTCAAAACTAACAGTGCACATTACATGGTACACGTTAACTAGAATTAAAAGTAGACTAGATAAATGGTTACAGTAACCCTTTCTTTCCTCTAAAATTTGACCCTATTAATAAATATATTAAGTATTCATAGGAAGTAAGCAGGGCTATGAACTATAAATAATACCTACTATCAATTACTTTTATATACAAATATAACGCTTAATACTAATAATATCACAGTAAAACTCTGGTTATTCAGAACCTGCTCAACTGGAATCTGGATCTGTTTAAATTTAATAATCGATCTGTACAATACAGTGTTTACCGAAGTAAAATGCAGATATAGCAAAGGTTTCACTCACTATTCATGGAATTAGTTTACTTATGCGTATAATTAACCATATTCATACAAATGTATTAATAAACAGTTATTTTATATTATGTATGCTCTTCATTCATTTTTAATGCATTTAGGTACTTCCGGACCTTAGTCACATCTGGACTTAAAAATCAATTAAATTTCATTAAAAATGCATAGTTGGGGTAAAAATTCATTAAAAATCATAAACCATAGTTTGAAATAGTAAAATTAAATTAGTGCCATTTTGTTTGAAACCCTTTTTTTTCATTAGCCATGATTTTGGTTCAACTTTAAACCATAACAAAAAAAGCCATTTTTTTAAATTACAAAATTAATAAAATTGTTACCATTTTTTTAAAATGAATTTATAAATTCATATAAATAGTATAAATTAATATATTAGTATATTTTATAAAATATGTGGATTGTATTAATTACAAGTCAAGCCTGTGGATACATATTGATTGCTCTGTAGCTATCACAAGTCCAACTTGTGGATGTACCTCAACGTGTTAATATCTAAAAAATTGTCTCTGTGTTAAAAGGAATCGAAATTTGTGAGTTAGCACTATTTTTACCAATCTGAAATTTGGGAATTTTTCTATAATTCGGTTAAGCAGGATTTTATGGTATTATTATTTAAAATATTAATGATAGTTTTTCATAAATGACATTTAAAAATTCCTGTAGCCATTTAGAAGAACATTTTCAATGCTAGTATTAACAAAAACCTGTTGAAAATTCAGACAAAAGGATTTAATTGAGTCTCAATTATCGATATGCCTTTTCATTTGTCATGTTATCACAAACCTTTTTTTGTAACTTCGCTTTGTATATACAGTACTTTAGTTGTTGAAAAAAATAATTTATACTAAAGAACAGTACTTTGTAATGTTATGTAAAAGATGTTAAAAATTCATTCTTTTGTCTTTGACGGTTTGTTCTTGCTCCTTGATTTTGAACTGGGAGTTAGTGTTCTTATGGTCACTGTCCCAATAAGATTTCTCACATTAGTGCATAATGTGAGAAACACATTAATGTAGATAACATTGTTAACAGAAATGAAAGGTTTAAGTGATAAGATCGGTGATTTTAATAACAGTGCCAGGTTTGGATCAGTGATTTTTACCAATGACATTAGTACCAGTGACAAGGAATACTGAGCTGCTCTGTATATGCCAATAACAGGCAGCAATACTACACTGGTGAAATGATTCCACACCTTGCTTTTTCTGTTTTGGAAGGCCCATTTTATTTTAAAAAAAAAACTCCCACGAAATTGAGAACACACCACTGAGTGTGAAATAGCATCTACTGTAAACAACTCTGTAATTTTCTTGAAACGTGATACAAATCGACCACCAACACACGACGTAAATGAGTAGATCCAGTGACGGTGACAAATCAACCAATGAAAGCCATGGTAAAATATCAGTAACTTTTCAGTTGTAATAGCAACATTTTGCCCCAATCACAAAAGAGACAACCTCCATCTCCCCTTCAGCCACTGCACAATAATCGGCGTCGTGAGCCAAGCAGTGAAAATAGATCCAGTGACAGCGACAAATCAACCAATAACAGCAGTTTCATTCAGTGAAAGCGACAAATCAACCAATGACTGCCGTTTCATTAAGTGACTGCGATTTAGAGGCAACTTTCGATCGATCCTTTGTCACCAGAACTGGCATTTTCCATATTTTGTCATTGGTACCATCAGTGACAAGTCACTGTGACAGAAAATATTGACTATTCCTAGTGTATGCAAGTAAGATCGAGATCCTTAATGGTTAACTCACTAGAAACCAGTGTCCTCAAATAACAATACTTTTAACTGGCATTTTCCATATTTTGTCACTGGTACCATCAGAGACAAACGAATATCAGTGACAAGTCACTGTGACAGAAAATATTGACTATTCCTAGTGTATGCAAGAAAGATCAAGATCCTTAATGGGTAACCCACTAGGAACCAGTGTCCTCAAATAACAATTTTAAAATGCTATAGATGATGCTTGTAAAAAATGAGCAAAATAACATTTCAATGGTTAGCAATACTCTCTAGACATTAGTCTTGAATATGGTTTAATAAACTAGAATACTCAGTTTTAAGTTTATTGTGAGTAATTCGATATTGTGAGAAGTACAGTCAGTTATAATGATGTTATGTTCCATGCTTTGTAATATTATATGAATAACTAGTAAGTTTTAAACTTTGTGTTTTTAATTTACGAGTAGTATGCAATTTACATTTATTGTGTTGATCATCCATTCTGCCAAGTCATACCCATTTCTTTTATTTTTCAGCTTTTTTGTGATGTCTTCAAATGAGGATTCTGGGTCAGTCCATTTTCTGTTGGCCAAATAAAATGTAGGCCTACTAAAAGATAGGGTTTTCTCTTCTGTTTCAGGAGATAGAAACAACAAATTAATAATATATTTCTTTTAAAATTCAAATGAAAAATTTATAGCAAATTTTTTAAAACTTTTGGAAAAGGCAAATTGCTATCTCTTTTCAGAAGAATGTGAAACAGGCGTAACTGTTTTTCTACCTGATGTCTATGACTTAACTGATGACGAACAAATCCATAATAAATCAACTGAAATGCCAAAAACTCCTGGATTCAATAAAATAGCACTGACATGTGATATAATTTCTGATCTTCTTGCCAAGGCCGGGCTTGATTCTGCCTACCCCAAATGCCTGTTTCTCTTTTTTCTGCAAATGTGCAAATAGCGAGGAAAATAAAAGAACTCAGTCGCGACTCTTACACTCTGGAAGTGACGAGAAAAAGCTGGGAACTGCTCATCAAAGATGGTCCACTTAGCCACACACTTTCCCGCTCAGTTGGAGTGGCGTCCTTTCGCACTATCATTGGACACGACTACCTTTCAGCACATCTTGCAAGGATTTGTATTTTGGCCTCAGCAGAGTGCCCTCTTTGCCATGAAGCGAATTCACAAATGGACATGCAACATCTCTATAGTGACAGAAATCCGAAACAGCTTTGCAGAAAATAGCAACCTTGAGCGTCTAGCCATCCTCTATTGGGCTGCGCTGCACCAGATGAAAAGAGTGGGCGTTGGATGAAGAAGAATAAAATCAGAAGATTTCAATAAAAATAACGTACCACAACCAGGACCATTTAAAAGAATTTTCACAGATACTAAAAAGAAACCTAAATGCCTTTCAAGTAAGTGGTCACTAGAATTCTCAATTAATTCTAATTAAAAAATTAATATCCAAGCAATTGGCAATGAAATAGAAAATAATTTGAAAATATGAAAAATATATTAGGTCATTATTCAACTTTTAAAATGATTTTTTCTTACTTAAATATACAGTCTTATTGTGGATGAAACAATAACATAGGCAATAGAATACAAAAACAAGTATTCCTATAAAGTTACAGTTCAGGATATTAAAACTTGTTTCGGTTTCCATATTTGAAACTTTGATATGGTATTTGATATGGTAGGTGAAGATTATAAGCTTCATAGTAGCATAAAGCTATTGAAGTGCTATTTTGATAAAAGATTAATTACAATCTTAATTTTATACTTATAACAATAGGAACCGATGCTCCTAAAAATTGCTCTGATCACTCTAAACCCATTGCTTGTTGAGACAAAGGGGTTAAGACATATTGCTTCCCGTTAGTTAGAGACGAAGGGGTTAAGATCCTTGTCTGAAGCTGAACACTTATAGCTTGGGCTGAGCATGCAGATATTACAAGTTGAGGCGGCAGGGGGATAGGCTGAATAAACAAGTCAATGATAAAGCAAGCTTCTGTTGACATGGTAACTGTTACATGTGAGTAACCCAATGACGGCAGAACATAAAAAGCGAAACGTAGAAGAAAAAAAATATGTCATCTGTTACAATGTGCACACATAATGAATTACGTTATTATATGTGTAATAATCTTAATACAGTAATACTCTGTACTTACGCAATAAGTGGAACCGGGCGATAACCGTATAAGTTGAATTCACATAAGTCGGGGTAAAATTTCACATACGATCACATAGGAATCATTTTTATTTGGGACCAAAGACTAAATAAACTAATAATTTAGAAGAAAAATGTGTATGTATTGAAATCTTAAAAAAATAATATAACAAAATATTATACTATATACATACATAATGCAAAGAAGTAAGCAAAAAGAAGTTATTTTGACATAGAAGGTTTCATAAAATCTAGTAAATTCATTTGACGAATTGTAGATTTTTTTCTTCTCACACAGAATTTACCTAGCAGTTTTTTTTTTTTTTGTGACAGGAGTACGCTTATCTTTGTATTCTAGGTTTTCCAAAATTTGTAAGCCTTGCGCAATTAAACTAAGGTCTTTTGTCAAGTTTCTAACCATCATTTCATTTTCTACGTCAACTGGGTTCCAAAGAATCTGCATTTTTAAGGTCTTGCTCACACATTTTTATGAGCTCATGAATTAGTTGTCAGCTCCAGGTTGTGTAAATCCAGCAGTTCTTAAACATCATTATCCACTTCTAAATATAGTTACCTGCAAAACCGACAACTTCTTTGTGAAAAAAAATAGACACGCCTTTTTCTAAACGCCATTCAAAGTTTTTTGTGAAATTTCATTTCAAAATTGATTCTCAAAGCATCTACAACTTTGAATTGATTCCAAAAATCTTCAACAGAGAACTCGTTCTCTCTCATAACTTCATGCAGATGTGCAAATAAACTTCGTGTAATAAGCTTTAAATGTTTTGATGACTCCCTGATCCATCAGTTGAAGTAAATTATTTGTGTTTGGTGGCAAAAATATAACTTTCACTCGTGTGTCAAAATTAGTTATAGTAGAAGGAGGATGGCCGGGACCATTGTCAATTAATAAGAAATTACCTTTAAAAGGAATCTGTTTAGACCGACATTAGCGTTCGACTTGAGGTATAAAATGATGACCAAACCAGTCCTCAAAAAAAGCTGTCATCCAAGCCTTCCGATTCGACTTCCAAATCGGGTAAGCTAGCTTTAGAAATATTTTTTAATGCCCTTGGATTTTCTGATAAACTATGAGAGGTTGCAACTTACAGTCAACAGCCGTATTTATGCCAACCATCACTGTCAATCGGTCTTTGATGGCCTTAAATCTTGAAAATATTTCCTCTTCATGAGCTATAAAAGTTCTTTTAAACATTTTCTTCCAGAATAGGCCAGTTTCTGCGTAGTCCGGACAGCATGATTTAAAACTGCGTAACTTGGGAATTGCGTAAGACGGGGTAACGAAAATCAAAGGTATTACTGTATATACATTAGGGAGAATAAAGGAAAGCCACCAAAAGAGCTGTGCAGGTTATTTGACTCCAATCTTATGTTTAGATAAGGTGTTCCACAAATTAATGTATGTTTCTTCAATATATACAGTTCCCATGACTAAGATTTCTGTAGAGCAGACTTTTCTGCTCTAAAAAGAATAACATCTTATTGAAGCAATACCAATGGTAAACTGAAGCATTCTTACTTTAGACTGATATCCATAGAATGAGAAGTATTGGTAGAGGTAAAACTGAAAGAAAAGTTTTGTATACGACAGTCAATAAATTTGCAGCTAAGGACAGAAATATGGAGTTAAATTTCTGCAGTGAAAACTTTTACGTAAATGCTTTTTAAAACCAAAACAAATTACACTCAATATTTACCTAAATACACTATAATCCTACTGAATAAGGTTTAACATTCAATTCCCATTTGTCAATATTTTCTGTAGTATATATATAAATACATACAAGGTTTCAGCTAGCCTGATTTATTTAATTTGTTTTCAATTTTATCGTAGTATGTTACATAAATTTGAATTATCAATAATCAACGTTATTGTCATAATAGTCAGGTTACTCCTGCATCCCACTTTCACCCCCCCCCCCTCTACCATATTACGAGCACTGGTTTATTTAATAAAAATACCACTGCACATAGGAGGTGTGTTTAAAAAATACCCGGAATGTTTAAATTTCACACATTTGGAAAGTCTGATTGTCAATTTTTTTTTTTATTGTGTTGGTATACATGCCCCTGAAGTATGACACAATTTTCAGCTGTATTCATTGTTTACTTTATCTGTGGCAGTCTATAAGGTCAGACTTATTTTCATGAGCTTGGCGATTTTCGATTGCTAAAAAAAATGGATCAAAGAATTTGTATTAAGTTTTGCGTAAAAAATGAAATAAAGTGTAACAAAATGTGTGAAATGTTAACAAAGAGCTATGGTGAGTCTGCTATGAAAAAAAACAAGTATTTACAAGTGGTATAAGCGTTTCCAAGATGGCCGCAAAGACGATGACGAACGCCCCGGACACCACACAACAACCGATGAAAACGTGGAAAAAGTGGAAGCAATGGTTATGAATGATCGCCTAATCACAATCAGAGAAGTCGCTGACGATGTTGGCATATCGATTGGCTCATGCCATGACATTTTTGCGAACATTTTGGGTATGAAAGGCGTGGCAGCAAAATTAGTCCCAAAATTGTTGAATTTTGAACAACAGCGGCGAATGGAAGTTGCTCAGGAATCACTAAATGAGGTCAGCGACAATGCAGAATTACTGAAACGTATCATAACAGGCGACAAAACATGGGTTTACGGATTTGATGTCAAAACCAAGGCTCAATCATCCCAGTGGAAGCATTCTGGCTCTCCAAGACCAAACAAGGCTCAGCAAGTGCAGTCGAACGTCAAAGTTATGCTTACTGTGTTCTTTGATTTTAATGGTATAGTGCATCATGAATTCTTGCCACAAGGTCAAACGATCAATAAAGTGTACTATCTACAAGTTCAACGCCATTTGCGTGAAGCAGTGCGAGAAAACGTCCGGATTAGTGGCAAAACAATTCATGGCTTTTCCATCATGATAATGCACCGGCTCACACATCGTTAGTTGTTTTCTTGATTTTTTAGCGAAAAATAACACTGTAATGATTCCCCAACCTCCATATTCGCCAGACATGGCCCCTTGTGACCTTTTCCTATTTCCAAAAAAAAAACCTTAAAGGGTCGTCGTTTCACAAGCATAGATAACATTCAAAGTACATTGCTGAAAGAGCTCAAAGCTATTCCAAAGATCGAGTTCCAGAAGTATTTTGAGAATAGGAAAAAGCGCTGGCATAAGTGCATAATATCTAGTAGGGACTACTTTAAAGGGGACAATACCGATGTAGATGAATAAATAAATATTTTTTTTCAAAAAACGAAAATTCCGGGTATTTTTTGAACACAGTGAAATGTTATACTTCTAAACAACAAACTTTTTATGCTAAGTCTAAAGTGACCTTATGTGTCACATACTTTGTTGACATGTAAACAATTAATTAAAACTTTATTTTTATTTGTAATTTTTATTGTACAACTAATTACTATGTTATTTCCTAATAAATGTCAATATATTAAAATTGTGTAAAAGAATAGATATTTATATACGCTACAATTATTGTAACAGTGCCTTCATATAAGTACAGGCAACGGTTTTGTAACTAATAAAAAATATATTCCGATAGGGCCCAGATTGAAGGTAAGCAAAAAATGCAGAAAATCTTTAAAGGTGTCTAATTTATACAACCAAATCTCTCTGCCAGAGAAGTTTAGGAGTGAAATGCCGAATGTGATAAGGGATGTGAAACCAATGAAGAGCTAAAGGACAATCAAATTGATGCTGCTGTTTTAGAAAATAATAGTGAAGAATTGTGAACAAAGAATCGGATGATGATGATGAACCACCTACTCAGATTTCACATGACGCCAAGAACGCTTTTGATATTGCACAACACATCAAACAGAACTCGACCTCAACACCTATGGATATTTTATAAATCAAGAAATGGAGAAATATTGAAGCTAAGTCTACAATTGTATCTGCTAAACAAAAACCTATAACTAATAGCTCTGTAAGTAATTCTGTATGCACAGTAATGTATGGACGTATAGTAAATAATACACTATATATTGGCCTTTTTTACTCCCTGTCCGGTTTATTGCAATATTTTTACTGCAGAGAATAATATTGTAGTTTTAAGTTCAAAGATTGTTTTATTTTACTATTTTTCTGTATTTTCTGATAATCTGACCTTTTTTGGGTTCTGACTTTACCCTCAGTCTCAAAAGTGATGATTTATAGTTTACTATAGAATTTTCAATTTATTGTTGTTTTAAATATTTTTCAATTTATTATTTAAATAAAAGCCTGATCATAAATAAATATTTTTTAATCAATATTTCATATTTTACAAAACTAAGTATAATTTAAATTTGAAAAAAAAATGCCAAATGTTCAATACTAACCAACTAATATCATAGGAGCGTCTGGACAGTGATGTTTAACTTCTGGATACCATTTAGAAGTTACATTTTCAAATGACGATGGGCTTGTTACACTGAAGCATATAAGAAAAACATCTGTCTGAAATTAAATATAGAATAAAATTATTCAGTTTTATGTAAAAATAATATTCAATTATTACAATTTGTTGGTATTTGGTAGAATATTATTTGACCATGCAAAAGGTAAAGGTAAGTAGTTATAAAAGCTGAGATATAAGTACTAAACTACTGTAAGCTGAATACTTTGCTTTATAAATCTAAAATTTATAATACATAATGCACAAGTCAATCTGAAACTAATGAGTGTACAGCAAAACATTACTAATTTGGAATTTGAATAATTCGGACTTCAGATAATTTGAGCAACTCACACAGAGCTCAATTCAACAAAACTACATTTTTTGTCATGTCCAAGAAAAACTCAACTACTTTAACTTGGTTTGCCGAGTAAGAGCCATAAGGTTTTTGTTTCGCTCAAGATGGTAGGTTGGTGTGCTGCAAAAATTCTTAGAAATAGACGTCACTGTGTGAAAGAAGAGAACAAAATGAGCTCTTCCTGGAATTAATATAATACCAAGAAAGCAAAATTTCATTTTGTGGGTTATACTCATTAATGCCGTGTATGAAGATTCACACATTTTCCATGTTCCAAGAATTCAGCAGGAAATGTTGTGATAGTTATTCTACATGTAATGTGTAAAGTTAGTTTAGTATGATTTAAAGTACGCTTCGGTAATAAGCCTTCACTGGATCGTGTAGAGAAATACAATTTGTGTACACCATATACAGAATTTGTTTTTAATCGTATGTTAATAGTGCAATACAAAATGAAAGTTATGCAACATATAGATGCAAGCATGTCAGCTCAAAGTATATTTAACGAATTCAGATATCAAAACTTACATTTTATAACATTTGAAAAGATAAGTGACAAATTTCAAGTTTTGATCTAAAAACATGATGCAAATGGTAATGTGCAGGAAACATAAAATAACAACAAAAGCTACGCTAGTTAAACCTGACAAAGGACTTTACATATTGTGTTAACCACAAGGTTCTGACAGAGTGTTTGTTAGAGGTAAAGAAATTCAACTTGCTACTGAAAACTTTGCTACTAATTTCAAACACAAATTTTAAACCTGGTACAGGATGGCTGTATAGATTTAGAAAACAGACAATCTATTGTGAATAGGAAAGTTTGTAGTGAACTTTTGATTGATGATTTGGACAGTGTTCTACCTTTCAAAAATAAACTAAAACTAGGAATGGCCTGATTCCGATTCTCGATTCCAGGAATTGTCGATTCTAATGGTATCTATTGAACATTAATACTCGATTTTCTATTGATTAAAGTGCCGATCCCGATTCTTGTGTTTGTAAGTGTTAAAATAAGTGTGCAGAGTAATTTATTTGAGAAATAATTAATTATCAACATTAATGAGATAAGGAGATAGATGGAGATGGAATTGGTACTGAAAACTATAATGATAAATAAATTATTTCCCAAATTTAAGATGGGCAGACTCGAGAGGAAGATGAAAACATAGATATTATCAGTGTCAAGGAACAAAGGAGAAAAATGAATCTTTCACCAATTAGAGAACGACTTGATAAACTCATTGAATTTTGCAAAGATTATCTTTATTTTTAACAAATATACAAAAATATATATTTCATATGTTTCCTTGCCTTATATTTCATTTGTCTCTAAAAATAAGATTACTAAATAATATAAAAGAGGTAGAAAACAAATTTGTACATTTTTCGATCTTGCACAGATAAACCACTCCCACACTACAGCATCGATATCTGCATTACCAACAATTAACTTTGCTTTTCTCTTCATTTGTCCGTTTCCCTCTAACAACTTGCTCATTATTTTATCCTCATGCCTAAAGGTATCATAAATTTGCGCTTTACCACACCTGAGCGCACCATTATATCCAGGTACCGACAATTTATCTTTTTCTTTCCCTTCAATTACTCTCACTATTTAATTTAATGACAACAATACATATGATTTATCCATTTTATGAGTATAGTTGTGAACACAAAGTCTACAGCTAGGAATAGGTAAACAAACTGATTGTGGTTTCCTCGCAAAGACAAAATGACTGTATAATTATCCGGATCTTGTTTCTGGGAACTGAGAACAATTGAACTATTTATTTGATCATGTACTCTTTCTCTTGATCCTATTTTGGCATAAATTACCACAAAGAGGTTTTAAATTCTGTTTCATACATGTTCTTTTTGACAAACTCCATGAATTTTTTTTCTGTTTCTGCATTGAGCAAATTCTGCTTTACAAAACGTAAACAACAATAGTGTCTATTATAACTGTAAACCTATTAAAACTGTAAGCCTATTATAACCAGCTAAGTTTTACTAATTCATATTAAATATTCTACATCAGTATAACTTTTATTTATTATTTTGTACCTTAATTAGTTTATTATTTGTTAATTGAGCATTATTTCTATTCATAAATAGTAAAAACAAATGAAATCTTACTTATGGTTTGAAGTTTGCATTGGATTCTAGGCTCCCACTATAGATTTACTTTAGATTTATAGAAAAATAGACTAATTATAAAATATATTTACAGTAATATGACAAACAACAAACATAAGCTACTGACTGTTACGGAGTAAAAACTATAGAGCGAGAATGCCCACTTGACATAAAAACTAATAAAATGCTTCATCATAGAACATGTGATAAAATTATGGGATGTAAATATCTATCCTTATCTATACTGCAAGTTTTGAAAGGCGATAAATGTGATACATCATAAAATAAACTCTCTTAAAGCAAAACAAACAACAATAACATTCACAACTAGCTGGGCTCATCTGTATGCCTGCTAACAACATTCTGTTAGGATGGCCTGAGCTCATATGTGAAACATAAGTTAGTGACTGTAAGCTTACTGGTTGAAATAGAATAATAAAAAAGAAAATTAATTGTAATATAAGTTTGAACAAATAAACAATAAAATAAAATTGGGGTCAGCTGTAACACACACACACACACACGCACACGTAACATTAATGAACAAATACCATTTTAGTCATAGTGAATAAGGTTAAAAGCATTTTACAAAACACACATGTGGATAAGAATGTGGCCTAAGTCTATCATAACACACATTCATGCATAAACATTAAGGAACATATACCTTTTTAGTCATAGTGAATAAGGTTAAAAGATTTTACAAAACACACCTGTGGATAAGAAAGTGGCCTAAGTCTATCATAATCTTCTTGGCCAGCTGTGTCCCAAAGCCCAAGACTAACTGGTATTCCATCAACTACCATTGGTGCTGAATAATTATCAAACCTATAAAAATATAATAAAATTCTACTGTTAAAAAAATTATATTTTCATTAAATTGTTTTCAAATATCCAGGTTCAAAATACATAAATTGTAAGAATTTTAATTTTAAAGTCTTAGCAGCTATACTCTGAAATACTTAATTACTATGCTTGACATCTTTCACAGATGTCATTTTTTGGTAGCTTGAAAGCGTTTTAAAAATGGTTCTTATTTTTTCCTAGATTTGCTCCATCTTAAATGCTTATTTTAATATAAAATTCTGCCATTTAACAAATTTAAATAATTTCTTTTTCTTTTATAAAAATATTTATAGAAGTTACATTTTGTAAAACTCATAATAATATGTTTTTTAAAAATTATTTACAAAGTTGCATTTGAAACTATTTTTAACCTAAGTTTAGTTCTGATATATAAATAATCTTTTTGAAAAAAGATATAAGAAATAAAACCAACTATATCAAAAGCCCTACAATGCTAGTCAATATTACATAATTATTTTAAAAGACTTATCTAAATGTTTACTTAGGTTAAAATACACAATTGTTATGATGATAATAATGTTGGTTGAGTCTATAATTCCAGGCACTTTAGACATACTTTTTGGAATACTCAAAGCATTTTTGAATTCCATGATTTTTGAAAGGATAGCATTTGGTATTTCAATCTTGATATGTGTTGTTACTTAAATACAGCCTGTACTTATATAGCTTGTATATATACCAGACTTAAGCATAATATAATTTAAAAAAATACATGCAAGAATGGAACTACTTCCACTACACAAACTCCACCACCGCTTTCTTCTCACTATTTTCTTCCATTCATAGCTCAGTTCTGTATTCCTACTGGATGCATTTCAGGTGTATCTTACCTTCTTGAAGTAATAGCTTGTACTTATCAGCTTTATTTTTCAAATCAGTATGTCTAGGTACAAAAATTAATAGACATAATATTTAAAACAACATAATGAATGCTAAATATTTGCCTCTTTTTTACACTAAAACATAACTTGAAATCATACAGCAAGAATTGATGCAATACTCCAATTCTTGCTATCTGTATTTAGGTTATGTTTTAGTCTAAAAAAAGGAACCAAATTATGTTGTTTTAAATATAATTCTTATTTGTTTTGGTAGCCTAGAGATGCTGATTTGAAAAATAAAGCAGTTCAATACAATATAATACTTCAAGTAAATGGAATCAAGCAGAAAAAAATGAAGTAGAAATATGAAGACAAAGCTAGGATAGATGGAAAATAATACAAAAAAAAACAAGTTGAATATCCTAACAGTAAGCAAGATAATATTATTGAAAATCACCAACATGGCAAAAGAATAAATCATTTTAACAAAAGAAAAAATATATAGTTAACTATTTTATGAGTTGTCAATATCAGTCACGATTTGAAGATTGGATAGCGTACTAAGTATGACATTGTTTGACATTCTGATTAACAGGGTCATTGCTTAAGCTCAGTTTTCGGTTTGCTGTTCTCTAAACAGAGAGAGATAAGTTCATACCTAACTGCTCAAAGTTTGGCATTAGTAGAAAAGGTTCTTCAAATAATTAAAAACATGGTATGACATGGTAAAAATTACATGTAACAAACTTTCCACTTCAAAAGCATCATGACTTGCATTAGCCATTGTGGAGATACAAGAAGCTTATTGTTTACATTGATGTGGGATGTGGCTTCAAATCATGAATGTAAATTTTTGATCGAATATTTTTATGAATCCCTTTACTTACTTACTTCTTAGTCCAGGCGTCCAACTCTAGGTGTAGCCGATAGCCCGATGTCCACTATATATTCGGAACGCCAAACTCCACAGCCCTCTGTCCAGGAGGAAGTCCTGCCACATCTCCAGTTCAACCCTCATGTGGTCCCTCGCCGGGATGGGGTAAGTGCAATCCCGAAAAATATGCTTGATGGTTTCGTCTTGCTCCTCATCACAAAGAGCGCACAAAGGTGATTCAGCAAGGTTAAACCGGTATAAATAAGCTTCTGTGACCAGATGTCCCGTCCTGGCTCTTGCCGCAAATGTCGCAACTTGACGTTTGACGTCTCTGTAATTGTCGGCCGACGCAAGTTTGTTTTGCAAATGGAACAGGTGTCGTCCAGTCGCTTCAGCTTCCCACCAACAGGCGTCTCTAAAGTACTTTTTCCCGGCGTTTTACAGTGCAGTAGGAAGTGCTGCTCCTTATTTGTGGGCTTCATTCTAGAAGCTTGTTTTGCTATTGCATCCACTTCCTCGTTGCCCGGAATGCCGACATGGGCAGGGATCCATTGAAGGCAGACTTCGTTTCCGTCACAATTTATCTTTTTTATCAACCTCCTGATTTCTGCTATACGGAATGAATATGGTCCAGTGGAGGGCTGAGCCAGCGACTGTAGAGCTGACTTACAGTCCGAAAGGATGCATATCTTTGACTTGGCCATCAGACAGCCCGACAATGCGGCGTTAATACCGAGCAGCTCTGCATCCATACTTGACCTGGAGTTCGCTGGGATGAAAAATCTATCTCCATTCGACTCGTTGTAGTACCCTGCTCCAGAAATGCCTAGTTCTTTATCCAGGGATCCGTCGGTAAAAATTTTTATGTATCCGTCGTACTGGGTTCGAATCATCTCAAGAGTCTCCGCTTTCAGCAATTCTCTGTGGTCTCCCTTGTTTCCGCCGTGAGGTTGTTGCAGATTTATAATCATTTCAGGCCAGTCATTTGGAGGTTCCTCATAGAACGTGGGGATTTGTTCAGGGGTGGTGTATCCCGGCATCAATTCCATCAGTGAGTTGATTTTGTGGCAGAAAGATTGTTTTACATGGCACTTTGTATTGAGTATAACACGCAGAGGGTAACTTGAGCCTCTAGCAGCTGTAGTTAGAAACTTCGACCATATTTGACTGTCTATAAAGACAGGAATGGGTTCTATATCCAGCTCCGTCTCCATGGCTACCACAGGAGTCGTTCTTGTACATCCCAAACATAGTCGAATGGCGGCCGCTTGGATCGCTTCGATCTTCTTTAGATGCGTTTTTGCAGCAGATCCCCAGACTTCGCAGGCGTACGTTGTTTTAGATCTTATGTAAGTTTGGTAGAACATTCTCAAGGTTGGCGTATCGGCTCCCCAGTTACGACTTACAACCGCTTTTAGAGCATTGAGTCTCGAAGAGCAGCTCTCTGTGACATAGTTCACGTGACTACCCCAGCGAAGTTTAGGGTCCATAACAACTCCCAGTAGTTTTGGGTTTTTGTTAAATCTCAGTGCCTTTCCGTTGATAGTTAGCTCGGGGATGAAGGTGGCTTGATTGTTGCGCCTGGTGAATAACGTGCACTCGGTTTTATCCACTGACATTGAGAGCGACCATTTGGAGCACCAATTTGACAGTACATCTAGAGCCTCTTGCATCCTGAGGGAAGCCTCCACCCCGTCGGAAGACATCACCCAAATGGTCTCGTCGTCCGCGAAGGTCATGCTGCGAACCTCCCTGGGGAAATCCTTGGCCATGTCATGCAATGCTATATTGAATAGTAACGGGCAAATTATTCCGCCCTGAGGAATTCCGTTCTCCATGCGAAACGACGAGGAATCTGCCCCGTTGACTGAGACTACCACAAGCCGGTCACACAAAAAGTTTTTTATGAATTTAAGCATTTTACCCTTAATGCCGAGCTTCATGCATTGAAGTACAATGGATTTGTGGGGGATTTTATCAAATGCAGCTTCAAAGTCCACCATCACCGCTACAGTGCAATGCTTGCGTTGGAAACCTTTGTATATTTCACTCGTGAAGTATAGTAACGCATCTGTGGTGCTTCTGTGACGTCGAAAGCCGAATTGTGTATCAGCCAGCATGTTCCCAGATTCCAATCTCCATGATAACCTCTTACAAACGATGCGTTCCATTAGTTTGCCTAGGCACGATGTTAGAGCTATTGGAGGATACGAAGCGATCCTCGATTTATCTTTCCCTGGCTTAGGAAGCGGTATGACTTTGCTAGTCCTCCAATTCTGAGGGATCTCGCCCGAATCCCAAATGGAGTTGAACGTGCTTAACATTAGCTCTTTCATCCTTCCCGAGCAGTGAGTTAACATTTCATTATGGATGTTGTCATCTCCTGGAGCTGCGCTTTTCAAGTCGGCTAAGCAGTACTCCAATTCTGACATGAGGATGGCCTTGTCATCCAGGTCATCACAGTAGCACAGAAGATCTGACCGGCACGTTAACATTTGCTCGTGTGGAGTGAGGCGCTTCGGCCAAGGGATTTTGCGCCCAGACCTTGCAGAATAGAATCTTCCGAACTCCTCAGCCTTCTGGACATCATCAGTCAACAACTCGCCGCCCGTATTCGTGATTGCAGCAACCTTCCACAAGGATTCGCCATTTATTGCTCTAAATCGCTTCCAGACTGCACTGGACGGTGTATTTACATTCATGGATCCAACGAAGCTCCTCCATGATCTTCTTTTTGCTGAAATGATTGCTTTCCGAAGAAGGGCGTTACATCTATTATATGTTACCCGGCAGTCCGAAGATTTTAATTTTTTCCCTTTTTTCCTGGCCATGATGCGGTTTTTCCGAAGAGTTTCAATTTCTTTGCACCACCATGTATTCATTTTTTTGTTGGAGTCATTTCCCGATTTGGTTGGGATAGCTTGTTTTGCTGCTGTTATTATAGCAGATTGCAAATAAGATGCGCTTCGCTCGTTGACTTCGCTCAGCTCCTCTGTTGTCTTTTTAAAGAGATCCCAGTTCGCTTTGGATAACCGAAACCCGCTATGGACCGCCGACCGATTTGGATTCAAGGTCCTGTCGACGTCAATCTCGAAAAACACAGGAAAGTGGTCACTCCCCAGGTCATCGCCGACCCTCCAGTTTGAAATATTTTTCCGGAGAAGCGGGGAAGCTATAGACAGGTCCAGGGTGCTTAATGTGTTCGTAGATACCGATTGGAATGTGGGTATATATGGCTTATTGATTAAGATCTGGCTGTTATTTAATAACCACCTGTAAAGCATTGGCCCGTTCCTGTTACAAGGACCTTTGTTCCAGCTGCCATGCTTGCTGTTAAAATCGCCAACCCACAGCACGTTCCTGTCATCGCAGGCCAGTCTGTCCAGGTCTTCTTCATGTACCCTTTGATCCGGTATGTACACGTTGATAAGTGAGAAGCTGAGGTCATTGTTAACTTGGAGGTTGTATTTTCCAAACTCTAAACAATCATTCCTAAAGACTTCTTCACATTTTACAGTTATTGAATTATGGATAAGCGTTACTAGCCCTCCACCTCCTCGGTCAATCCTGGGGACGTTGAACAATTGGTATTCTCTAAAACGAGGGTGGTACTTGCTGTCTTCCGGCAGGGATGCTTCCTGGATCCATACTATTTTAGCTTTTTCTTCTTCCATGGCCTTCTTCAGTTCATCGACCTTCAGCCTTAAACTTCTGGCATTCCAATGCATGACTACGAGCTTACTGTTGCTATCCTCCACCAATGCTCCACTCTGTTTCACCGTCTTTTGTTTGCTGCGATCATGAAAGGTGGTTCCAATTGATATGTGCCCATCTTTCCTTCTAGCTTTCCTCTTGGCTTCACATAGTAATCTATATGCGAAGGTCCTAGTTGGGCACCAAAGTTCTAGTCTTTTTTGAGATCCCTTCCCTCTCCGTCTCATTATTAGATTTTTGTCAATATTGTAAAATCGGCATATTGAGTCAATACTTTGTCGTTGCGTTTTCCAAAACAACACTTTAAGTATATTTGGATGGTCTTGTTTAGCCGCCGGCAAAGCACGTCGGATGTCCTGAGAAGGACAGATAGAGAGGCTATGTTGCATCCTAGTGGGGCTTTCTCGAGGAAAGCTAATGCTGGCGTTTGGATCACTGTGACAATTGCTCTTTTCGCACAAAATACACAGCTATCCAGGGGCAGGACGAGGACCAACCAGCTCACCCCCTTTATGAATCCCTTATTTGCGTTATTTGAAAGTTCAATGCAAAATATTGGATAAGTTAAGTACTGAGTAGTAATAATTGGTATTTATGTTTTACCACATTCATGTTCTACACACATACACATGAACAAAAACACTTACATGGATGTAAACATATTTTTTCTAATTAGACATTACATACACACATCCTCTCCTATGGGCTGCATGACCTTGATGTGGTGGAGAAGCTTAATCCGGGCGTGGGGGACGGGTGGAGCGGAGCTGTATGTATGTGGCTCCCTATAAACGGGAAGTCCAGGCAAATGTGTGAGTGCATGAAGGCGGCTCAAAAAAAAGGGGCCAGTCGTAACACTTAAAGGGCTGTTATCTGCCCGGCTCTTGCTTTGCCCTTCCCTTGCGGGCGGCAACCAAGAAGCACCCCCATCCAGGTTGGTGGTCTGGATGGGCACATACACCCCCGATCTGAAGGTGTTATGCGATCCGTGGCGATGTAGATTCGTGGGCCTCAGGGCAAGGAGGGTCTTTAACGGAGCCTCAGGGGGCACCTGGCACCACCCCCTAAGTAGTCTTACCGCCGTAAGCGGGGCTCTGCGGCGGCGGACCTTTATTTCCCTAGCTGCTCGTCTTCTTGATTGAAGAAAACCTTGTGGTTTTAAACACAGGTGCCGAGCCAACATTTGTCACTTCAAACAGAATGGAGGTACTAGATATCACCTTCTGTAATAGACAGATGGTAAGGTGGGTGCATGACTGGCAGGTTTCGAATGAGCCCTCCATGTCTGATCACCGGATCATCACTGCTACGATGAGGGGAGTTGTCCCCCATATGGTGTGGCTTATGAACCCGAGAAGGACACACTGGGAAGGTTTTAAGTCCTCAGTGAGGAGGCGGATGTCAGACTTCGGTGGTAAATAAGGTACATCAACGAACTGGAAAGGCCTACATCAGGACTGCAATTTCCACGTCATTTGAGGAAAATTGCCCTCTCTCACGGATAAACACTGAGCGTGGTAAGCTTAAGTGGAACAGCGAGTTAGAGGCAAGAAGGAAAGAAACTAGAAAGCTCTTTAATAGAGCAAAGAAGAAGAAAATGGCGGAGACAGCCAGGGTCTCTATAAAAATCTTATAAAAGAGGTTAAACGTGCTTCTTGGGAAAAGTAGTGCTCAGAGACAAGCACACTGAGTGACACTGCTATACTGTTTAAGGTGTTAGCAGGTGGACCGAGGAGAGAGCTTAAGTTTGTCAAGAAGACTGATGGTAGCTTTACTGACACCCCGGAGGAAACTCTGCGTCTGCTTATGAGGAACAGTTTTCCCGATATTAGACCGATAGGGGACCGTGCTCAAAACCTCCACCATACTGGGCAAAGGGCGGACTGGAATATGGTTGGGCAGGTGATTTCAGCACAAACGGTGAGAGGGGCGATTCTGTCTTTTGAGCCTTTTATAGCGCCTGGATTAGACAATATTACTCCAGCACTACTACAAAATTGCTTGGAGGAAATAATAGGGCCACTGACAGGACTACTCAGGGGCTGTGTTGCCTTGGGTTACACGCCCAAGCAGTGGCTCAAAACGAAAGTTATCTTTATCCCCAAACCGGGGAGGAAAGGTTACACAGAGGTAAAGGACTTCAGACCTATCAGCCTTACATCTTTCTTGTTAAAGACACTGGAAAGGCTGGTGAACCACTATTTGAAAGAGGGACCTTTGAAGCAGTATCCGCTTCATCAGGACCAACACTCCTACCGAACTGGTAGGTCAGTGGAGACTGCGCTGTTGTCGGCCGTGGATTTTATTGAGGGTCATATCAACAACAAGGGGATATGTATTGAGGCTTTTCTTGATGTGGAGGGGGCTTTTAATAGTACCTCTAGACTGGCCATCAAGAGAGCAGCTATGGATCACGGGATTTCTGATGGAATTATAAATTGAATTATGAGTTCCTTGGAAAACCGGATAAGTACTGCATCCTGGATGGGGTGCACGATAAATGGGATGGTCTCGGAGGGCTGCCTTCAGAGTGGAGTGTTATCCCCTCTGCTGTGGAGCCTTGTCGTGGACAGCCTACTAAAGACGCTCAGTGGAATGGGTGTCAAGGTGGTAGGATATGCGGATGATATAGCTATCCTTGTTAGGGGACCATTTGAAGAGGTCCTCAAAGACCTGCTTCAAGAAGGACTCAAGGTAACAGTAGCATGGTGCAGGGAGAATGCACTATGCATTCAAGGAGAGAAATCGGTCGCACTCATCTTCACTAGGCGATATAAATCTAAATCGCTGGAGATGATGGAAGTTGGTAATACCAAAATAAGCTACATTGAGAGCGCTAAATATCTAGGAGTTATTCTGGATAGGAATCTACTCTGGCGTGAGCACTTGGAGGATAAGTGCAAAAAAGCCATAGCTACGTTCTGGCAATGCAGAGGAGCAATAGGCATGAGATGGGGTTTGGATCCACATCAGATGAACTGGATTTATTCCGCCATTGTGGTGCCGAGGTTGGTCTTTGCCTCAATCGTCTGGAGGGACAGGGCACAGAATGAAACAAGTAAAAGAATGCTGGACCACGCGCAGGGGCTATTCCTTAGAGGCATAACAGCTACAAGGAGAAGCACACCATGTGCGGCCATGAGGGTTATGTTGGGTTTTCCATCCTTGAGTCTTCAAATTAGGATGAAAACTGCATATCGGCTAAGTTGTACCAGGCAGTGGAAGACAAGTAGCAAACGTCATAAACAGTTATTTGGGGATTCTCTGAAGAAGCTCTGGATAGAAACTCAGGATAAGATACTGTCTCTTAAAAGGGAAAAAGGAAACTACAAAATCCATATTCCTGCAAGAGAGGCATGGGCGGAGTATAGACCCAGACATGGTGAAATCTGGTTCACCGATGGATCCAAGATGAAGGAAGGAGTGGGAGCAGGATTTAGTGGACCGAGACACCAAGACAGATTTTGTCATTGCCTGGAGGATTACAACTCTGTCTTCCAGGGGGAGGTGCTCGCGATCAAACTATGTGCTGAGGAAATAATAGGGTCTGGCAGGAGGGGCAAGACCATCTGGATTTGCTCGGACAGTCAGGCAGCTCTGAAAGCTTTAGGTAAGGCTAGTACCAGCTCTAGGCTGGTGTCTGAGACTATAGCTTCTTTAGCAGAGCTGAGTAAGTATAATTCACTCAACCTAACCTGGATTCCAGGACATTCTGGCTGGATAAGGAATGAGAGAGCTGACGCCTTAGCAAAACAAGGGTGTATAAATCAAGGACCGTTGCTGAGGGCAGTGGGCATGCCACCTCAGGAGGGGCGCAAGAGGATCATGGCACATATAGACAGGTTGTGCAGGGAAGAATGGAATGCAACCTTGGGGTGTAACAAATCCAAGGTACTGTGGGGTTACTCAAGAGATTTGTGGGGCAAATAACTACTCTCCTTAAGTAGACATCAACTCAGAGCTACTGTAGAGCTGGTCACAGTCCATGGAAATCTGAGGGGGTTCCAATACAAAATTGGAAAATCTAGGTCCCCTGTGTGCAAGAGATGCGACGAGGACCAAGAGGAAAGCCCAATCCACGTACTCTGTGAGTGGACTGCTTTGGGAGCTGCAAGGAGAAAGTGATTTGGCTGGCAGGTATGTACACCAGAGGATATCAGAAGATTTAGCATCAGGTGGGTACTTGATTTCTGCAAAGAGGTAGGTATCCACTAAGCTAGTCCTGTGGTAGGGATGGGAAGAGAGTACAAAGGCTGCAGCTAAGTGCTCTACACCTATAAGGTCTCTCCGAGTTTTAGTAATAAAAAAAATAAACAAATACATACACACATTAAATTAGATTAACAAATTTACTTACACTGTAGGCACATATTCACCAGGAAAACTATCTGTAGTATATGATATAAGCATACAGGTTTTACCCACTGTTCCATCTCCAACTACAACACATTTGATTGGGCGTCCAGAAGACATACTGTTTATGTTAACACCTCCAATTTAGCTTCTAAAATAATACAAATATAAATAATTTAAAATTTTATAATATTAAAAAAATTAAATAAATTTTGAATTTAGTAAATTTGTTAAAGCTTACTGAAACAGAACGTTTTCGATCACTATGTGCCGATCTTCATCAGTGTCTTCTGCTTGGCTCAGTAAGTTTTAACAAATTTACTAAATTCAAATTTCGGATAGTCATAAACTATTGTTTAAGTGATTAATAAGATTTAACCGACTGTAATGGACTATAAAATTCAAGAATTAAATAAATTTGTTGAAACTATGAAAATTAATAAAAAAAATTTCATAATTAACAAAAATTAAATAGCCATGATCAAATATAGACTCTAATATAACAAATTGAATGCTTCGTTATGATATTCATTTGATTATACCTTGAAAATTGAAAACCATTAATATTCAATTTTGGACAATGACAATTTTATTTCCTTCAAAGTACTTACCATTAAACAAGATGCACATATCTACATGTTTTTCACTTCCGGAACTCTTTTAAATTAATGGCTTTCTGTTACTTTTTCTTTTTCTATGGGATCAAAACGTTTTCTTTTGAGCTCCAGTTTACTTCGAGGAAACAGAAATAAGTTGGACAGAGCAGGATCTGGTGAGTAGAGTACCAAGGTCAAGCTATTTTTGGCCACATCTCAAAGCATGCAACTGGTTTTTTTAACACTTCCGCTCGATTTTGTTTTTGTTTGTCATTGAGTACGCGAGGAACCAACTCTGTTGGTAGCTGATGCATTTGTAATTCTTCAGTGAGAATTCTTGGACATGAACTCCAAGAAATGTTAGCTAAATCAACAATCGTCGGTTGAGCATAATTAACTCATGAACTTTTGCAACATTGTCCTCGGTTTTTGAAGTTGATGGACGTCCAGATCAACGCAAGTTTGCAATTGAAATTTTAAAATCATAAAAACCACCATTTTTAAATCATGAAAACCACTCAGACTTGTATTTTGCTAATAGCATCTTCTTTGTAAGCTGATTTTAACAAAACAACAGTTTCTGTAGTGGTTTTTCCTAAAACAAAACTTCACTGATAAACGTTGTTCTTGAAAACCTCTTATTTTAAAAAACAACAAATTAACTAATAGTGCCTTCAAATAAACACTTGCACAACCAAACACAACCTCTCACGACAATGCCTGCAGACAGACTGACTAATCAAGATCATGTCTACCCTGCATGATCTTATTTTTGGGTACCCTCCCTGTTTTTTATCGTTGACACAAAATAACTTTGTAAAATGTTGAATAAACCTATAACAGTTTTAAATATAACTGGCAGATTATTTAATTCTGACCAAATTGATGTAAATAAAACCAACTAAAAAACAAAAATAATTTGCAAAATATAATTTTTTTTTTAACAATAAAATATCCAGAACTTGGCTGGAAAAACCAGTTAGTTTTATATAAAACATAATAACACTACAAGAATATCTTCAAACAAAACATCGTTTGAAATATTTTATAAAATAAAATAAATAAATTGTTAAGATCTTACTTCATTAACAACTGTTCAAAATGTACTCCTTCCTTCTTAACAATTCCTCTTTTTGTCTTAAAATTCATGTATGGCTCTTCTCATCTTATGTGGATTATTTTTTAGACTGTCAAATGCATTGAAAATTCTTCTTTTAATTTGTTTAGTCTATACTAATGATTTTACATTTCCCACACATACTAGTGTACTAGCCTCTGATCACATGATCTAACAGTCAATTCATTTGATTTCTTTGTCCAATTTAGTTATTCCCAAATGTTGTATTTAAATAATTTTTAACTTCACAACAAAAATGTACAGAAGCCCCATCTACTTGAAAATATTTTCTCCTGTCAATAGTGGAATACCTTCTAAATGTTGATAGTTTATTTTTCAACAAAAATAAATACTGATTTTTCATAAGGTGACTATTAAAATTAAATGGTCTAATAATATGCTTATCAATATTTCCATAACAAATACTACTACGTAGCGCTACAGCCCGGGGTGGGCCTTGGCTTCCTTAACAATGTCCCGCCATGTACTTCTATCCTTAGCCTTCTTTTTCCATGCTGTAATGCCGAGTACCCTTAAATCTTCCTCAAGGTCCTGTAGCCATCATTTTCTTGGTCGGCCAACTCTTCTTTTGTTAATTATAGTGCCATGTAAAAGTTTGTTCGGCATTTTATTGGTGGGCATTCTTATGATGTGACCCAACCATTTTAGACGTCGCGTTTTAATAAAATGGACCACATTTGCGTCTTTGTATAAGGAATACAACTCGGCATTAGATCGAAGCTTCCACACATTTGTTTGTACATCGTGGACCGGACCATAAATTTTTCTTAAAAGCTTACGCTCAAACAATGACAACTGACAATATCCATAACAAATATTCAGATAAAACCAAAGTTGAAAACTGCAGCCTATACAATCACATCAAAATTTTCAAAAATCCAATTATGACAAGTTTTCTAATTATTAATTCCATTTCTTGTAAATTTTGCCGCATTAGTAAACAAAATAGATCTCATTTTGTGATGGCTCTCTCCCTTTTGTGAAATCCAAGATAAAAATTTAAATGTCGTACAAAGTCACGAGGCAACAAATTTTGAACTTTCAGAAAGTGATATTGGTGGAGATTTATCCATTATATTATGTACATTCTATATTATATATACAAGATTTTATATATTCTGTATTCTATATTTTAATTGTTCATCAGTTGTTAATACTGTGAAATTATGAAATAGAGAAACATTAGTTGAAGTACTGTCAACTTATAAAATACTGTGTCAAATAATATTTTTAATTAAATTTTTTTTTTAATTTGTAAGTAAAACTATTTACTTTTTTGCAATAGAATATAGTGTTTACAGTTTATCCTCAGCATTTGTGTGGCCAGTTGTACTAGCCAAACCCATTTGATCATTGTCAGGTTTGTTATATCCAGTAGTGTGTTCACCACTCAGATAGCCAACATCACTATCTTCATGTAATATGTAGTCTTATAAAGAAACGAATATTGACTACATGGATGAATTCTAAACAACAATTCCTATTAAAGAGCAATTGACTAGATTATCAGCTATGATTTCAGTGTGTGCTTACCAAATACATTGTTCAATAGAAGGTTATACAGCCACTCAGTTACTGCGTTGTTTAAGTAGTTATGTTCATAATGTTTTCAAAAAGTTTCAACTGTTTTTATTTTTGAATGTATTTGTAAATATTAGTTTATTTTAGAATAGTTTTCTTCTGGATTATAAGTAGAAAAAAATCCAGTGAATTAAAGTTTATAGGATAGGATGATGTGATAGTTATTATTTGAGAAAAATTATGTTTATGACAAAAGTGGTGCAAAACATAACAGTGGTCTTCCATGAAAAATTGGTAATGATTAGGTATTATGAAAATGAGGTACAGAACCAGCTCAGTTATGTACTAGAGACTTATTACAATGTAGGAGTTAACAAAAATATGGAAGAAAACACTAGAGACAATATACACTTTTAATTTTTAAACAAAAGAATTAACAAGTTCCCTAGCCAAATTCCAGTTATTTAAATGTTAATAAAATCTATATTTTGCAAGTGTTATTTTTGTTTTTCAGTTGACTTTATTTACATTAATTTAATCAGAATTAAATATTTTACAAGTTTTATTCAAAGCCGTTATAAGTTTATTACTCATTCAAAGTTGTTAATGCACCACACAAAAAATAAATGAGATATTAATATAATTTATTCTGTTCAACCCCAAAAACTACTTAGGATATGTTATTTGGGGACCTGTCTTATTCACTTTCGCAGATCAAAAGCCATAAGAAACCACCATTTATGTCCCTTAAAAGAGAGGAGAGGAATTTTAAAAATATATGTATTTGTTAGAAATGGAATACTAGATTTCTTCATAAAATAAGTAGGTCAACATCATAGAACAAAATGTATTTTATTTAGAAGGTACATGTGTGGACCCCTTTCAAAATACTCCCATCCCTGTTGCACACACTTATCCCTGATTTTCACTTTTAAAAATAGTCCTGGAAAGCTTCTTTTATGATGTCATTAACTCCTTTGTCACATTAGCTTTAATCTCAGGAACCATTTTAAATGTTCTTCCTTTCGAGGGTCTTTTGAGTTGGAAGAATAAGAAGAAATTAGAAGGAATTAAGTCAGGTAAAAATAAAGGGTGAGGAAATAAGAGATAAAGTGTTTGTTAAAAAACTCTCCACTTTGAAGAAAGCTATAGTGACTCCTCCACATTTCTAGCCTTTTCCATCAGAGAGCATTTCACAAAAATTTCATAATGTCAATATATTATTACCTGTTTCACTGTACCTTGCTCTTACTAGGGTGTTGATTTTGGGTTAGTATGAGTCACAAGTTGAAACTAAAAGACATCCAGTATGCTCACGTCTTCAAACCAGTGACGATCATCCTTAAAACTTTGATGTCACTCAAAACATGTTGTACACTTCATAGCAACATTGTCAAAAGTTTCATTCACAAATTTGCCAAGTTGAACACAAAGTTTCACAGCAACTCTCAGCCTCATTCTAAAATCCGCCAAATGAAAAAACAGACTTCACAAGAAATCTCTTAGCTAATCAATGAACAATATTTGCAATTACAAACTACATTATAATTAGCTGATCTTCATGATGACGGCAGCACAATGCAAATTCCATGGAATCAACTAGGACTCCACAATTCAGACAGTCAATGTATTTCTTTAACAGACCTCATATTTGAAGCAAATTGTTAAGTTTTGTGGTCCAGTATCAGATTGTAAAAACAAATAAAGAACTTACAATTTCATTTCCTTTACCATGATTCTTATAAAAATATGACATGCAACAACGTTTTTGCTATAAAATAATTACAAGTAAATTAAATTCCTATGGTTAGAATGATTGAATAGATAAGAATAAAATTGTTGATTTGAATGGATGAAAGTGGCTATTTAAGCAGCAAAGCATTACCAATTCATATAAATAAGTGTAATCATTATACATACAAGTTATAAAAAAATAAAAGAGTGTATGAGGATATTGGTTTTTGTTTACATTTCTATAGCTAGATATTTGTACGAAACATTCAAAAATATGTCCTACTGCTATTTTCATTGATTTCTTTTGTCAGAACATTATTTTTTATTAAATTAAAGTTGGGTAAAAAATTCAGTCCAGAGTAGTAAGTTGTGCAAAGTCTGCGGAGTGATACAGGGACGTCACAACTGTAGTTGGTGTTTTAGGCATCTTAACTTTAGTAAATATGTAAATTACCCACCCCCAATGGAATGCGTATAAAATTAATCAAAAATCTTATATATCTATATTGAAATATACCTATGAAGTATCCAGTCAGGATATATTTGGTTGTAATTTTATACATTTAATTTAAGCAATGTATAAAATTACAACAAAACCTATCCTGACTGAACATTTTATAAGTATATTTTAAGATAGATATATAGTAATGTATAAAATTACAACCAAATCTATCCTAACTGGAGACTTTATAGGTATATTTAAATATACATATGCAAAACCCATAAAAATTAAACCAAAACGTTGTTTCTCAAATATCTACAAATGTAAGCTACGAATAGAGATATCGTGACGTCACTGTATTACTCCGTGAAGCTGGCAGCTGTTGCAGAACTTACTACTGCTACCTGAATTTTTTATCCAACTTAAATTTGATGAAAAGTAACGTTACGACACACAAAATAAAAAAAATATCAATGAAAATAGTCTTGGAACAAGTTTTATACATTTTAGAAATGTAAACTATTACAAAGATACTGAGGTAAAAGAAGGGTTTTAGCCTAATGAAGGACATTTAGAGATGGTGTTGAGAGAGTTATCAGCATGCCAGTTAATGTTAAAAATTTTCCATTACACTAAAATAAAAGGGTTTGATTTGTATTATTATTTCAACAGAAATTAAATTTAAAATCATAGCTAAGCAAGACTATAACTGATCAAAGCTTTTAAAGTGCAAAATATTAGGCACCACGTATAAACATAAAATTTTAAGGTTATAAATATTTAGGTTAGCAGTATATTATTTAGTTACAGCTGTAATAAATTTAAAAAGGTCCCTATATATTATTTGCAGCTATACATATAAATAAATAACTACAGTTCAGTACGAGGTTAAAAATATGTGGAAGATCAGAATGTAAAAATATAAGGGTGTAACCGGACAATAAAATCAGTTTGTTAAAATAACAGGAACTATAAAATGTATATTCTTTTCATATTTCAAACAAACTGTTATACTTACAGATATTTTTTGAAGTATGTAAGAAGTTTATTTTTTTTTATTTTTAGGTAACTGTCTTGTCAAACCTTACTGCAGACGATTTAGTGTTACTTCAACTTTAGTAACTACTCTAAATAAGCAAAAGTTTCCTTACGTCTCTATCACCATTATTCATTACATTATACTCGGTTATGTTCCTTATAGTATAGAGCAAATTATGAAGATCATAACTGTTGCATTAAAAATGTTAAAATTTTGCAGTTTTTGTGTTATACATCTTGAGTTTTTTTACAATTATTTTTATACATATGACTTGGTAAAAACACTACTTACTGATATTTCTCAGCTGACGCGTTTCCCACTAGATCTTTATATTGTTCAATGCTGGAACAAGACTCACGGAATTGAACTATGCACTGATCTAATACGAAACGCATCTGCTGAAAAATTTCAGTAAGTAGTGGAATTTTTTCCCAGTAATATCAATAAAAATACCTTAATATGTTGTTCACAGACTTTTTGTCCAATACTATCAGCAAAGCTTAAAATTTAAACATCACAAATTATTGACTTTCCTAACTGAAGTTCTAGGTAAACTATTACAACCCTTACTGAAACACATGTTTTACATCCTACTAAGCGATTTTATCAGCGTTTGAAAATTATGAACACCGCTTAGTGATGATTTTGTTAAGACCACCAATGACGTAACCAAGAAAGTATTTCAGGGGGTCCATAAGAAAAGTACGGGGTGTTATGAAACCCAGAAAAAAGGGCCCAGGCGAGCTCCCTCAGAAAATGTAATTAGGAAGAAGGTTTTTGCTATATTGTTGCCTAAATATGTGGATTTGTTTTGAAGGACAGGAAATCTTATGTATGCATAGATTTTGTAAAAATTAAGAATATTAATATGTGAAAACATATGGTATGAATTTTTATTTTGAATAGTTCGATCCCTAAATTTACTCGACCTAACCATAACAAAAAAGCCACACACACAAACACAGCTTCAACATTTACAGAAAACCCATAACGACAGACACACTAATTCACATCACTTCAAACCACCCTATCCAACACAAACACGCTGCCTTCAGATCCATGCTCTATAGACTTAAAGAAGTCCCAATAAACACAGAAAACATAAACAAAGAACTAGACACAATTAAATATTTAGCATACACAAATGGATACAACACCACAATAATAGATAAACTATGGTACAAAATACAAAAAACACTAAAATGAACACTACAGACAGTGAAAACAAATACATCAGATTACCATACATAAACAAAACAACAAACAAAATAGCCCGCAAATTTAAAAAAATAGGATACAAAATGGCATACAAGACTAATAACAAGTTACAATACAAAATGACAACAAGAAAGATAAGCTACAAGGATGAGGAGTATACAAAAGAAAATGCGACAAATGTAACAAATTCTACATTAGACAAACAAGTCGCAGCTTCAAACAAAGAGTAGAGGAACACAAATAGAATAACAACTCAACATTTTACAATCACATAAAAGAAACAGGACACAAATACACAGACATTTACCCCAACCTAGAAATCCTACACATCAAGAAAAAAAGGACCACATCTCAACATACTAAAACAATATGAAATTTACAGACACACAAAAACACAAAGTACAAACATATTAAACGAACAAACTTAACACAAATCGTACATACTCTTTGATACTATCGAAAATCTGCCTTTAAAACCGTCACAGCTTGACCCGAAATATCCAAGCTGGAGACACTGATGAAGATCGCCACAAAACGTTCTTTCTCAGTAAGTTTTAACAAATTTACGAAATTTAAAGTTCGGATAGTAATAAACATTGTTTAAGTGATTAATTAAGAATCACCGAACGTAATGGACTACAAAATTCAAGACAATAAAATACTCTTCACACAAAAGTTATTTTTACATTAAACGTGTAAAATGTATAGAACCTATATCTTTTTTCATTCTATATTTGTGACATTTGTGTACTCTATTCATCGTATGTTTCGTATGCTATGTTTTATTTTGGTTTAAAAGTTTGACAAAACTTCCATAGATATTATTTGTTATTATAAAAATCCTAACATGTGTCTTTCTCCGTATTTTCTTTTTCTTTGACAACAATCAATTGCAAGCGTAATAGAATTTTTATATATTAGCGATTGGGATTTTAAAGTTTGGTAATATATTAACCTAAAAATATGTATTACATCTTACATGTTAGTTTTTTGGTTTTTCATAAATATTATAAATATACCTTAACAGACTGAAGTTTCAAATGTGACAAGTAGTTAGATAAAAACATATACATATTTTGATGTTAATAGCTTTCTTTGAAAAATCTAAAAACAAAACAACTGCATGATAGACGTCTCGGGAAATCCACATTTTCTTCCCCTGAATTCGTTGCCACATTGTCGGCCATTTGTCACCGTAAGGTTCGCGTGATCAAATATCGTGAATTTTTGTGTTAGTATTAAAATACGTTTGTGATAATACTTTCTATTAATATATAATTAATTGTATATCAGGCAACTATAGTAATAGTTGGGTATGTATTAAAAACTGGTAAAAACAAAACAACTGCATGATAGACGTCTCGGGAAATCCACATTTTCTTCCCCTGAATTCGTTGTCACATTGTCGGCCATTTGTCACCGTAAGGTTCGCGTGATCAAATATCGTGAATTTTTGTGTTAGTATTAAAATACGTTTGTGATAATACTTTCTATTAATATATAATTAATTGTATATCAGGCAACTATAGTAATAGTTGGGTATGTATTAAAAACTCTGGTAAATTTGTTATTACTTGTTACAACTTTTAAAATTTCGCCGAGAGTTTGTTCAAATTGCCCAGGATTTGTTAGTAGATATTCCGCCATTTTTAGCCGTTCCAGTCCGGTGTACGAAATTTAGATTAAACCATTAATATTTTCAGCATATTAGCATACCCATAATTTTACCCTTAGTTTTATTATTGTTTGTTAATTGTAAAATAACGCCCTAAATTATGTTTCAGTATAAATATAAATAAATAATAAAAATAGATGTACTGAACACTGAACTAATTATAAGAACTGAAATTTATTTGTTATTAGAATTGCCAAATTATTAGGCTCTTTACTTTTTGGTAAGCCTTAAAGTTATGATATGTTATTTAGAACTTATATTTTTACTATTTGTTTTAATATTATTTTTTAGTGGGAAAGTGTGAGGTCTATAATAACAGGAAGAGGACAAGAAACATTCTAGGATTAGAACTTAGGATGTTATTTTTGTGTGTAAATCTTGAGGTTTTGGTATTTATTTCCCATGAGCACGTGTAGGATTTTATCGAAAATAGTTATACCAGTTGAAGCAGAAAGTCATCAGTGATTCAAAAAAAAAAAAAAATATTACAATTTTTGCTCATTAACCAAATATCCAGTCAGGATTGATTTGGTTATAATTTTATACGTTTAACCAAATGTACACATATAAGGCTAGAATAGTGATAACAAGATGTCACCTGGCAAAAAGTATTACTCCGCAGTAGTAGACGTCTAATTAGGTAATGTTGTATAAAATTACAACCAAATCTATCCTGACTGGATACTTTACAGGTATATTTTAATATAAGTATATAGTAATTTATAAAATTACACCCAAATCTATCCTAACTATAGACTTTATAGGTATATTTTAAATTATAGCTATACATACTATGGCACACTGTTGATATGGGTACATAGTACTTCTGACTGCTCTGCATTGAATTTTTTACCCAACTTTAATTTGATAAAATGATATTTATTTTCCTGAGCGAGAGTTTTCGTTATTTTTTTGTATCCCTTATGACTTTCTGCGCCAGCTGGTATAATTTATTTTTGCTAAAATCGAACTCACGAGCACAGGAAATCAATACCGAGGCTTATGTGAAAAAATACTTATAAGATTAGAATAAATATTTGGATTTGGATTAATTTTGTTTAAGGTAAAGTCCAGTCATGTGAGTTTTTGGTAGTTATTGGTTATTAAAACACCATTGACATTACAAAAAATTATATCAAAACTATATCCAAAAGTTAAATATTTACATTTTAATCATAGTATTAAAATAAATTGACTTTGACAAAGTGCAGTGGGCTGTAGTTACTGCGCGCCCAGTATATGCTATACATGCCATTACAGACTAACTACTAAAATATGAAAAAAAACTTTTAGTATTTTCCGCGAAAAAAAAGTTGATACTTGTGTACCACATATTAAAACTAGTAATTAAAAAGAAAAATTGTAAAAAACCAATGTCATTAAGACTTTATATTTATTAAAAATAAAAATGGTGAGCTGAGTGGTCTTTAAAAACAACAGATAAATTAATAAATCTTTGTGTTGAGGTTCCCAAAAATAATTATGAAAGAATGACAAATTTAATGTTACTTTCCGAAACACAAGCAACTATAAAATGAAGGTTTCCTAATAATAAAGAGGAAAAAGTTATACTGGATTATTATATAGCTACAAAATATCCCATTAGTATATATTTGGTTTACAAAAAACTACAGTTTAATGATGCAAAAACCAGTGTAATGCTCAAATTGAAATATGGACTTCTCATTCTGATAGAGGACGGGTTCCCAAACCTTCTGGTACCACGCCCCCTCTTTTTGACATGAAAGCGTCTGACTCCACTTTACACTATAAATAAATGGTATGGGCATATGAAAAAGAAAAATTTATAATATTTATTGGAAACAATTTATTTATGTATACATACTTTTACAAGAAACATGAACATTTGTTGATTCCATCTTCACGTGAGCTACTAGTAATCACTAACCACTTTTAAATGTTTTAAACTTGCCTATAGTAGCACTTTGCTTGTTGAGGACGGACGTTTCGTGAGATGCGTCCCTTTGTCAACTCAGATCGTAACTGATCTCAAGGTTTACATAGGTTAGAGTGGTGGTGGGATATTTTGGTGGTATGGGTGTATTTTGTGTGTATTAGGAGTTATGATGTCAGAAAGTGCATGTGAGTTGTAATGTAATTGTGTATTGAGTATGTGTGTAGGGTGTAGTTTGAAGTGCCTATATATTTCGTATTGTTCGTTTGTGTAGCGTTGGTTATTTTTGTGTTGTTTATGAAGAATTTGTAGGTTAGATGTTATGTCTATGTAGTCATGTTTTGTGGAGTTGAGATGATCGGCGAAGTTTGATTGGTAGTTATTGTTTTTTAGTGCTTTTATATGTTCTTGGTAACGTGTGTAGAATGACCTCCCTGTCTGGCCTATGTAAAAACTGGGGCATGAACTGCAAGTTAGTTTGTAAACTCCAGTGGTGTTGTAAATGTCGTTGATTTTGTTGTTGGGTTTAAATTGTTTGTTGAGAGTGTTGTGTGATCTGTATAGTATTGATAAGTATTTTATGGGATTGTCGTCTTGTGTGTTTGTATTTGGGTTATTATGTTTATTTTTTAGGCGGTTGTATAATTTGTCAATCATTGTTGGGTTGTATCCGTTCGTTTGTGTTATATATTTTATTGGTGTTTAACTCCTGGTAGTGTTCATCTTTGTCTAGTGGTGTTTTAAGCAGGCGATATATCATGGTGTTGTAAGCAGCTAGTTTATGTCGGTGTGGGTGGTTTGAGGAACTGTGTAGGTAGTATTAGTACTGGTGGGTTTTCGGTATATGTTGAATTTATGTGTTTGTTTGTCTGTTCGTTTAATTGTGAGGTCTAAGAAGTTGAGGGAGTTTTGTTGTTCTGTTTCGATGGTGTATGTTAGTTTAGGGTGTATGGAATTTAGGTGTTTTAGAAATATGTGTGCTCTGCATGTGTTGCCTTTATATAATGTTATGATGTCATCGACGTATCTGTACCAGTAAATTATGTTATCTGAGTATTTGTTGTTGTGTAAAATGTGGTTTTGTTCAATATGGTGTATGAATATTTCTGCTAAGATGCTAGCTATGGGGGAGCCCTGACAAAGGCTTACAAAGAGTTGACAATGGCAACGTAACGGTAATTATTAACAATAGTGACCTCAACAAAAATGTACACAGCTTCATCCAAAATAACAACATCATTACACTAAAAGAAGACCCAACAACAAACTACAACTCTTAAATCAAAGAAGCAATTAACAAAACAAAATTTATAATCCCACACCACACCAAAAAGCACCAAAAAGCACCAAAAACAAATAAAGCCAATAGCCCCTAAACTAAACTCCCTCCCAAACTTCACAAATACGATATCCCAATACGTCCACTAATCAACCATACAAGCGCCCCTTCTCATCTTCTAACCAAATTCCTCGACAAAACTATCCGAAACCATATAAAATTTAATAATCATTGAAGCATAAAAAATAGCCTAAATCTAATAGACAAAATAAAAAACGTAAATACCCCACACAATTCCACCTTAGTCTCTTTTGATATATCAAATCTATATACAACATCCCTATTCCAGAAACCATCAACATCCTCAAAAACATGCTAATAGACACAAATACACCACATACACACATTGACAAAATCATCCACCTCACAAGATTAATCACATCTCAAAATTACTTCACCTACAATAACACATTCTACTACCAGAAAGATGGACTATCTATGGGCTCCCCCATAGCTAGCATCTTAGCAGAAATATTCATACATCATATTGAACAAAACCACATTTTACACAACAACAAATACTCAGATAACATAATTTACTGGTACAGATACGTCGACGACATCATAACATTATATAAAGGCAACAAATGCAGAGCACACATATTTCTAAAACACCTAAATTCCATACACCCTAAACTAACATACACCATCGAAACAGAACAACAAAACTCGCTCAACCTCTTAGACCTCACAATTAAAGGAACAGACAAACAAACACGTAAATTCAACATATACCGAAAACCCAGCAGTACTAATACGACCATACACAGTTCATCTAACCACCCACACCAACATAAACTAGCTGCTTACAACACCATGATATATCGCCTGCTTAAAACACCACTAGATAAAGAGGAACACTACCAGGAGTTAAACACCATAAAATATATAGCACAAACGAACGGATACAACCCAACAATGATTGACAAATTATACAACCGCCTAAAAAATAAACATAATAACCCAAATACAAACACACAAGACGACAATCCCATAAAATACTTATCAATATCACACAGATTATCCAAAACCCACAATCTAATCAATTACAAAAATACAACTACAAAATAGCTTACTCCACACACAACACTCTCAACAAACAATTTAAACCCAACAACAAAATCAACGACATTTACAACACCACTGGAGTTTACAAACTAACTTGCAGTTCATGCCACAGTTTTTACATAGGCCAGACAGGGAGGTCATTCTACACACGTTACCAAGAACATATAAAAGCACTAAAAAACAATAACTACCAATCAAACTTCGCCGATCACCTCAACTCCACAAAACATGACTACATAGACATAACATCTAACCTACAAATTCTTCATAAACAACACAGAAATAACAAACGCTATACAACCGAACAATACGAAATATATAGACACTTCAAACTGCACCCTACACACATACTCAATACACAATTATATTACAACTCACACGCACTTTTTGACATCATAACTCCTAATACACACAAAATACACCCACACCACCAAAATATCCCACCCCCAACCTAACCTACGTAAACCTTGAGATCAGTTACGGTCTGAGTTGACAAAGGGACACATCTCCCGAAACGGCCGTCCTCAACAAGCAAAGTAAGTGGTACTATAGGCAAGTTTAAAACATTTAAAAGTGTTTAGTGAAGAAACATGATATAACATTTCAAGTTTTTAATTCACAAAGTAAATTTTAACTGATTAGAAAATCTGTTAGTGAGATGGATGAGCTTGCATTTTTTCACTAGCATGCCCATTTGAGGTTGTATTTTAGTAAGAGCCAACACAAGTGATTAGCAACATCAAGTTTGTTCCTATATTTTGTTTTTGTTGCATACAAATATCAAATTTTGACAAGAAATATGGCTTCTTGAAAGCTCTCTAGGATGCAAGAGCCAACTACCCCTGATTCAAAACCAAGTATGAGAGGGGAAAACAGATGTAAGAATAGTAAAACAAAATATATTTGTAAAAACTGTAAAGCATGGTGGAGTGATATGGGATGAGTCCAGTGAAGAGTAGCAATAGATAATATAAATAATGTAGCTATTATACATGATGTATAAAAGTAGCAATGGATAATATGTTTTTATTAGTGTTAAGTAAGACCTTATAATGTTTTTTTAACATATAATAATTAGTAAAACATTTTAATTTAACAAGTTTAAAAAAATTTTAGATTATAATTAACTGTATCACAAGAATACATTGTAATCACAAGAATTTTACAGGTTTTTTATTTTGTAAAAACATGTTTAAATGATTGTTATGTTAAAGCAACACATGTTTTATATAGGAAATATTTATAATAACCAGAATAAAAACAAATTGTAAATAAATAAGTTTACCAAATTATGAATCAGTTTTAATTTCATGGGTTTCGTGCATCCTCGGCCGTTTAATTTTTCTTGCTTGACAATTATAGATTAGTCGAAATTTTATTATAGTTGAAATTTTGATAAAAATAAACTCAAGATTGAATGTTAACATCATTTTTTTATGTACAGTATTTTGATTTTTTTCAGAATTACATTGAAATATTTTAATTCCATCCTAACTACTTTTAAAGAGAGTTATAATGTCATTGGAAGAAAAGTATCAAATTGTTAATTCAAAGAAAAATAAAAAACATAAACGTAAGGAAGAAGAAGTACAGTCAGAAGTCCAGGAAAAAACAGTTAAAAAGGCTAAGAATAAAAAAAGTAAGAACAAAATATTTTACAGTATCTTTAGTTTTAATTTATAATTTATATATATTAACAGTAAGTGAATCGATCTTGAAACCTTGGTAACTATCAACAGTCCAGACGCAACTAATATTTGCAACAAAATTATACATGGTGATGGGAAAGCCTTTATAAACATTGGGAAATTAATAAAACTTTTATTGTGACACCAAAAATATTTAAAATTTTGAAAAAAGGCAATAAATTTACTGGATAACACAAATATTTTAAAATCAGAATTTTGTCCAAAATAGAGGGCTGTATTATTTTGCATTAGAATACAGGTATTATCTGGTTAGCATAGATTTGGTTTAAAAAAATAATACTAATACATGGGTGAACAGTTGAAGGGTTAAAAGTGATACATGTTTTTACTTATATATCGTTATATTAAATATAAATTTTATTAATATTATTCAGGTTTTTTTGTTTAGTACCCATTATTTTGGTTATTATTTTTTACTTTTATTTTTGGGTTTAGTCCTACTCGTTTTAACATAATGATGCAAAATTTAGGGAATATAGACCTTCCAGGCATCGGCATGGCTATTTTTGCAGATGATGTCACTATCTGGGCCACTGATAAAGACCCAACTGCTTCTACTCACCAACTGGAAAAGGCACTTAACAAAATCTCTGAGTGGTCTGAAAAATGGGGACTAACCATTTCAATGTCAAAAACTGAAGTATGCTTCTTCTCCAGGCGATACTTGCACACAAACTATAAACCAGTTATAAACTTAAATGGAAACGTACTGCGGCATAACCCAAATCCTGTACTTCTGGGTATTAAACTGGATCCAAAACTACTGTGGAAAGAACATGTCCATTTCATAGCGGACAAATGTGCAAATAGAATAAAAGCGTTGAAAGTTATAGCCAGCAGGGCATGGGGAGCAGATACATATATATTAAGGAATTTTTATTTGTCCTTTGTAAGATCAAAAATCATGTATTGTTGTGAAGTTTGGGGTGGAACAGCTGAAACTCATATTCGAAAATTACAAATATTACAGAACTCATCTCTGAGGATTTGTTTGGGTTGTCCAAAAACCACAAGTATACAGTCTATGGAAATTGAACTGTCAGTCATGCCCTTTGACTTATATATAAAAAACAGAATGTGGAAGAAACATTTTCAGATGAAGGCAATTTCACTTAACACTCTTTCTAACATTGCATTGGTAACTAACATCCGACAGTCACTGTTCTACCATCATAACAAACCCTGCGAATCATTAAACACAATGGAATCAGGAAAAATTCCAGTTGTTTTGGAACAACAACCCTGGCTTCGAATCCCAATAAAAACCAATCTTGAAATTCCTGGTTCACTCACAAAAGAAGATTCACCTCACCTACTAAAATCTGTCGCTATGGAATTGATAAACACCACATATAACAACTTTGTAAAAATCTACACAGATGGTTCCGTTGATAAAGAGAACCATAGGGGAGGTGCAGCTTTTCATTGTCCAGAATTAAACGAGGATTACTATGTGCCCTGCGATTCCTCTTCAAGTATGAATGCTGAATTGATGGCCTTAAATGCTGCTTTGGTTTTTAGCAATACTATGGATGCACAGAACATCTGCATTCTCACCGATTCCAGGTCGGCCCTTCAAGCCCTTCAAGTACAGCACACTACAGACTACCATTTTCGAACATCTGAAATAACTAAATTGTTAAAAAACTTAGAACAGAAAAATATTGTATTTCAATGGATCCCCAGTCATTGTGGTGTTCCTGGGAATGAGGAAGCTGACAGATCTGCCAAGGCGTCTTGCAACTTGTTTCCATCTCCTGAAAGTTGTTACTCCTTAACTAATTGCAAAGAGGCAGTTGATAAAGAATCTCACATCTGTTGGAGAAAGAAATGGAGAGAATGCAATACTGGGCGCGAATATTATTCATTACAAAAACAACCTAATGATCCAAAGATCTTCAAGTCATTATCACGTTCAGTGGCATCTTTTGCGGCACGAGCTCGTATGGGACACATTGTCACCAATACATATTTGAAAAGGTTTCATATTACTAACGACTCTATCTGTGGAGTGTGCAAGCAAGAAGAGGAAACATTAGAGCACATACTTTTGAAGTGTCCTGTAACAGCAGCAACAAGGAGTCCCTTGATAAAGCAACTAGGACGGGAATGTACCCTGGACAGAATCTTGAAAGAAAGTTGTTTCTGGCCATTGGCAGAGTGTGTGTATAGGAGACATCGAGCCATCGAGGCCAACCTTGGAAGCTCGTAATAAGAAGTAAGAAGTAAGTATTTTTGGGTTTATAATCACATTACTATTTCTTGATAACTTGTATACCTGCCCTTCTGATTTTTATATTTTTTTGTTTGGTTTATTTTAGAATAGCCTGTATACATTTTCTCCTCCATCACTTCCATATTTTAGTTTGTAAGCAAAATACTATTCTAGGATTATTCAATAGAATAAAATAATCTAATCTGTTACTATTATTTATTATTTCAAAATTATAATACTTATTATTATTTAAAAATCGTAAAGTTACATATTTCATTAACCCTTAGCACTCAGATTTTTTTAACATGCTTTGCTTCCCTACTTGTAATTAAATTGAGACAAATTCCTCACCAGCAAGTTGCATTATTTTTTATGGGAAACTTTGTTTTCTCTTACATGATTTCAGTAAACTAAGCTATTTTTATTTACTAACAGTATGTATATGATTTTCTTATTTGTAGTTTTGTAGAGTATATCTTTCAAAAGAGTCTCCCGGATGAAGTCCTGGTTTACTGCTGCATGTTTTGTAGTAAAAAACTGTTTCCCTTCTTCCTCCTTTTATCTTCCTGTTACTGCAAACTTCACAATCCTTAGAGTTACTTTTATCATTGGAAAAAATTACATGTAATTTCCCATTCACGTAGTTAGTAGTTGATGGCAGACACCTCTTACTACACTGGTTATTCCTGTTATCACCAATGAGTTCCTTCACCAAGTTTTGGCAAAACCATTTTTGTTTAACAGGATTTTCTCTCCTTTCCTTTTTTTTTGTTTTTATAGATAATAAAACTTTACTACAGCTACATCTAAAACAGCCAGAAAAACATTTATCTCCACCATTTATTTGTTCGTCTTGTAAAACTGTACGGTTCATTATAGTGATCAGCTAAATTTACACCACCCATAAACTGGTTATATTTACAAATAACACTTGGTTTAGTTAATTTGTTTATGAAACTAAACTACATTCTAATAAATCAGGATTAAATAAAACTCAGCCATGACAAACTATGAGTAAACAAATAACCTGCTAAACTGTAACCTACTTGCAGCTTACAACGTAGCGGCAAACTAGATTTTCTGATGACTCACATATACGTAAATATTTTCAACATAGTTCAAATTATTGTCAATAGAGTGTAGCACCAAACGATAAAAGATTGAATGTTGAGGGCTTCGCCGCAGACGAGTTATAGGCATTGGAAAATTGTGGCGAGTGACCCCTGACAAACGAGTAAACTGCAATATACACTAAGCGGGGCTTCCTCGACAGTCGAGTGCTAAGGGTTAATTTAAACATATCAACGTTTTATACTTGTTAAAATTTATATATTAAAAAATGTACATATATCATAATTAGATCATACAAAAAACAAATATTCTTTGAGCTTAGCTTGTGAGGTTATGTTAAAAACATACACAAAACTCACAAATTATTCATTTATTTACTCATACGCGTTTCAATGACCAAGTCATTATCATCAGTGAGTGTTACTACTACAAACTCTAACTTACAACTAGGGTGAAACTAGTGAATTGGATGTATGGGAAACTTTGTATATTAATAGGAATAAAAATAATATTGTAAACAATGAGTCAGGCCCTATTGCAAATTCTATATTATTGTAATTAGCGTAACAAAAACGTAATAAAAAAAAATCTATTGTAACTTTTAGGTTAAATATTTTGACATAATAATAATGTGTAATATTAATTATCTATTTTGTTTATATGTAATTATGTTGTATGTTACAAATTTTATTGTAATTATTGCGTTAGGTACAAAATTTCTATTTGTTGTATCATGTTTAAAGTAGGGTTAGTAACTGTTGTTTTGACAAGTGGGCGTGGCAACGCCTATTGTATAAGTACGGAAGTGTAACCTTACTTTCACCTTAGTTGTAAGTTAGAGTTTGTAGTAGTAACACTCACTGATGATGATGACTTGGTCATTGAAACGCGTATGAGTAAATAAATGAATAATTTGTGAGTTTTGTGTATGTATTTTTATTTGTTTTCATACAAAAAATATTTGTCATTTATTGTAAATTTTGAAATTAATTTAATTCTGTTAAATTTGAAATACAAATCCTGTTATATTTCAAAAATTGAAAACAACAATAATATTTCATCAATTATTTACCCAAATGTGTAATTTCGGTGACGAAAGAGTGGTTAGAGAGAGCCAAGAAAATAACAAAAATTGAAATTTGAAAAATTTAGAATTTTAAAATTCAGAGAACTACCTTGGATAATTGAGGGCAACAGTTCAAGGTTGGGTCGTAAATTTAAACATAAAATAACTTCAAAGTTTAGGTTAAGTTCACAGACTACCCCGAAAGTTGTTCAAAGTCTCTGAATTGGTGTAACAGGAGAATTGAAGAACAAAATGGAGGTACAAAACTGATTACTAGTGAGTGTACTTAGCGCTAGCGATAATATACATTAGATTTATAGTTAAATTCATTTGTCATTATCACAGTTCACTTTCATAATAATTCACTGAAATAAGGTTTGGATGAAATATTTTTTGAAGTTTATTAATGGAATGTGGCTAACTTAAGAATAAGGATCTATAACTAATCAATAAGGTGCATTTTTAATTCAAAAGAAACAAGGATTTATTAGCACTATTTTTTATCTTTCCAGTGTTTGGTAGAGATAAAGAACAATGTCAGTACAATTTTATTAATTAACAAATGAGGTAATGCAGAACAATTAATGAGTCTCTTTTGTGTTTGATTTGAGGTGTTTCAAAAAATAAAATGTACAAAATTGAGCGAAAATGGACTCCAATTTAGTGCTGAGATCAGAGCTGTTTTCAAAGGGGTTGTTGTAATGAATGAATTGATTACATGTGGACCACCATGGTTGGTTGTTAATATAAGTTGGCTGTTGAGAATAGCTTAAATTCATATGAAGAAATAGATTATTCTTCTGTAGTGAATGCAGTTTTGCCAATAATGTCTTAAAGTTTGGTGGATTTGACAGCAGCTTCCCACAGTCGACCATAATGTGGAGCAACAAGAAGATTAAAATGCTAAAAGATATGTCGATAAGCGAGTTTGCTGTCAATCTCGTTGTAGAAGACCTTACAAAGTTATGGCCTTCTTTTGGAATAACACAGAAGATGTGTAACCTCATAATCCAAAGCTCAAATCTTGGTTGCAGTGTGGCTTGAGTATGTTGATAAAAGCTTGGTCGAGTTAGATTACAGCTAGTTTGTGTTGAAATGTTTGCATTGAGCTATAGGGGGAGTTAGAGATTGTATTGTGCTGGCTTGAGGTGGAGTGTGTAATCGTTAAGCTTTTGATAGTTTGGTTTCTTCATTAAGGTGTCTTCAAATTGTTTATGTTCATTGTCCTAGCTTGTTTTGTAACAAATTCATTGAGTATGTTACAAGTGGACATAGCTGAAGTACCCAAATGAATTTCAAAATTTTAGTCTGTTGGTAGGGTCTAAGTTGTTAATAGCTTTTTGAAGTAGCAATAAATTAGCTAGATTATTAAGCTCTGTAATCTTTAATGGATTGATGGGATTTGATTGTATTAACAGAAAACTGTTTAACTCATCTTGGTTAGCATTCCAAATATTAAGAAGTAATTTATGTGTTTATAGCAATGACTTACCAGGCAACATGAATTGGCTTATCGTTTGCATAGGTCATTGTATGCAACATTTTAGTTCTCTTGAGAAATGTTTAGTCCGATATCAGCTAACACATTTAATTTAATTAATTTTTTAAGTTTTGAAATTTTTTAAAGTTTTTGGTTGCTAGATTATTGTGTACTATTGAGTTATATATTCTGATAAAATCAGTCAAATTGTCGACAATACTGAAAGATGTGGTACTCTGAGGTTGTGTAGAGTAACTAAATTATGAAGCGTTGGAAGAGGTGTGGATTTCAGTATTTTATTGTTTATGTTTCTATTGGGAAATAAAGCTCCTGAAACCTGGCTTTGATTACGAACCCTCTCTCTGAAATTTGGTTAACAAAGGTATGACCACAACTTGCAGGATTTTTGTTGTACATCTTGAGGTTTTAAAATAATTACTACATTTGGTATCTCTTGGCAAAAAACCACTACGTATTGATATTTTTCAACAAACGCGTTTTGCACTAGGTCAGTGCATTGTTCAATGCTGTGAGTCACGGAAAAATTTAAAGTCCGACTTGAGACTTGTCCGTGACTCACAGCACTGAACAATATACTCACGTAGTGCGAAGTGCATCTGCTGAAAAATATCAGTAAGTATTGCTTTTTTAACAAGTGATACCAAAAGTAGTAATAATAAAGGTGCTTTCCAAATGTAAATAAGTGGTTGTGAAGCTGTCGTGAATTCTACTAATTTCTGAAATTATTCCTTCAGAACGCAAAATTTGTTCACTCATTGCCAATTAAATTATTAGTGTTCCGCAAACGCCCAGCAGAATTGAATTAATTCTGAGTTCAGTGATCACTGTAACAGAATTGAGCTGTACGAATTTATTATTTTTCAATTGATTATTTGTATTCATTATTAAAAAGTAATTATTATAAATTAAAGTAATAAATACATAAAAAAGTGAAATGTTATTTACGGTTCAAAGCTTAGTTGGTTCCCTTAGCGTACGCATAACTAATTGTTCACTTCCCACTTGTAAAAATACTTTATAAATAAAATAATTTCAAAAAAATATTAACACATATTAAAAACACATTTTTTAGTCATTACCAACAACAGTTTTAAAATAACATGTAACATTTTGAGAGTCTCAAAACACACTCACACAGACACACACATTTTTTGTTCATTTTGACTACTTTATACGATAATTTGTAAATACTTTTTTTTATTGTATTAGATAAAAAAGAAGTAAATTATGAAGAAGAATTAGCAGAAAATGATTTTGATGGACACGATGAAGAGTTTGAAGACAAAGTTGTAATACCCGAGGACTCTCCGGCTCCTGGTAATTACATATTTTATAAAATGAATGTAAACAGTTGCTTTTACAATATTAACTATGAAAGAAAATAGCAGGTTAAATTTTTTATTATTCTAAGGGTTTATGAGAGTAATTGAGCTATCAAACTAAAAATTTGTATCTAATTTTCAGAAGTAGAATGGCCTAAAGATCATATATTTGAACTTATTACAAAAATGGAAGAACAAATTCCTGAAAAAGATAACTTGCGATATACATCAAGAGTAGAAAAGATTGACTGGTCCAAAGTAAGTTATTCCAACCTCCATCAACATTCTTCGTGCTAGTTTTCTGGGTATGGTACACAAGCATTTACCATTTCTTTCTGTCATAATGTAATGTTTTGTTCTTTAACTTTTTCCTCTCTTCATTACACTTTTTGTGATGTTACAATTTCCATCCTTCATTTACATAAGCTACTTCATCTTGGGATCCTTTTCCTTCTGCTTTCTTATGCATGGACTGTCTTTTTCTAAAGTTAAAATTCGTAGTTTTTAAAACAATTATTTTACCATAATATGAATAGCTTTAATATCGAATTAGTATATAAAAAGATAAAATTTATACAATTTAAAAAGGTTATGTAGTTTATACTATCAGGTTATGTAGTTTTCTTGATTTTAAATTGCTTACCAATATTCTATTGTATTTGACTTTTCAAGAATATTACATCCGATTGTTCATAATTCTGATATGGTAATTACCTGCCAACAAGAATAACATCTATGCTCATATCAGTCTAATAGTCATGATGATTTTCTTACTGTTAATAGTTTTGTGAAGAGGAGGCACTTGCAGTTTTGATGCAATTTGTTTTCGTTCTTTATTAAAGAAATGAAAAAAAATCAAAGAGAATAATAAAAACATACACAAAACTCACAAATTATTCATTTATTTACTCATACGCGTTTCAATGACCAAGTCATCATCATCAGTGAGTGTTACTACTACAAACTCTAACCAGAGTTTGTAGTAGTAACACTTACTGATGATGATGACTTGGTCATTGAAACGCGTATGAGTAAATAAATGAATAATTTGTGAGTTTTGTGTATGTTTTTATTTGTTTTTAACATAACCTCACAAGCTAAGCTCAAAGAATATTTGTTTAAAGAGAATAATAATAAACAAGGCATACCATTTAAATAATAAGTCATTCTACTACTAAATAATAATAATAATAATAACATTTTACTAATAGCAAAGTTGCAGAGTATTGATAACATAAGTGACAAACAACACAACAACACTAAAAAAATGATTATAGACGGATAGATTATAAATTGTGACAAGAAATAGGCCCTTTGTTATAACTTTCCTCATACAATTGAAACTTTGTTTGGCCTACAATTCACTCATTAAATTCAGTTGTCAATCATATTTATGTTTTGTTAATAAGAATTATATTTCCAATATTATTTTATTCAACAGCTACCAAAAACAAAAAATCTCCTTAAACCCAGATTCTACTTCAGCCCGACACAGACACTCTTTAGTAAAAAATTGTATGTTTGGAAGTATAAAGTGCTTATGCACACATCCTACTGCTAGGATTTTCTTTAAAATACCAACTTAAATGAGGTTGTCTTTAAAGTAGGCCTTACTCACTTAAATTGTAAGATACATCCTGAAAATGGTCCTGTCTAGTTGATAAATCAACTTTTTAACTGAGCTCTTTGCTGTTGAATGTGATGAAAGATATAATGAGAGCAATATTGCAACCTCATGCATTTGATATTATGTAACTCGGGAGATGTGTTAGCTGTAATGGATCTAATATAATATACGGGTTTTATCCCATTGATACTTAATATGTTCGTCCTGGAGAGAAAACATTCCCATAGGTGAATCAAGAGTTTTCTGCTTAACTATCTAAAATTTTGATATGTGATAAGCCTGATGTATAATGAAGAGAATGTTTTCAAAAGATATGACTTGAAGACTATCATAAGTTCAAATTGGCACAATTTTGAAAATATTAATAAATTTAGAGAACCACCTTGAGTTTAAATAAAATTATGAGTTTAAACTCTGCTTATAATTTAAGAATAAAAAGATGAGTTTAATCAAATGGAAAGTTCTTAAAGTGCATTTTACTGCTTTTATCATAGAGAATGTTGAAGTAAGTCAGAAGTTTTTTTGTGTCTTTTAGTAAAAATACCTGTATATCTTAACCTTGAAGGTAATGTGACATTAAGATTAATTTTAATCTTAATTAATAAATATAAGATTGTGTAAAACAGTGATAATAAATTTAGAAATCGTATAGTTAAAACTTGAGAATAATTCATAACTCAATAAAAGTAGTTCAAAATTCAGTGTATAATACGATAGCTCAAAAAAATTACTGCCACAAGATGACTTGGAAAACAAAGCTATTAGAAATAAGCTTCTTAAAAAAACATGTACTGAATTCAGTGTCGACTAAAAATGTGATTACAGTAGGAAGTGTGGCAAATAAAAATTATTAAATTAGTAAAGAGATCACGTCAGATATGAGCTTTCAATGCAGTCGGTAGCCAGACATTTAGAGACACGAGAATGAGTGTAAAAATAATGGCTAGCGGAAATGTTTGCAAGGCATAATGGGTAGCAAAATCAGTACAGAAGTTCAGTGTTGCTAGGTAGATCATATATTCATTCTTCCAACTTAGTCTAACATGTACACGAAGTTCGTAAAGGTCAATCAGTTGACCAGTTAGGAAAATCGTAGTCCATACATATGATGTGAGTTGTCTTTTGAGGCGTGGACATATAGTTGATGACTTGAAAAGGGACAAGTGAACAATTTTATTTCTTTTTAGGGTGTCTTTAGTTCCGGTAATTATCTGATCTAGATTGGTCTGATTAATTGATGTCGGTAGGAATATGCTGATTCCATTAAAGTGGCATGTCTGTGAATGTCCTTGAAAATTCCTTTCTATCAGCCTATATAGTATTGGATGAATAGCTGATAGGTCTAAATATCTGAGACCCTAACTTGGAAGGCTCTAAGATTGTGTATGTGCTGATGATTCTGTGTAACCTGTATCAGTTTGTATCACTACAAGATATGCTTGGTGTGATACACCAATCAAACATTAATCATGCACACCGAAACCAAACAGCTTCATGAGCGTACATTGGCTATTACACTTTCAAATCCAGTGGGCACCTTGTTACAAACCTAAGCAAACCATTCAAAATCTTCAGAAAATATTTTCAACATCATTCTTAAAAGTCATTTCCTTGAGCCACCATTAAAAACACTTAATTAACAACAAAAATGCACTTTGTCAACAAATTTTCTAGCCAATTGAAAGCTGTCTAGACAAGATATCACTTTTTCTTAAATCAGACAACTCAGATTCTTCATATCTCCTGTTAGAGGCAATATCTTTGCAATAAAGACCGATGCGCTTTGTAGACGCTTCACACCTCTAGTGAATGGTCATGGTTATAAATTGCAAGAATGTAGAGTGAATAGAGTAGTAGTATTTATACAGAAGTGAGATTTTTAGATTATTCTAACCTTAAAATGCTCCCTTGAATTAAAACTTGTAATTTTTCTTTCCTTTGTAGTAATTTCTGATTTAGTAATTATATATTAATTGGTTAACATTTTTCATTAAAAACATCATTAATATTTTTAAAAAAATATGATAGTTCTCTATCATATTGAGTAAAATATATATCCATTGATATACAGGTGCACCTCCATATCCTCAGGTAATTTGAGTGTTTTTTGTAATATTTTATTTATAAGACATTTCATTGTAGCTTTGTTTATTTGTGAGCTATTGTTATTATTCTTAGTAATTTTAATGTGTACTTATGTATTGTAGACCTGATAACGATAACATAGCTGTTATTGAAATGTAACCTGTTTAACACTTTAGCTGCCATGTCGGTCCAATTGACTCAACGGCCCTGTAGGCTGAAGCGAATACCGTCAGGCCACTAGGTCCGACATTGTTGTCTAGTAACGTTTTATGTTTATTCGTAATACTCAACAGGTGTTGCTACTTTTGGAAAAATGAATGCACAGTATTAAACAATGACCTACACACCACTTACAGATACAATTATAATGGTTTTTGTTGGATAGATAAATGCTGACGGGATTATAAACATGATGTTATTTTAGGAGCTTTTCGTCTGGAGTTACGGCCCGAAACAGATAATTCTTAACAATTTTAGTGAAGCTGGGTTGATTATTCCAATAAAACAAATTGGTTCATTGAAAGCCTATCTTTATAAACTTTCATAATAATATAAATAATTTTTAATGATATATTAAATTGATTTTCACTATTGTTTTCAAAGTTTCACAAAATCTAGAAAATTAATCAAAATTATTGACCAAATATTTAGTTGTGAAATAATTCTTAAAAAACGGATTTGGTTGAAGTTTAATACAAACATTGGTACACTTAGATAAACTCATCCTTACTTGGAAGTAAATTATAACGTACATTCCTTAGAAGTAAATTATTTGGTTTTAAAACCTATTTGTTATAAAACTTGGATAGTATTTATCGGATCTGAAGCATTACTTATCAGAGAGAGCATATGTTTACACATCTAACTTATGTAGAAAATATTTATAAACTCACAAATCATTGACATGTGACAAGTTTACATGTCTTCGTGATAGGCGCCAAAACACTTTATACTCACCAGTCAGTTTATTATGTAGGTAACCGGAATATGAAATTGTGGTTTTGTTGTTTATTGTTTACACACAAAACACAAAAAATATTAAGTCAGTGTTGCACAGATAAGAAATTATAAGTATCTCAATAACAATGACGGTTCAAATGGCCCGATGGAGTTTATTTAGTTATTATTTATGCTATTAAAAAATTATGTCGGGCCAATTGGCCCGACACGTGTTTATATATATATATATATATATATATATATATATATATATATATATATATATATATATATTATGATAAGAAAAGTATTTTCTTACTTTGATATGATAAGGGAACAAAAAATGAGTACACATTATTTAAAAATAAGCTTTAAATATTTTGGCAATTCTACAAGAAAACACCACATTTATTCCTGACTCTCAAATCAACCACATTTATTAAACAAATATTGCAATGATAGTAATCCTCACTTCAAAGCTTCAATTTTTTATGTTATCAAACATCCTGTATATTTTTAGTAATTTTGAAAATGTTTTAATTTATAATAACATTTAATGTCAAGTTCTTTGAAAACGGCTATGGTCTCATTTTAAATAAAAAATAACCTAATAATATTTTTAAACTCAATCATGAAATAGTGATACTTCTATTCATCTTTAAATGTTTTATATATTCATTGTCTACTTTTTGCCTCTCCATACTAGTAGATCACACAAAAACAAATCAAATAAAAATTCCAATATAGAAGAGGAAAGGTTGGTTTAAAGATGTTTTTTATACAGGTTTACCGACTACTTTATTTCACAACACAGTTTTGTTCCCTCGCCTTTCCTAGGCACAATGCTTTGTGGTTGCAATGTTAACGGGTTTCTTTTCTCCCATTTCCTGATTGACTGATTCATAATCAACACACAGCTTTAACTCTAATAGGAACAGAATTCAAATCAGGACAGAATCTTTGTTTGGTAATGTAGAGGCGGTCTAAAAAAGGTGTTTAATAAAAATAAATTTTAATTTAAAGCTGTCAATTATTAGATTTAGATTAAAGTGACTAAATGCTTGGTTAAAGAAGTAGTAGCATTTTCTAAATGAGTTCAATATTAAATTTAATTGAATCCCTTTATATGTATGTGTGCCGCCAATCGGAAGATAGTTATACTTTTGCAAAAACTTCCTAAAGTTTTATGTCAATTAGACTAATTATACAGTAATCCATAAATGACAGACACACATACACACAGGCATGAACACACACTGCAAAATGAATATATATACATATATTATATATAAATTAAAGCTGCCATTTATGCATTACTGTCCCACTCACTGGATTGACAAAAAAAGTTAGGAAGTTTTTGGTATATATACACATATATAAATGTTAATGGTGAAATGAATTAACCACCCTACCAAGAACCACGTGTTATGTTTTTACAGAAACAACCTTTTCAATCAAAACTTCCGTCTTACCTGTTCAAAATAAAATCCTATCTATGAATCTATAGTTTGAAACCTGTTCACCTTAGTCTGATTTAACTAGTAGATTTATGTGAACAAACCAACTAGTTTTCCCGTTTTTCAATATATTTACAATTTTTCTACTTTGAAAATACATATACCTGTGGAGATACATTAAAGAGATTGAAAAATATAGTTATCCATCTCTGCTGCAATTTGAAGCCACTAGCCACACATGATTTTATATTTGATGTTTTTAATTTGAAATCTAATATCTGAGTGTCCACTTGGAAAGATAGTTAACTTTCAAATTAATTTTAACAATTTTACAAAAATTTAATAAAAAATCCATTTTGCCATTTGTAATGAACCTGGCCATTACAAGACACCGTCAACATATATAGAATTATTGTTCTTCAAAAAGCAAATAAAGATGTAACATTTTGTTTTATGTTCCTCTATCAACATATTTGGTATCCATCAGCAGAAATTTTTTTGTATAGAACCTTCACAGTAACAATTTTACAAATGAATAATCTGAAAACTGAAATAAAATTTTGATGAAATTCATTTATAGTGAAGGGTCTTCTGACCTCAGCCTCAACAGATCTAAAGGCCAGGAAACGGGGATGACAGGAAGTGAGAACTTTGGCAAGTCATTTTATAAAGTCAAATTTATTAATTAAAATTTAATAAACTTTTCAGAAAATTCGAATTAAAAATCTTGATTCATAAAACAAAACAATGGCTTCACTTTTAGTAAACTTGTTAAGTTAAGTAGTATTAAAAAAGTAAAAGATTTTTTTATAAGTAATATTGAATTGTGTAATATAATTAAAATTAAATGAAATAAATTAGTTTCCCAAAAAGGAAAAGTTTTGCAGGTAAATTATTCAAATTTCATATTAAAGTCTCTAGACCGGCTTAATCATGAAGAAACCAACAAAAGAATATTTATTTAAACTTATTAGAGTGGTTTGGACCATAAACTTGGTCATTTTCAATACGATCAAAAGAGAAAAGAGTTATTTAAAAAGTTTGGATAATTTAAAATATTAAATATGATTAATAATTTCATTATGTAATAGTAGTAAATTATTTTGAAAATATTAAATAACTATTAATATAAAAAAAACGATATATAAACACTTAAGCCAAATTAATTGTAGAGTTGAAAGTTATGGAATGAATTAGCATATGTTATACTGTGAAAGTTCAAAATAAAATCTTAATTTATTTTTCAAGAATCAAAGAATAAATTCATAATATAAATTAAATATATGTAAAAAATTAATCTAATTAAATATGTAGTTGTTAAATATTGTTTGCACATCGTGAAAAGCAGTA